>JAGIQG010000011.1:12066645-12394145 GCA_024679065.1 Sphyrna mokarran
ACACACTCCCTCAGATACTCATCCTCACACACTCCCTCAGATACTCATCCTCACACACTCCCTCAGATACTCATCCTCACACACTCCCTCACAGATACTCATCCTCACACACTCCCTCACAGATACTCATCCTCACACACTCCCTCAGATACTCATCCTCACACACTCCCTCACAGATACTCATCCTCACACACTCCCTCAGATACTCATCCTCACACACTCCCTCACAGATACTCATCCTCACACACTCCCTCAGATACTCATCCTCACACACTCCCTCACAGATACTCATCCTCACACACTCCCTCAGATACTCATCCTCACACACTCCCTCAGATACTCATCCTCACACACTCCCTCACAGATACTCATCCTCACACACTCCCTCAGATACTCATCTTCACACACTCCCTCACAGATACTCATCCTCACACACTCCCTCAAATACTCATCCTCACACACTCCCTCACAGATACTCATCCTCACACACTCCCTCACAGATACTCATCCTCACACACTCCCTCAGATACTCATCCTCACACACTCCCTCAGATACTCATCCTCACACACTCCCTCAGATACTCATCCTCACACACTCCCTCACAGATACTCATCCTCACACACTCCCTCAGATAATCATCCTCACACTCTCCCTCAGATACTCATCCTCACACACTCCCTCAGATACTCATCCTCACACACTCCCTCAGATACTCATCCTCACACACTCCCTCAGATACTCATCCTCACACACTCCCTCAGATACTCATCCTCACACACTCCCTCAGATACTCATCCTCACACACTCCCTCAGATACTCATCCTCACACACTCCCTCACATACTCATCCTCACACACTCCCTCAGATACTCATCCTCACACACTCCCTCAGACTCATCCTCACACACTCCCACAGATACTCATCCTCACACACTCCCTCACAGATACTCATCCTCACACACTCCCTCACAATACTCATCCTCACACACTCCCTCACAGATACTCATCCTCACACACTCCCTCAGATACTCATCCTCACACACTCCCTCACAGATACTCATCCTCACACACTCCCTCAGATACTCATCCTCACACACTCCCTCAGATACTCATCCTCACACACTCCCTCAGATACTCATCCTCACACACTCCCTCACAGATACTCATCCTCACACACTCCCTCAGATACTCATCCTCACACACTCCCTCAGATACTCATCCTCACACACTCCCTCAGATACTCATCCTCACACACTCCCTCACAGATACTCATCCTCACACACTCCCTCAGATACTCATCCTCACACACTCCCTCACAGATACTCATCCTCACACACTCCCTCACAGATACTCATCCTCACACACTCCCTCAGATACTCATCCTCACACACTCCCTCAGATACTCATCCTCACACACTCCCTCAGATACTCATCCTCACACACTCCCTCAGATACTCATCTCACACACTCCCTCAGATACTCATCCTCACACACTCCCTCAGATACTCATCCTCACACACTCCCTCAGATACTCATCCTCACACACTCCCACAGATACTCATCCTCACACACTCCCTCAGATACTCATCCTCACACACTCCCTCAGATACTCATCCTCACACACTCCCACAGATACTCATCCTCACACACTCCCTCAGATACTCATCCTCACACACTCCCTCACAGATACTCATCCTCACACACTCCCTCAGATACTCATCCTCACACACTCCCTCAGATACTCATCCTCACACACTCCCTCAGATACTCATCCTCACACACTCCCTCAGATACTCATCCTCACACACTCCCTCACAGATACTCATCCTCACACACTCCCTCACAGATACTCATCCTCACACACTCCCTCACAGATACTCATCCTCACACACTCCCTCAGATACTCATCCTCACACACTCCCTCACAGATACTCATCCTCACACACTCCCTCAGATACTCATCCTCACACACTCCCTCAGATACTCATCCTCACACACTCCCTCAGATACTCATCCTCACACACTCCCTCAGATACTCATCCTCACCCTCAGAACTCATCCTACACACTCCCTCACAGATACTCATCCTCACACACTCCCTCACAGATACTCATCCTCACACACTCCTCACAGATACTCATCCTCACACACTCCCTCACAGATACTCATCCTCACACACTCCCTCAGATACTCATCCTCACACACTCCCTCACAGATACTCATCCTCACACACTCCCTCACAGATACTCATCCTCACACACTCCCTCAGATACTCATCCTCACACACTCCCTCACAGATACTCATCCTCACACACTCCCTCAGATACTCATCCTCACACACTCCCTCAGATACTCATCCTCACACACTCCCTCAGATACTCATCCTCACACACTCCCTCACAGATACTCATCCTCACACACTCCCTCACAGATACTCATCCTCACACACTCCCTCAGATACTCATCCTCACACACTCCCTCACAGATACTCATCCTCACACACTCCCTCAAGATACTCATCCTCACACACTCCCTCACAGATACTCATCCTCACACACTCCCTCACAGATACTCATCCTCACACACTCCCTCACAGATACTCATCCTCACACACTCCCTCACAGATACTCATCCTCACACACTCCCTCACAGATACTCATCCTCACACACTCCCTCAGATACTCATCCTCACACACTCCCTCACAGATACTCATCCTCACACACTCCCTCAGATACTCATCCTCACACACTCCCTCAGATACTCATCCTCACACACTCCCTCAGATACTCATCCTCACACACTCCCTCACAGATACTCATCCTCACACACTCCCTCAGATACTCATCCTCACACACTCCCTCACAGATACTCATCCTCACACACTCCTCAAACCTCACACTCCCAGATACTCATCCTCACACCTCCCTCAGATACTCATCCTCACACACTCCCCAGATACTCATCCTCACACACTCCCTCAGATACTCATCCTCCACACTCCTCACAGATACTCATCCTCACACACTCCCTCACAGATACCATCCTCACACTCCCTCAGATACTCATCCTCACACACTCCCTCAGATACTCATCCTCACACACTCCTCACAGATACTCATCCTCACACACTCCCTCACAGATACTCATCCTCACACACTCCCTCACAGATACTCATCCTCACACACTCCCTCAGATACTCATCCTCACACACTCCCTCACAGATACTCATCCTCACACACTCCCTCACAGATACTCATCCTCACACACTCCCTCACAGATACTCATCCTCACACACTCCCTCACAGATACTCATCCTCACACACTCCCTCACAGATACTCATCCTCACACACTCCCTCACAGATACTCATCCTCACACACTCCCTCACAGATACTCATCCTCACACACTCCCTCAGATACTCATCCTCACACACTCCCTCAGATACTCATCCTCACACACTCCCTCACAGATACTCATCCTCACACACTCCCTCAGATACTCATCCTCACACACTCCCTCAGATACTCATCCTCACACACTCCCTCACAGATACTCATCCTCACACACTCCCTCAGATACTCATCCTCACACACTCCCTCAGATACTCATCCTCACACACTCCCTCAGATACTCATCCTCACACACTCCCTCAGATACTCATCCTCACACACTCCCTCACAGATACTCATCCTCACACACTCCCTCAGATACTCATCCTCACACACTCCCTCAGATACTCATCCTCACACACTCCCTCACAGATACTCATCCTCACACACTCCCTCACAGATACTCATCCTCACACACTCCCTCAGATACTCATCCTCACACACTCCCTCACAGATACTCATCCTCACACACTCCCTCAGATACTCATCCTCACACACTCCCTCACAGATACTCATCCTCACACACTCCCTCACAGATACTCATCCTCACACACTCCCTCACAGATACTCATCCTCACACACTCCCTCAGATACTCATCCTCACACACTCCCCATCATCCTCACACATCCCCAGATACTCATCCTCACACACTCCCTCACAGATACTCATCCTCACACACTCCCTCACAGATACTCATCCTCACACACTCCCTCACAGATACTCATCCTCACACACTCCCTCACAGATACTCATCCTCACACACTCCCTCACAGATACTCATCCTCACACACTCCCTCACAGATACTCATCCTCACACACTCCCTCAGATACTCATCCTCACACACTCCCTCAGATACTCATCCTCACACACTCCCTCAGATACTCATCCTCACACACTCCCTCAGATACTCATCCTCACACACTCCCTCAGATACTCATCCTCACACACTCCTCAATACTCATCCTCCACACTCCCTCAGATACTCATCCTCACACATCCCTCAGATATCATCCTCACACCCTCAGATACTCATCCTCACACACCCCTCAGATACTCATCCTCACACACTCCCTCAGATACTCATCCTCACACACTCCCTCAGATACTCATCCTCACACACTCCCTCAGATACTCATCCTCACACACTCCCTCAGATACTCATCCTCACACACTCCTCAGATACTCATCCTCACACATCCCTCACGATACTCATCCTCACACACTCCCCAGATACTCATCCTCACACACTCCCTCAGATACTCATCCTCACACACTCCCTCAAGATACTCATCCTCACACACTCCCTCAGATACTCATCCTCACACACTCCTCAGATACTCATCCTCACACACTCCCTCAAGATACTCATCCTCACACACCCCTCAGATACTCATCCTCACACACTCCCTCAGATACTCATCCTCACACACTCCCTCAGATACTCATCCTCACACACTCCCTCACAGATACTCATCCTCACACACTCCCTCAGATACTCATCCTCACACACTCCCACAGATACTCATCCTCACACACTCCCTCAGATACTCATCCTCACACACTCCCTCAGATACTCATCCTCACACACTCCCTCACAGATACTCATCCTCACACACTCCCTCAGATACTCATCCTCACACACTCCCTCACAGATACTCATCCTCACACACTCCCTCAGATACTCATCCTCACACACTCCCTCAGATACTCATCCTCACACACTCCCTCAGATACTCATCCTCACACACTCCCTCAGATACTCATCCTCACACACTCCCTCAGATACTCATCCTCACACACTCCCTCACAGATACTCATCCTCACACACTCCCTCAGATACTCATCCTCACACACTCCCACAGATACTCATCCTCACACACTCCCTCAGATACTCATCCTCACACACTCCCTCAGATACTCATCCTCACACACTCCCTCACAGATACTCATCCTCACACACTCCCTCAGATACTCATCCTCACACACTCCCTCAGATACTCATCCTCACACACTCCCCCAGATACTCATCCTCACACACTCCCTCACAGATACTCATCCTCACACACTCCCTCACAGATACTCATCCTCACACACTCCCTCAGATACTCATCCTCACACACTCCCTCACAGATACTCATCCTCACACACTCCCTCACAGATACTCATCCTCACACACTCCCTCAGATACTCATCCTCACACACTCCCTCACAGATACTCATCCTCACACACTCCCTCAGATACTCATCCTCACACACTCCCTCAGATACTCATCCTCACACACTCCCTCAGATACTCATCCTCACACACTCCCTCACAGATACTCATCCTCACACACTCCCTCAGATACTCATCCTCACACACTCCCTCAGATACTCATCCTCACACACTCCCTCAGATACTCATCCTCACACACTCCCTCAGATACTCATCCTCACACATCCCTCACAGATACTCATCCTCAACACTCCCTCACAGATACTCATCCTCACACACTCCCTCACAGATACTCATCCTCACACACTCCCTCAGATACTCATCCTCACACACTCCCTCAGATACTATCCTCACACACTCCTCAGATACTCATCCTCACACACTCCCTCAGATATCATCTCACACACTCCTAATAATCCTCACACTCCCTCACAGATACTCATCCTCACACACTCCCTCAGATACTCATCCTCACACACTCTCAGATATCATCCTCACCATCCTCAGATACTCATCCTCACACACTCCCTCAGATACTCTCCTCAACACTCCTCACAGATACTCATCCTCACACACTCCTCACAGATACTCATCCTCACACACTCCCTCACAGATACTCATCCTCACACACTCCCTCACAGATACTCATCCTCACACACTCCCTCACAGATACTCATCCTCACACACTCCCTCAGATACTCATCCTCACACACTCCCTCACAGATACTCATCCTCACACACTCCCTCAGATACTCATCCTCACACACTCCCTCAGATACTCATCCTCACACACTCCCTCAGATACTCATCCTCACACACTCCCTCACAGATACTCATCCTCACACACTCCCTCAGATACTCATCCTCACACACTCCCTCACAGATACTCATCCTCACACACTCCCTCAGATACTCATCCTCACACACTCCCTCAGATACTCATCCTCACACACTCCCTCAGATACTCATCCTCACACACTCCCTCACAGATACTCATCCTCACACACTCCCTCAGATACTCATCCTCACACACTCCCTCACGATACTCATCCTCACACACTCCCTCAGATACTCATCCTCACACACTCCCTCACAGATACTCATCCTCACACACTCCCTCAGATACTCATCCTCACACACTCCCTAGATATCATCTCACCACTCCCTCACAGATACTCATCCTCACACACTCCCTCAGATACTCATCCTCACACACTCCCTCACAGATACTCATCCTCACACACTCCCTCAGATACTCATCTCACACACTCCCTCACATACTCATCCTCACACACTCCCTCAGATACTCATCCTCACACACTCCCTCAGATACTCATCCCACACATCCCTCAATACTCATCCTCACACACTCCCTCATCACACACTCCCTCAGATACTCATCCTCACACACTCCCTCACAGATACTCATCCTCACACACTCCCTCAGATACTCATCCTCACACACTCCCTCACAGATACTCATCCTCACACACTCCCTCAGATACTCATCCTCACACACTCCCTCAGATACTCATCCTCACACACTCCCTCACAGATACTCATCCTCACACACTCCCTCACAGATACTCATCCTCACACACTCCCTCACAGATACTCATCCTCACACACTCCCTCAGATACTCATCCTCACACACTCCCTCAGATACTCATCCTCACACACTCCCTCAGATACTCATCCTCACACACTCCCTCAGATACTCATCCTCACACACTCCCTCAGATACTCATCCTCACACACTCCCTCAGATACTCATCCTCACACACTCCCACAGATACTCATCCTCACACACTCCCTCAGATACTCATCCTCACACACTCCCTCACAGATACTCATCCTCACACACTCCCTCAGATACTCATCCTCACACACTCCCTCAGATACTCATCCTCACACACTCCCTCACAGATACTCATCCTCACACACTCCCTCACAGATACTCATCCTCACACACTCCCTCACAGATACTCATCCTCACACACTCCCTCAAGATACTCATCCTCACACACTCCCTCAGATACTCATCCTCACACACTCCCTCACAGATACTCATCCTCACACACTCCTCAGATACTCATCCTCACACCTCCTCAGATACTCATCCTCACACACTCCCTCACAGAACTCATCCTCACACACTCCCTCAGATACTCTCCTCACACCTCCTCATTAACACTCCCTCAGATACTCATCCTCACACACTCCCTCACAGTACTCATCCTCACACACTCCCTCAGATACTCATCCTCACACACTCCCTCACAGATACTCATCCTCACACACTCCCTCAGATACTCATCCTCACACACTCCCTCACAGATAGTCATCCTCACACACTCCCTCAGATAATCATCCTCACACACTCCCTCAGATAATCATCCTCACACACTCCCTCAGATACTCATCCTCACACACTCCCTCAGATACTCATCCTCACACACTCCCTCACAGATACTCATCCTCACACACTCCCTCAGATACTCATCCTCACACACTCCCTCACAGATACTCATCCTCACACACTCCCTCAGATACTCATCCTCACACTCTCCCTCAGATTCTCATCCTCAAACACTTCCTCACAAATACTCATCCTCACACACTCCCTCAGATACTCATCCTCACACACTCCGTCACAGATACTCATCCTCACACACTCCCTCTGATACTCATCCTCACACTCTCCCTCACAGATACTCATCATCACACACTCTCCCCCCGCTGCCACTCATCATCACCCACTCTCCCAATGCAGACACTCATCGTCACACACTCTCCCTCCGCTGACACTCATCGTCAGACACTCTCCCAATGCAGACACTCATCATCACACACTCTCCCCCCGCTGACGCTCATTATCACACACTCTCCCCCCGCTGACGCTCATCGTCACACACTCTCCCAATGCAGACACTCATCATCACACACTCTCCCCCCGCTGACGCTCATTATCACACACTCTCCCCCCGCTGACGCTCATCGTCACACACTCTCCCAATGCAGACACTCATCATCACACACTCTCCCCCCGCTGACACTCATCATCACACACTCTCCCCCCGCTGACACTCATCATCACACACTCTCCCCCCGCTGACACTCATCATCACACACTCTCCCCCCGCTGACATTCATCATCACACAGTCTCCCCCCGCTGACGCTCATCATCACACACTCTCCCCCCGCTGACACTCATCATCACACACTCCCCCTGATGCTCATCCTCACACTCTCCCTCACAGATACTCATCATCACACACTCTCCCCCCGCTGCCACTCATCATCACCCACTCTCCCAATGCAGACACTCATCGTCACACACTCTCCCTCCGCTGACACTCATCGTCAGACACTCTCCCAATGCAGACACTCATCATCACACACTCTCCCCCCGCTGACGCTCATCATCACACACTCTCCCCCCGCTGACGCTCATCATCACACACTCTCCCCCCGCTGACGCTCATCGTCTCACACTCTCCCCCCGCAGACACTCATCATCACACACTCAGACATTCATACTAAGATACCTACATAATCATTCTCAGACACATACTCACCATGACAAATACAGTCCTCACACACACACACACACACACAATCCAAAGCCCAAAACACAGCTCCTATTTTAGGCTCTAACCCCCTCATTTCCTATAGCCAAAAGCTTTGAATTGAATCGCAATTAATTCCAAATGGCACACCTGACTTGCTGTAGTCATGTGAGTATGCATGAGCCAGTCGGTCTGGAGGCTGCCATCTTGAATTCAGTTCAATGAAGACTTACAACAATAAAGCATTGAAGATGCACAGCTATTCTTAAACATGAGAAAAATACATGCAGAAACTGTCCCTAACGCCACTGTAACCATCAATGTGTCAGCCATAAGACATGTCAGTAACTTGCTACCTAAGCTAAGTAACAAATGAATAAAGTGAAAGTAATGGAGTGTGAAAAGTTGCAAGTGAAATTTGAATTTGAAAAACACTCGCGCCACCTCTTGTGCTCTCCAGTAGTATTATGTTAATGACAATGAAGTTAAACAGGAAAGTTGTGGCTGGAATGCCGAGGCTCGCTGTATGTCCAGGAGGCTCAGTAAGAAGTCTCACAACACCAGATTAAAGTCCAACAGGTTTATTTGTTAGCAAATGCCACTACCTTTCGCCAGATGAGTGGGGAGTTCTGATGACAAACAGGGCATATAAAGGCATATACTCAGTTTACAGAGTACTGATTAGAATGAGAGTCTTTACAGTTAATCAAGATACACACACTCAGACACGGCTGTAAAGCTGTAAAGACTCACTTTCTAATCAGTATTCTATAAACTGAGTGTGTGCCTTTATATGCCCTGTTTGTGATCAGAACTCCCCATTCACCTGACCAAGGGACAAAGCCCCAAAAGCTAATGGCATTTGTTACCAAATAAACCTGTTGGACTTTAACCTGGTGTTCTGAGACTTCTTACTGTGTTTACCCCAGTCCAATGCCGGCATCTTCACATGATGTTCAGGAGGCTTCCATTGCCCATCCATAACTGCTGCATTGTCACCTGACTGCAGATTCACCACCAAAAAACAAACCCCATGTGATTGCGCGTGCCCCCATGCATGCTGCCAGCATTTTAAATTTTAATGTGAATCACAGAATCTTTACAGCGCAGAAGGAGACCATTTAGGCCATTGAATCTGCACTGGCTCATCAACATTCCACCATGTCCGAGTTATCTCTGCAACTTTGCACGTTATTTATTTTCAGACAGCAATCCAATTTCCTTTTGTATATCCCGGTTGAGCCTGCCTTCATCAGTTCTTTCCAAACTGCAACCATCCCCGGGTGCAAAAATCTTCTCCTCACATCATTTCCATGTATGGGAAATGACAAAAGGCAACAGCAGAAGTGGCATTGACTTCCTGTTCCACCATGGAAAACGACATGCCACAGTTAAAATTCTGCCCAAAGGATTACCCTTTTGGCAAGTGACTGAAGAGCTGCTATCAACCATGCCCCTATATCCCAACAATTTGTGTCCCTCAGAGAGAAAAAAACACAAGATCTCTGCATGCCATATATTTTTAATGAGGGAAAAGGATTTTGAAGTATTTTTAAATTCATATGCAAATTTGGGCAGCACAGTGCAACAGTGGTTAACACTGCTGCCTCAGTGCTGAGCACCCTGGTTCAATTCTGGCCTCAGGTCACTGTCTGTGTTGTTTATACGTTCACCCGTGTCTGTGTGGTTTCTCAGGGTGGTCTGCTTTCTTCCCATAGTCCAAAGAAGTGTAGTTCAGATGGACTGGCCATGCTAAATTGCCCCATAGTGTCTAAAGATGTTCAGGTTAGGTTGATTGGCCATGCTAAATTGATCCTACTGTCAGGGGATTAACAGGGTAAATATGTGGGGTTATAGAGATAGGGCCTGGCTGGAATTGTAGCCAGTGCAGTCTTAATGGGCCAAAAGGCCTCCTTCTGCACTGTAGGTATTCTATGATTTACAATTGAGGATTGCTGGAGACATCAATATCTGATAGCCATTTTCAGAGTCATTGTGCTGTCCCCTAATGTCAATCCTGATTTTCAATAGAGGTAAGTAAGCAGAGTGAGGAAGAATGTGAGAGCCATCATGTGGCTGATGTCTGTACTGTGACTATAAAATGTAAGGCTGATTTGTGCTAGGAGAGAATGATAAAGTGAGAAGTTTGTTGAAAGAAATTCATACTGCTTCATTAAAAAGTGAACTTCAGTTAAGATAAAAGATGAATTCTAAACCAGAAGCAATCACGGTTATTGCCCTGCACGTAGAATGGTGAGCAATGCAGTCATAACTAGTTGAGGAAACCAGTCATGTCATGTTTATTGGGAACCATGATGTGCGACATGATAGCTTGTATAAAAGAGTCGAACTGTGCACCTTTTATTCAGTAAAAAGTCTCACAACACATCTTATATTCACCAGGCCTAACAAACTCTTGAGGAAATGTTGGCATTTACACAGTGAAGCTGCAGTATAAAACTTTACAATTGCTTCTGCATTCTGAGACTGATTCTGCAGTGCTCCAGGACAATAGTTGTCCACATCCTGAATTCAGTAAGAATCTAGCAACACCAATTTTAAATCCAACCGATTTATTTGATAGTAAATCTGCGAGCTTTCGACTTTCGTCTTCATCAGGCAAAAGCAGTGTTCTGATGAAGACGAAAGTTGAAAGCTCGCAGGTTTACTATCAAATAAATTGGTTGGATTTAAAATTGGTGTTGCTAGATTCTTACTGAGTTCTTACTACCCCAGTCCAACGCCGGCATCTCTACATCACATCCTGAATGCCAGAGAATTCCAGTATTAAGTCTAGGAACATAAGAACAGGAAGAGACCATTCAGAAATTCAAAGAGCTGTAATCTCATTTGTGAACAATTTTCATAGTTTTAGAGATATGCAATAATGTCAATTTGCTGCCAATTTTGATGTCTGTACTTTTCCCTTCCTTATCTAGAAACTGTCCCGATCATCACAGCTCTTCAAAGTAGATCACTGTGTACCAAATGATCTCTTACAACACCACAGATAACCTCTGGCAATCTTTTTGCACGCAAGGTATACCTAAAATCCTTGTAATGGAACTAGCGGAGTGTTTCAGACTTTCATCAGTACAAATGTAGTGAGGTGCATCTGCACAGCACTCTGTCACCTGTCTTCAAATGGTTTGGCTGAGAGAGCAGTCCAGGTAGTCAAAAACAAGCTGAAAAAAAATGAGTTCTATGGAAACAAAGCTTGCACATTTCCTTTTTAATTAAAGGACAACACAGTACATGACAATGGGAATATCCCCAGTGGAGTTATTGATAGGCCTATGCCTTCGGGCCAGGCTTAGCCTGACTTTTTTAATTTTGGGTGGCAAAATTGAAGAAAAACAAGAAGCTGAGAAAAGGGGTAAGGACAGACATAATCTTGGTGGGCCTTCAAACAGAGAGACACATATGGTGGAGACATTTTCTTGTAGAGTTGGCGTCTCAAGAACAGGACCGGTGTCATACATGGTAAAGACTAGGGGGGAAGACAATACAAAAGTCTCTGCCCTCAGGAATCATCACAGGAATGGCTGTTTCACTGGACATGTCACCATTGACACCTTTTACACTGGGCTGTGGACAGAAAACTCCACCCACAAAAATGCCTAGGAGAGGTCTATGCAGACTCAGCTCAGAAAGGGAGACTGCTCCCGAGATCGTTCCCGAGGACAAGCCCCTGCCATGGCTATTCAACGTTCCACAAGGGAGAGATATTTGCCTACTTGGTATACACCACCAGATCGTACAAACAATAGAAAAGAGGCCACGGGCCAAACAGCAAAGACAGTCCATCACCATAGGAGCAAGGAACAACTCTTGGACTCTGAAAGGAGGTGAGATAACTCCTATCAGTTCCATGGGGAATCACCAGGTGCAGTGCTCAGGGGGAGTGGCAGGAGGCAATGCCCACACATGAGCTTCTCCCCCAGAATGTAACATTCATCTGAACTCCCCTGGGTGGTCTGTTCACCAGATACCCACTTTGGGAGACCAGTCAGGCTTTACGTTGTTCTACCATCATACCAACTTGAATGGATTTTCTGACAGGGATGGGGGGAATGATTCAGATGTAGGGTCTTGACAGGTGCTAATGAATGTAATTGATGTTGCCACATACTGAAACATGCCCAATCACTGACAATCATGTTATATGTTTCTCATAATAATTTGGCTGTTTTTGCTATATTTCTTGCCCCTATTGATGAACCTGCCGCAGTGAATGGGAGCAGAAAATCCAGCTTTAGTGACTTCAAACCAATAGGACACCAATCTCCATGTTCCCAATCAAAATCAACACAACTTGTTTCAACTCTTTAAACCTTTTGCTCTCTTTCTTCATCTCAAACATAACCATTGAATTCCTGTTGCAAGCGTCGCATAATCATGCGAATGTGCAAGCATCGCATGATCATGTGTGTATATTTACCTATAAATAAATAGATGTATACAACTTAAATGGAAAAGCTTGTCCAATAAACTCTGCTGTAATACCAGTGGAACCACTATGTGGTGCAATTGTCAGCCTTATGCAATGTTTTTGTACGTTTCCAGGTAAACACAGAATAGAACCCAAACCAGTTCTGCTGCTTTCATGCCTTTTTTTCCCCCCTTGTGAAAAGATAGGCTCTTACTGGATCCAACATTGCCAGCAGTTTTTCGATACCACATCAGAGTTCATTCTTGAACTGTGAGCCCTAGAGAACGACTATTAAATAATATGAAAAGAAAGAGGTAGCAGAAGGAGATTTAAAACAGGATTAACAAGATAAACTACAGGAGATTATTCTGAAGTAAGTAGGAGATCAATAGATATTTGCCTTATTTTTCATTGAAACATAGCATTGTACAACACGGAAGAAGGCCATTCACCCATCATGCCCATGCTGTCTCTGGATGAATCAACCAATTACTCCCATTCCCATGCTCTTTCCCCATACAACAAGCAGCGTGTACCTGGTTTCTCTTTGAAAGATTACTATTGAATCTGCTTCCCCCATTCTTTCAGACAGCAAATTCCAGAACATTGTAACTCGCTGCATAACAGAGATTTTCTAAATTTGTTTCTTTTGCCAGATTTTAATTCTATGTCCCAAAGTCACTGACCTTCCTATCAGTGGAAGGTCACTGAGAAAAGAAAGAACTCGCATTTATGGAGCATCTTGGAAAATATCTCAAGGTCTCTTACAGCCAACTGAGCACTATTGCCGTACAAAAAAGCATGGCAGCAGTTTGCGCATAGTAAGTTCTCATAAAACAGAACCAAATAATTTATCTTAGTAATGTTAGCTGAAGGATAAATGTTGCCTAGGACATGAAAAGTTGAGGGGAGGGGAAATCTCCCCACTCTTCTAAATACACAAGTGCCTGGCTGAATGATTGTGTTGGAGGCAGGGCTTTCAATTCACGGAGCACTGACACCAATACTGGGGAAAGAACCACCTGTACCATTGGGCCAGGCTCTACTTAAACCAGCCTGGGATTAATGTCCTGGTGAAATAAATAACTGATGTAATAATTGAATAATGTGAATTCGAGGATTGAGGAAAGGGGAAATTCAATAACAGTAAGACAAGAATGTCCCTGAAAAGCAGAGTAGTGATTTGGTTAAAGCTAAGCTACGTAGGTCAAGAAGGGTCAGAAAGCTTAACAAAGGTAATAGGGCATTAATGACCAACGTGATATCAGGGACACACAGAAAGAAATTAAAGCTAAAGGCATATATCTGATTTGTGAAGCATTTGCAACACACATTTCATTAATTAATAGCAGAGATAGAAGTATATTGGTTTGATCAAACAGCAATTACAAGAACATGGCTGCAGAATACAAAGATTAGAGATTAAACATTTTGGAATACTTTAGAGGAGATAGGCTTAACCATCTCTTGTCTGTACCTGTAAAGAATTACCTGGAAGGACTCACATTCCAAATATTATCTTGTAAATTGAGTCAGTGTCTATGTATGCCCTGTTTGTAAACACAACTCTTCACTTACCTGAAGAACAGCAATGCTCCAAAAACTTGTGCTACAAATAAACCTATTGGACTTCAACCTGTTGTTGTGAGAATTCTTACTGTACCTACATATAGTCTTATTTTCAAATGAAGAACCCACAATACTGTTTCACCAATTCTTATGTACGATTGGTATGTTCACTTCACAGACATGAATGTTCTTCCATCTTTTCATTTTGTTAGTTGTTTTTCTTGTTTCTTTATTCATTCATGTCGTGTTTGAATAGCTGCTATCTGGCCATTTGCATCTCGTCTGCACACATTTTTTGCTTCTTTACTTTACCCATTGCTATGAGATCTTTTGTCATTTAATCTCTCTTGCCTTCTATGCCACCACAGTCTATTCCTTTAATATTCTTTTTCCTTTCATTTGGTTAAAACCTGCTATTTAGAGTTTCTTTTATTAATATTAAAACACTGCGCTCAGTAATGTTATTATGAAGTTTTTTTCTTATTATTGTACTGCATCAGCATTGAATTTGAATTGCAATCGTCCTCAGATTTCTCTTTCATTTATATTAACTATGAATAAATATCCCAGTAATACACTACAATAATATGCAACAGCTAGAATTCCATTGCCAAGCTGTGGAGATCTGCAATGACCTTTGTAGAAGGTCAGCATGAAATACATTAAGCGCAGACACAAATGTCAGACAGTGGATTTACTCATTAATTAAAGTACCTACAATCAATATTTTAAATGTTTCGTCGAGCCTTGTCCTTTGTTGATTTTTAAAAGCATGTTAAAATTATTGAGTATACTCAGTTTGTTTTGCCAGCAGATATGGCAAGATGAATCATGAAAAATGATAAGGAAAATTTGCTTGCCAAGTGATCTTCACTGCTCCACAGCCAAAAGCTCTGCTTTATCTCAATGATTGTCAGAAACATGCAGATGGTTTTATACCAATTTGCAGATTCCCAACTACAATGATATGGTTAGCGATAAAACTGAAATGATGCCAAATCCAACCTACAGTGGTGACTGAGATCTTTTAGTGGTGGCACAAAATTTGAGCAGAACAGTCTTGAAAGAATGCTGTATTCTTGAAAGGCCATCTTTCAGATGAGTTGAAACCAAGGTCCAATCTGCCCCTTCATATGGACATAAAAGATCCAATGGCATCATTTCAAAGAGAAGGGGATAGATTCTCCCAATCCGCTGCATTACTTCAGTAGTGCAGCAGGCTGGGAGACTCAAGCGGATGTGTTCAGCGGGCTCCCCACTGAGTGCTATGGCCTCTGCGCATCTCTGGCAGGTGGTTTTCTGATGTGTGAGCTCCATGCCGATTTCTGACACAGAGCTACATAAATTGTGTAAATCTTCATTTAAATCTGTTTTACATATCATTAATGGGCCTGGGACTGAAATCTCCAGGTTCACTAGCATCTTCCCCTAGCCAGGAGTGTTTCAGTCCAGCAGGGTTTACAATACCTCCCCACTTGCAGGGAGCTGTGGCCGAACCTCGCTGTACTGCAGGAGAGCAATCAAGGGGAAAAGGGATGCTCCCTGAGCATTGCCATTTAGCAGTGCCAACTTGGGCCCCCGGCACTTTCCGAAGGGCAAAGCGCAATGTTCAGGGGGCATCTTGGCACAGTTCCTTAGGCATCAGGCAGACCTAATGGGAATGTGACCAAATGGAAGTGAAGCCTGTAGGGTGATGGAATCTGTGTGGGTAGAGGAGTTCTGCTGCCATTCTGCATACAGTTCGCACATATAGGGAGAGAAGCCAGTGATTGAGGCTGGGCATCGGGGTTGGGGGGGGATATTGTCAGGACTGTGGAGAGGGTTTGGGGCTGCAGGGGGAGAGGGGAAATCAGAGATCAGAGCTGGGGATGGGTGGGGGGTGTGGTGGGGGTCGAGGTGGGCCGGCTTCGGGTCAAGGTTGGCCTGGACATGTTCGGGGGCCACGATCAGGCTGTGGGGGAATTGGAGGGACAGCGTTGTGGGTCGCGGGATGACCAGCTATTGGGATGCTGGCAATGCAGGGCCACTGCACATGCACCAATCTCAGAGCTAACAGATCGGCTCAAAAACAGTGGCCAACTCAGTGTAATGCTGCTGGCCTCTCAAGTGGGAATAAGGCCCACCCCCTGACTTTTGTCATGATTCATTTTGAAACTCTCACTAAAAACAGCAGAAATTATTCCAGCTTTTAAGCAAATTTGACACTTAGAATTTTTTTGAGAGAATCACCCCCAAATTTTTCAAACAAAAGAAAGATTGGTCTCCTGACAAATATTTATCTCTCAATTAACATCACTAAAACAGATCACCTGGCCATATCATGTAGCTGTTTGTGGAACCTTGATTTATGTAAACTATTACAACAATAACTAGACTTCTAAATTGGCTGCATATGTTATGCAGTGCTCTGAGAATATAAAAGGCGCCATGTAAGTACAAGTGTTTCCAAGCATAGAAATGTATGACTTTGTGATGTTATATGAGTAATCACAGGAAATGGTGCTGGAATCAGAGCCTATGGAGTGAATTTACAATAAATGGTGTGTGCTATACTGTAATTAATCAGTTAAGACCCAGATCAGCATTCCTGACTGCTTTGTTTTACTTTAATCACTGGCATAAAGATTACTGAGTTCAAAGCCCTAACCATACCTTGGGGCACATAGTAGATGTGTGTTGATCCATGTCATGTGAAATCTGCGCAGCCAGATATTTGACAGCATCAGTTTTCACACAGGCAGGCCACCCAGAAGTCTGGTATAATGCCACAACGACCGTCCAACATATCAAGTGTATTCCTCATGAGCAATACTGGGAGGCAATGGCAGTGATATTATCACTGGACTACTAACGCAAAAATCCAGGGTAATCCTAGGGATCTAGGTTCGAAACTCACCATGACAGATTGTGAAATTTATATTCAATAAAAAAATCTGGAATTAAAATATCTAGTGATAATCATGAAACCATTGTTGCTTGTCGTAAAAATCCATCTGGTTCATTAATGTCCTTTAGGGATAGAAAATCTGCCATCTTTACCTGGTCTGGCCTACATGTGACCTACAGCAACATGGTTGACTCTTAATTGCCCTCAGGGATGGATAACAAATGCTGGCCCAGCTAGGAATGCCCACATCCCATGAATAAATGTTTAAAAATCTGATATGATAGCATCAGAGTGGAAAATGGGACTATCTAAACATGCACAATTTTCAACAGGCTATACCAAATTAATATTAGTTTTTGGAATCCTGTGTTAAAGTTCTCCTTTTTACTCTGGAGGCATTACTAAAACACATCATAGCTTATTCACTGCTTTCCAGTTTGAGGTCAACATAAACTTATTTTCAAACTCAGGGATCTCTTTTGTGTGAGGCCAAGCTTGGCACATTTACAAACTGAGCCACCAAGCTACACCCTAAGAGAATCTGATTTCTCTCATTAAAGTATTACAGTATATTGTAATGATGGTTACTTACACAAGTCATAATATGTTAATGACAGGTGATTTTGAAATAATTTGAGGATGATATTGAATTATTCCAAAACTTTCAATAGCACAGGAAAGCCAGTTAAAAAAAAGCTGCACTCAATGTCAAGAAGCAATTAACTTGGCATAGAACTTTGAACAAGAGTTAGAGCTCATTCTGCCCATGGAAGTAGTGGTCAACTCTGACCACTGATACTTGTGGATTCAACCATCATGCAGAGTTTGATGTGATTGTTCCAGCTCCCATCGCAGCCAGAATGTGGCAATGGAATCTCAGACTTCTGTCATGCGCAGTCAGCTTGACTCAATCATGGCTGTGGATTACAGTGTGCAAAGCAGCTTGTCCAGCAATACATCCTCCATAAATGGTTAGGATTACTGAGCATCACCTCAGAGCAGCGGCAGTGGCTCTGTGCAGCATGAACCTGCTGCCCTCTTCCAGGATCCAGTTTGTCCTTACATCATTTGTCATTTTGCCAATGTTCTTGCTGTTGCCTGTCAGCCAAGACTGCTGCTTCTCATGGTGGTTTTTATTTTTGGATTGTGGCCACATGGAGATTGTGATGGGTCAAGAGCAGAGGGAAGGCCTGTTATGGGGTTGTCAGTGAATGCGAAATTGGGATCACAGTTGTTACTGTTGCACTGAGATCATGACAGCATGAGCAGAAAACGACTGTCTAAGTTGCATACTCCCTTAATCTTCCACTTATTTCATGTTCCTTCTTCTCGTGTTCCTCTCCACCTCTAATCATCATATAACTGGTATCAAGTGCTGTTGGCTCAGGATGTTGAGGTTGTGGATGATACAGCAGACCATTGTGAAGCTTCACATGTAGTCCTCCAGTGGTCCAGACAGTGGAAGCATCATTTCAGCACTCTAATATTCTGTTCTCTTATTTCTCGTGTGACAGCATTACTTGCATTGTATGTATTCATTTTGGTCAGAGGAATAAAAAGGTAATTTATTGTCTAAATGGACAGAAACTTTAAAACTCTTCAGTGCAGCAGGATTTGGGTATCCTCATACATGAATCAAAGATAGTTAGTATACAGGTGCAGCAATTAATAAGGAAGGTGAGTGGAATTTTAGCATCCATTGTTAATGGAATTGAGTACAAAAGTAGGGATGATTGTTGTGACTATATAGGGCATTGGTTAGACTGCATTTGAAGTGCTGCACCCAGTTTTGGTCCTCTTACTTGAAAATAAACCATAAAACCATAAGACATAGGAGCAGAATTAGGCTACTCAGCCCATCAAGTCTGCTTCACCATTCAATGATAGCTGGTATTTTTCTCATCCCCATTCTCTTGCTTTTTCCCCACAACTCCTGATCTCCTTATTAATCAAAATCCTTTCTATTTCTCTCTTAAACACATTTCTACAAAGTCTCATCAAAAATGAAATCCATACAGTTGGGTCCACAATGAATGCAGTTTTTATCTGTTCTGCTCAGCATGTCGTTGGTGTATACATTTCAGTGGCACACATTTTCTGAATCAAGTCAGCTTGATTCTATCATAGCTGTGGATTACAGTGTGCAAAGCAGCTTGTCCAGCAATACATCCTCTGTAAATGGCTACTATTGCTGAGGATAACCTCAGAGCAGCGGTAGTGGCTCTGTGCCGCGTGAATCTCTGGCTGAAGAAATTCCTCCTCATCTCAGTTTCAAAGGATCATCCCTTTAGTATGAGGTTGTGTTCTCTGGTTCTAGTTTCCCCTACTGGTGGAAATATTCTCTCCACGTCCACTCTGTCTAGGTCTTGCAGTATCCTGTAAGTTTTAATAAAATCCCCTCTCATCTTTCTAAACTCCAACAAGTGCAGACACACAGTCCTCAACCATTCCTCATATAACAAGCTCTTCATTCCAGAGATTATTCTAGTTATATTTACTTATTAGTCACAAGTAAGACTTACATTAACACTGCAAGGAAGTTACTGTGAAAATCCCGTATTAGCCACATTCCAGCATCTATTCGGGTCAATGCACCCAACCAGCACATCTTTCAGACTGTGAAAGGAAGCTGAAGCACCCAGAGGAAACCCATGCAGACAGGGGGAGAATGTGCAAACTCCGCATAATGACTCAAGCTGGAAATTGAACCCAGGTCCCTGGCACTGTGAGGCAGCAATGCTAACCATTGTGTCACTGTGCTGCCTTTCCAAGGCCAGCATATTCTTCATTAGATAAAGGACCCAAAACTTCTCACAATACTCCAAATGGGGTCTAATCAGAGCCTTACACAGCTTCAGAAGTATTGAATCTGCATGTTAACCTTAAGAGAATCTTGAACAAGGACTCCCAAGTCCCTCTCTGCTTCTGATTTCCTAAGCAATTCCCCATTCAGAAATGTCTATGCCTCCACTCCTCCTTCCAAAGTGAATAACTTCACACTTTTCCACATTGTATTCTATCTGCACTTCTTTGCCCACTCCCCTAACCTGTCCAAGTCCTTCTGCAATCTTCCTGTTTCGTCAATACTACCTCTTCTCTACATATCTTTGTATCAATTTAGCAACAGTGCCTTCAGTTCCTTCCTCCAAATCGTTAATGTATATTGCAAAAAGTTGTGATCCCAGCACTGACCCCTGAGGCACACCACTAGTCACGGGCTGCCATCCTGAAAAAGATCTTTTAATCCCCACTCTCTGCCTTCTGCCATTCGGAAATCTCACAACATCAGGATAAAGTCCAACAGTTTTATCTGATAGCAAAAGTCACTAGCTTTTGGGCGCTGCCCCTACATCAGGTGAGTGGGAGTTCTATTTACAAACAGGGCATATAAAGACATGAACTCAATTTACAAAATAATGGTTGGAATGTGAGTCTTTACAGGTAATCAAGTCTTAAAGGTACAGACAATATGAGTGGAGAGAGTGTTAAGCATAGGTTAAAGAGATGTGTATTGTTTCCAAACAGGACAATTAGTGAGATTTTGCAAGTCCAGGCAGGTAATGGGGATTACTGATAGTGTGACACGGACCCACGAATCCAGTTTAGGCCGTCCACATGTGCGGAGCTTGGCTATCAGTCTCTGCTAGTCAATTCTGCCAGTCAGCGAATCCTCAGTCTGCGCCAGGATCATACCCTTAACTTATTTAACAATCTCCTATGCCGCACCTTGTCATAGGCCTTTTGGAAATCTAAATAAGTCACATCCACTAGTTCTCCTTTATTTAACTTCTTTGTTACCTCCTCAAAGAACTCTAACAGATTTTTCAGACATGACCTCCCCTTGAGAAGCCATGCTGACTCAGTCCTATTTTATCATGCACTTCCAAGTACTCCATGATCTCATGTTTAATAATGGTCTCTAAAATTTTGCCAATGACTAAAGTCAGTCTAACCGGCCTATAATTTCCATCTACTTCCTCCCTCCCTTCTTAAACAGTGGTGTTATATTAGCTGCTTTCCAGTCCTCTGGAACTCTCCCTGCCTCCAGTGATTCCTAAAAGATCACCACCAATGCCTCCATAATTTCCTCCGCTATCTATTTTAGAAATCTGGGATGTAGTCCATCCGGTCCAGGTAATTTATCCACCTTCTGACCTTTCAGTTTCCCCAAAACTTTCTCTTTAGTGATAGCCATTACACCAACCTGTGTCCCCTGATTTTTCTGGAGTTCTGGCATTCTACCTTAGAGGTGGTTCAGAGAAGATTCACCAGATTGATTCCAGGGATGAAGCGTTGTCTTATGAAGACAGCTTGAGCAGTTTAGGCCTTTACTCACCGGAATTTAGAAGAATGAGAAGAGGTCTAATTAAAGTATATAAAATACTAAAGGGAATTGACAGGGTAGATGTGGAGGGATGTTGCACATTGTAGAACAAGAGGTCATAGTTTTAGGCCAAGGAATGGCAGATTTAAAATAGAAATGAGGAGGAATTACTTCACTCAAACGGCCGTGAATCTGTGAAATGCCCCAGAATGCAGTGGACACTGAACACCAAACAATCTTAAGGAGGAGATAGATTTTTAACTAGTAGTAGGGTTATGGAGAGTGGGCAGGCAGGTGGAGAAGAGAATGGGATCAGATCAGCCAGAGCAAGCTTGATGGGCTCAATAGCCAATTCCTGCTCCTAGTTCTTACGTTTTGTCCTTGTTATGCTGCATTAATACAGGTGGGTTGCACAGTGAAGTCTCGAACCATGTCACCAAGTATTAAGCAAATGGAATCCTTTTAGTTCTGTAAGTTCCTCTGGTGAGGAGCAATGGCTTAGCGGTATCATTGATAGATTATTAATCCAAAAACTCAGCTAATATTCTGGTGACTAGATTCAAATCCTACCATGGCAGATGGTTGTATTTGAATTCAATCAAAAAAATCTGGAACTCAGAATCCACTGATGACCATGAAATCTTTGTTGATTGTCAAAAAAATCCATCTGGTTCACTAATGTTCTTTAGGGAAGGAAATCTGCTGTCCTTACCTGGTCCGGCATACAACTGATTCCAAATCTACATCAATGTGGTTGACTCTTAAATGCCCCCTGAAATGGAGATCAGTTAGCAATGGGCAATAAATGCTGGCTCAGCCAGAGATGCCCACATTCGTAGAATGAATAAATGAAAAAATATCCAGCAGAGTTGACAGTTGGCACTGACAAAGCAATGTGAATGCAGTTAATGGCCCCTGGCACCATCAAGGACAGTGGGAACCAAAATATAACATTACTAGCTGACGTGTCAGTTCCCCATTCCACCTCGCCTCTGATATAGGTCATGGGTTTGGAAGATACTGCTGAAGGACCCTTGGTGAATTGCTGGGTTGCAGATTTAAATGAAGGAAAGTTGAATTCTGTTGCATTTTCTGTAATTTTTCAATCTGAAACATTTCACCCTCAGGTTATATGCATGACATTGAATGTAAACATTAAAACAAATACAATTGTAAAGAGGCAGCTAGAAGTGGAAGACACTGCATGGAGACAAATCGAATTTCATCACTTCCTATCATTTTCAAGTTGAAATGTTTTGCATTGCATTTTCCATATCTTATGAATAAAGTATATTTTTGGGAAAAAAAAAGCATCAGACCAGGAAGAGCCAGAAACATAAAAGTTCATTGTAATCATAAGTTTCCAGATCACTGGCAATGCAACACTTGCCCTGCTCTGAAGTTGCAGTTTATAGTTACAAATGGTAGAGTTCACTTGGGATATCCTTACTGATGTACAGATATATTACCCCACATGCATCACTGAAGTTCAAGTAAGAAATTAATTCCCTAAACACTCCTGAACAAACCCTGTGGGCCCTTCTATTACTGACCCATTCTCTCTCTTCTATCAGAATGTCCTGCTCTGCATGACCTTTGTTCATTTTTGGGGACATGTTGTACGGCATGAGGAATGCTCACTAGTGCAGTGATTTTGTTCACAGTGAAGGAATTTCTCTGGTTGTGTAAGATCACAAGTGGTGAGGGGGAAGATTCTGACCTGTATCTTAAGTCACCTCAGCTGTGGCATTTTGCATCAGTGATTTGAGTTTTAGATCAGCTCACAAACCACCTGCTGCACTCTTACAGACCATTAGTGGTCTATGGAACACACTTTGAGATTCACTGTACTCGTGCATCTTGTCTGCAAGCACAGGATTTCTGTAGAAGCCTTGAAGTGAGCAAAAAGTGCTTCCATATCTACGCCCCCCCGTCCACCTCCGCTATTGAAGTTTGCAATTTGAAATAGCTATAGAAATCACCAAATATTGTAGAATAGAAACAATAGCAAATCGAAATAAACCAGCAACTCAGCAAATAGTTGGTAATTTCTTTAACTAGTATTGCTTGGGGTTTCAGCCTGCTGCTGAATATGGGTCCAAATTAGCATTGCACACCAATTGACTTCATGATCTGTAAGTTCTACATACTGTAGACTGTTTACTATGTGCATGCTCATATCTTCACTAACATGGTGACAGACTTATTCACTCCAAAATGAGCACACGTTAATGAACCTAATTTTTCACCAGTATGTTTTAATATGGGCTAGAGAAAGCATTTTCAAACAATACTACTTACAGATTTAAGCAAAGGGTTTTTGAGATGAGGCTGAAACAAGATCAAGCATAGCATGGAAAAGAGAAGACACAGAAAAATAAGGCACCGCTAAGAGCTTAGAAGTGTTCTGACAAGAAATATTGGCTTGACCAGAGTTCATGCACAGAATCAGAAAACAAATTTTTCTTAAGAAATCAAAATAAAAATACTGTGGAAGGTGGAGACAAAATTACTGAGAAACACTCAGCAGGTCTGGCAATATCTGTAGAGAGAGAAACAGAGTTAATGTTTCAAGTACAATATAACTTTTCCTTGGAATTGTGCAGCAGGTTTAGAGGGAGACAGGTTCAAGTGGGTCAGGGCAACAGAGAAATTAAGATGGCCAACTTTGTTTCTTCAGAAGTAACTCTTCAAATGTGAACAATAAAAATAGAACAAAACTTACTCCAACTTATAAATCAAAGAAAGGTTTAATAAAGAAACATCCTTACTCCAAACTTGGGGCCTCACCCTAGGCCAATACAAGCTCCCCACAATTCCAAACAGGTTCTTATTATAATGAGTCGGCTAACTATTACATCATTCTCTAATTGGTTCCATTGTTTACTGGGTCAGCTGACCCTTACATCTTCTTACCATTGGTCACATTACATTCAATACAAACATGTCATCATTTACATTCTAACAGATTCCTTTTATGTTTAATTTTTTTCTCAAAATAATTTACGACAACCATCCTCTATTGTTCTTAATAACTTTCCAGTACCCGCACCGCTTTTTGTAAAACAGTTGGATACCTGTAGATTTGCAACAATCCAGTTAAGTTCAGAAACTTCCATGTTCTCAGCATTTGTTTAATACTGGCCAAATCAATTCTTAGTCGTTCTTCTGTTATATTTTTTGTTGTGTGAACATTATCCCTGTAACACTCAATTGGTACTTCCTACCTGATGTGCCCATAAAAAATAATTGTTAATGTGTTAGACAAATATATCCCCATATCCAACACTTCCACTGTCGCTAGAGTTTCAGCCGCCAATGTGCTTTCGACTACCATTTTTATTTTCTTTGCTTTCCAGGCCAAGTGGCAACATTTTTCTTTCCTTACTAGGAATATTATGAATCCAGCACGCCTGAATATCCACTTTGTCATGTGAAGCATCACTAAACACAACCAATTTCATATCTTCCAGTTCTCCTAGAGCTGGGAATTTATTCACACATTCCTTTAATTTAGCTTTTTAATGCAAGATCTCTCTGACTGTGGCTTGGCTCAACATATTACTGAGCTCTAGGACATTATAGTTAGTTCCCATCTTGTCTTGTCTGAATGCATAGTCAATTTAGGTGTCCTATCATACTCCTCAAAAATTCTGTTTCTTTCTTGTCGGCCGGTTCCTTTTTTTCCACTGACCTTTCTCTGGTAATAGGAATAGGATCAATACTGCTTAGATATCCCTCTTGACTCACTGTAATACCAGATGTACTTTGTCGGATATTAAAAAGCACTAGCTGCTTGACTCTCTACTTTAAATTCTGTTTTCAGCTTCTCAATTATCTTTTTTTCAAATTCTTCTGTGCCACACCACAGGAAATCGTTCACATGCATCACAAAAATTCCAGCTAATTTTCTTTTAGCCTTCCAGAAAAATATTGATGGATCTGCTTTTAACTGGACAAAGCCAGTCTTCAGCAATACAGATTGCACAAAGAAACACCAAACCCTTTCCCGATTGTAGTGGCCTCCCTCCATTCGCTTGACCTTCAGGTATGTATGATACCACTGCACCTACTTTGGGTAGCTGAACCTTTGCAGTAGCAGCTTCATCTCCTGTTTCATTGGTTCTTTGTTGATCATCGGATCCCTTTCTTCTATTGTTGATCCTCATAATAACTCAGGGTATGTGCATGTGATGTACAAGATGTTTCCAGCACTTCTGCATCTTGCTTAGAAGCTCCAAATTTATACCCAAGTCTCGAAGAGTGGGCTCGCACTGTTGTGTTACCGCATTGTACTATAACTACCTTCCACCTATTCCTATCACTTTTCTGAGCTCTTTCCACTCTTTTTTACCCTCTCTTTTATAGTAGATCCTATCCCCTTTCTCAAAGTATAGTCCTGTTAGCCTTATGCAACGTCTTAAGGCCCTTCTTATCCGCTCTGAAACCACAGCTTAATGAAGGCCTTTCTCCCTGCATGCACAGTGTTTAAGTGTGCAGAAAACATGGAACTAACGTTTGTCCCTTTTAGTGCAGGGGAGCATCTGTTAATACTCATAGCAACTTTGGATTCCTCCCGTATACCAATTGGTACGGCATATAGCCCCCCACCATTTGTAACAAATTTTTTGCACGCACTGCCCATGCTAATGCAACCTGCAATTTACAGCCCGGTTGATCCGCCAAATTTTATGCAATATATCATCTATAACTGCGTGATTCCTTTCACAGGGGCCATTGCTGAATGGGCTCTCTGCTACAGTGTGCATTATTACAATACTTAAAATTTTTGCACATATCTTGAAACTCATCATTTATGAACTTGCTCCCACTGTCCATTAAAAATTTGGATGGTGCCCCCAATCCTGTTCTGATCCAGTGGGTCATAATTTTATCTATAATGGTCTTTTTATTTTTGCTGCAAGTTGCTGTGGATATGCTAAACTGGGTGGCCACATCCACGAAGTGCAATACATAGACACCTTTGTCCTTGTCCCATTTCTTTAGGTCCACTACCACTACGTCACCGAAATCTCTTGCTAATGGTAGAGTCTCAACTGAACGCAGAGGTATCCTTCAATATTTTATGCAAATTTCACACTGCGCTGATATTTGTTCTACGAGATCATTATACCCTTCATCCAGCATAGCTGCATCCCACAGCAGTGCTCTCAGCCACTGTGGTACTGGATGACCAAACTGTTTATGGAGTTTCAGAATAATCTTCTTTTTGGCCATCATACAGTTGTCTGTTCGCAACACTATTGTGTCATGAATCATTTTATCTGATATTTCAGTTTGCTTAAAGGAAGATAATGACAACCAGATCTTATAAAATGTAGGTCCACAGTTTTCCCAAATACCATAGCTTTATCCTGTTTTAAATCGATGGTCATCTGAGCTTTCTTTATCCCAGAACTGCTTAATAACAAAGATATATCACTGGAAACTACATCTGTACTTATAAATAAACTGATTCTCACAATCCCACAGGGAAGTATCACCCTTTTGGAGCACATTAGAGTGTTGTCATCTCCAATCCTAAAGCAGGTGGAACTATCTCGTTCTTTTACTTTCTTTCAGTCTTCATGATCAAGACACCCTAAATAACAATTTAGCCAATCTTGGCTACTGACAGTGGATGTACATCCACTATCTAAAACAGCACAGTTGAAAGAGTCTATCATCAGGATGCTCATTATGGGACTCAAATTTTCTGCCACCAAAATAATGCAAACCTGGTTCTTATCCTCTTCACTATCAGTTTCCATGTATTCTGTGTCACATGTGACAACAAAGGGTACTCTGTCCACCGTGTCTCGCACTGACCTCCTCAGAAGATGAACATGGAACACAGTGGACAGAGTACCCTTTGTTGTCCAGAACTTTCCCAGAGCGGAGAAGCTACGACATCTTCTCCGGAGTCTTCAACATATTATTGATGAAGATGAACATCTCGCCAGGGCCATCCCCTCACCCCCACTTCTTGCCTTCAGACAACCGCGCAACCTCAAACAGACCATTGTTCGCAGCAAACTACCAGTCTTCAGGAGAACAGTGACCACAATACCACACAAGCCTGCCACAGCAACCTCTGTAAGACAAGCCGGATCATCAACATGGATTACATCATCACACGTAAGAATACCATCCACCAGATACACGGTACACACTCTTGCAACTCGGCCAACGTTGTCTATCTAATACTTTGCAAGAAAGGATGTCCCGAAGCATGGTACATTGGGAGACCATGCAGACACTAAGACAGCAGATGAAAGAACATCGCTTGACAATCACCAGACAAAACTGTTCCCTTCCTGTTGGCGAACACTTCAGCGGTCATGGGCATTCGGCCTCCGACCTTCGGGTAAATGTGCTTCAAGGGGGCCTTCACGACACACGACAGCGCAAAGCCCCTGAGCAGAGACTGATCGCCAAGTTCCGCACACATGAGGACGGTCTTAACAGGGATCTTGGCTTCATGTCACACTATCTGTAACCCCCATGACTTGCCTGGGTTAGCAAAAAAACCTCACTATGCTGTCTGGAGACAATACACATCTCTTTAACTTGTGCTCAGTGCTCCTTCCACTCACATTGTTAGCCACTTTAAGACTTGAATAGCAGGTTAGGTGTAAAAATTCACATTCTAATCAGTAATCTGTAAACAGTCTGTGCTATTATGCGTTCTGTTTGAGACCAGAACACTTCATTCACCTGACGAAGGCCAGAGGTCAAAAGCTTGTGAGTTTACTATCAAATAAATCGGTTGGATTTAAACCTGGTATTGTCAGACTTCTTACTGTGTTTACGCCAGGCCTTGGGCAGTGTCAAGGGGATAGAAACTAATGGGCAAGGGCCTTACAGGTAAGAAGTCTCTGGGACAATTCATGAGGGTGAGAGGGGGTCCAGGTGCCATTCTGCATTGAGATCATGATCAGATGGAAGAGGCCAGCGATCACGTTTGGGCATTGGGACATGGGGTGGAGGGGGCTCAGCCTGCCAGTGGGTGTTGGGACCATGGGGGAAGATCAGTGCTGATGGTGGGAAGGGGAGGGGTAGAAATCATGAGATTGGGGCTTTTGGGGGGGGGAGATCCAGGTGAAGTGGGGTGGGGGCTCGAAGCTGGTCCAGATATGTTCGCAGAGGCCAGAAATTGGGCTGTGACGGAGTTGGTGGGCTAGCGATACAGGGGTTGTGGAGTTGGCCAGTGATTGGGAGGCCGATAGTGCAAGGCCACTGAGCAGACGCTAATCTTGATGCTGACAGATCGACGCATGCGCAGTGACCCACTCAGTACTAGGCTGCTGGCCTCTCCAGTGGGAATAAGCCCCGACTACTGAATTTCAGCGCGATTTGTGCTGAGGCATTCTGCAGTGCACAGTTTGTGGGAAGTCGATCTTGAAACTTCCACTGAAAAGACCAGTGGAATTTACTCCAATTTTTACGTGAATTCAGCACTCAGAATTTTTTGGGAGAATCGCTTCCCCCACCCTCCACCTCGCATTTTTTAAAAAAATCTTGTGTTCTTAGTCTTTGATTTACTTCTATTATTTTATACTTGAGAAGCAACATAGAAATGTGAGTATCACTTCTTTATGACAAGCACACTTTTTGAGTTTAAATTCTTCTATAATTTGGCTGCTTTAAAAAGTTTGTAATGTTTTAATTATTACTTACATACTCTTATTCAGTTACGGTACCTGCAAAAACGTAGGACTGTTGTATATTACTCACTGAGTATTACCTTGATAGTCAAGAATAAACTATTTTTGGCTGCAAATGTTGTATTGCAGTACCTTTCACTGTAGGCACATTTAAACATATGTTTACATCACACGATCTGATCATCTGTAGATTCATAGAACACAGGAGGACACTTATCCTATCTTAAGGAATGTGAGGAGCAGACAGGAAAATGGAATTGAAGCTGAATATCAGTCATGATTATACTGAAAGCAGAGCAGATTCGATGGGCCATATGGTATATTTCTACTCCTGTTTCTTATGTTCTAGTTGTGCCCACTCTTTAAAAGAAAATCCAATTAATCTCATTTTCCTTATTTTTGCTATACCTTGCATTTTTCCTTTTCAAGCATTTAACCAATACCAAATCTCTTCCACCCATCTTTCAGGTTGTGCATTCCAGATCATAACAATCTGCTGTGCAAAAAGAGTTCTCATCTTCCCCATACCTCCCCCACCACCAGCATGAGCTCTTTGACCAATTGTATTCAGCGCATGCCCTCTGGTTATCAATCCAGTGGAAACAGTTTCACTCTATCTACTCTATCAAAATACTTCACAATCTAATAACTTTCCTTTGACCTTCTCTGTTCTATTGGCAAAGTGTTGGGAATTTTCAAAGCCAATCACAATAACTGAGCTGCAGCCTACTTGCAAAAATAAAGGAACATCTGTATTGAAGATTGAACTCTTGCTTATCCAAAAAGTTTACAGGTGTACCATAGGCAGAAGCATAGTGGTATTGTCACTAGACTGGGGGGGCTGGGGGTTTCCCAGGGCCATTAGACTCTGCTGTGATTCCCAATGGCCTGCTGAATCAAGCAACAAATCAAGCAATTTGTTGCTTGATGCCCAACAACAAATCAGGATTGTTGCTGGGCATCAAGTCCGTTGTGAGTCTCCAGGTCCACTGTGTTTGACGAGGTCAGCCTATGACTGACCTAATCAGAATCTGATCAGAACTAATTTAAATGGACTAAATGTAATTACTGGGTTTGAGGCTAATGCTCTGGCCTCCTGGTAGCCTCCTCCCAACCCACCCACTGGAAGTTCCTCAGGCACTAATCTCTCATGGTCCTCACAAGCAGGGACCAGACACAGTGTCCTCTGAGGGGGCCAAGGAGGTAAGTACTGCCTCCAACTGTGCCCAGGGCTCCTCAAAGGCCATGCAATTAGGGAGGGAGCCTCAGGCTAGGGAGGTGATTTGACCTCAGATTTGACCCAGGGAAGTGATGGGGGTAGATATGGAGGAGATGAGAACTTTTTTTTTGCACAGCAAATTGTTATGATCTGGAATGCACAATCTGAAAGATTGGTCAAAGAGGTTTGGTAGTTACTTATAGAATGGTATTGGTTGAATGCTTGGAAAGGAAAAAATGCAAGGTGTAGGGAAAATAAAGGAAGTGGGATTAATTGGATTTTCTTTTAAAGAATGGAAGATAAAAAACAGGAGTAGGAATATACTGTATGGCCCACCGAATCTGCTCTGCTTTCAGTATAATCATGATTGACCTCACGATGGAGCTCTCGTGGCTGGACTTCTCATTATCCTGGAGATCACTTTTAAACTATGGGATGAAAGTAATGATCAATTTTTGAGATGATAAAAAATTAAATACAAAGGTGTTCCAGTAATAGGTCATTATCTATATTCAGATATCTTTCTGCTTAAAATCCTTATTATTATCTATGTCCTGTATAACATTTGAAGTGGCAAGGTCTCATTAAGATCCATGCCTCTGAACACCTGGAAGTTAAAATCTCAGCAGCACTTCATTCTATAGTAGGCATTACCTTTGGTTGATTTCAGAAGCTGCACATATTGCCTGATCTCTTTGAAATGCTGTCATTCAGACTCGGGAACTTTAGCCTTGTGCATGAGTCGCAAAAACTCAGTTTGCAGGTGGAGCAGGTGATCAAGAAGGCAAGTGGAATGTTGGCCTTTATCGCGAGGGGGATAGAGTATAAAAGCAGGGAGGTCTTGCTGCAATTGTACAATGTACTGGTGAGGCTGCAACTAGAATACTACGTGCAATTTTGGGCCCCTTATTTGCCTTAGGAGGAGTGCAGAGAAGGTTCACCAGGTTGATACCGGAGATGAGGAGGTTAGCTTATGAGGAGAGATTGAGTAGATCGGGCCTGTACTCATTGGAGTTTAGAAAGCTGAGGAGGGATCTTATAGAGACATATAAGATAATGAAGGGGCTGGACAGGGTAGAGGCAGAGAGATTATTTCCACTTAGAAAGGAAACAAGAACTAGAGGGCACAGCCTCAAAATAAGGGGAAGACAATTTAGGACACAGTTGAGGAGGAACTTCTTCTCTCAGAGGGTAATGAATTGTTGGAATTCTCTGCCCATTGCAACAATGGAGGGTACCTCATTAAATGTGTTTAAGTCACAGATAGATAGATTACTGATCAATAAGGGAATTAAGAGTTATGGGGAGCAGGCGGGTAAGTGGAACTCATCCACTATCAGATCAGCCATGATCTTACTGAATGACAGGGAGGGCTTGAGGGGCTAGATGGCCTACTCCTGCTCCTATTTCTTATGTTCTTAAACACAAGAAGTCATTAATAAATCCCATCTGTCAAATGGCAAACTTAGAACTTGCTTGGTGTTCTTTGCTGAACAGGCGTAGGAACAGGTCAGGGCCCCTGTGCAGCCAACCTCCAGTGCTGGGATATCAATACAAATCCCTTCTGCACTTGTGGAGACACAAACAATGGCCGCACATTACCACATCTTGTCTATTGTACAGAATAAGTGGTGGACTAATCACTTTAAATTCAGCTCGGCTTCAGGGATTCACATTCAATTAATAATCTATTTGTTTCAGCAAGTCAATGGCCCAGATTTTGCTATGGTAATGAAGGTGAAAGATTCACCACCATTGCTTTAAATGAAGCTGACAACATTTTTGGGAGTCCGCATTCGCTCAGGGTACACGAAAATGCAAAAGTTTTCGCTCCTCTAAAAGGCACGCCTCTATAGACTGCAATCTTCCCCGTAATCATGAGTTGATGATAAATTCCATTTCAGTGCTGTTATTCCTCCTGTACAAACCTTTCTAACCATTACATCTTGTTGAATGAGATGTAACTGGGTTTTAATAGCCTGCTAAACTAATTTTTTTTAATTTTTCCAACAGGAAGAGGGTGTTGCTGGTGAGGCTAAGCATTTTTGCCCATTTCTAATGACAGCTAACACCCCCATTTGCCCTGGTTAGCTACTTTTTATATTTGTTGAATATCAAATGTATCCATAATGATAAAAAAGGCAGAATTAAAAATATATCTATTTGTCCTTTTCTTGAAAGTTTGTTTAACATTGTTTTAGCTTTTATCTTAATTCAATCAGGATCACTTAAAATTAATAATGGAAAGATTTGTTTTTAATTTCTTGGTTTGCTCTACGTGGATACAATTGGCTACCTACTTGCTGTTATTATTACTGCTGCATGCCAAGACATGTCCTCCACTTGTCACCAGACTTAAAATGTTATTTCTATAAAGGAAAAATCATGCCACATAAACTAACAGATAGTCATGGATAACTTTCTTCAAGGTCAACAGTGAGCACTTTTTCTTTACTGTCAACTTCCTGGATCAATGCTCAAAAATTCTGTAAGAAGTCCCACAACACTCTCCACTCACCTGTCGAAGGGACAAACCCCAAAAGCTTGTGGGTTTACTATCAAATAAACTGGTTAGACTTTAACCTGGTGTTGTGATGCTTCTTGCTGTGTTTACGCCAGTCCAATGCCAGCATCCCCACATCAAAAATGCTGTGCCATTATCCAACAGCAGGAAAAAAGTGAAAGTATCATATATTGTGACAAAAATATTCCTCAATAAGTGACAATTAGATAAAAGCCGTATATGTATAAAGCTAATTAGCTCTCTTTCTCCACTTATCAATATACACACAGGGTGACCACAACATTCTAACAGTATTGCGCCTGTAGATAACCGTGTAAATAAGTCATATTTATGTGACCAATTAATGGAAATAGTACACCTATCATATACTGTGACAAAATTATTCCTCAGTAAGTGATAATTAGATAAAAGCAGTGTATGTGTAAAGCTAATCAGCTGTTTCTCACCTTATCAATACATAGGCAGGGTGGCCACAACATTCTAACAGCATTGTGCCTGTAGTTAACCCTGTAAGTAAGTCATATTTATGTGACCAATTAATGGAAATAGAACACCTCCTACAATGTGATGGGGGCTACTGTCCCCTTCCTGCCCCCTCCAAGTAATCAAAAAGCATGAAGGGAATACTGAAAATGTTGCAAGAAAGATATGTGCTGGCTAAGAGGAAAGATGGGAAAGGTAGGAATAGAGAGCCGTGGATTACTAGGGATAACGAGGACTTGGTTAGGAAGAAAAGAGAGATGTATGATAGATCAAAGCAGCTGGGAACGGAGACAGTGTTGGAGGAATATAGAGAGAGTAGGAGGAAGCTCAAACGGGGAGTTAGAAAGGCAAAAAGGGGGCATGAAATGATTTTGGTGGATAGGATTAACGAAAATCCAAAGGCTTTTTACTCCTATGTTAGGAATAAAAAGGTGGTTAGAGGAAAAATCGGACCTCTTAGGGACAGAGGAGGGGAACTGTGCTTAGAGCCCGAGGGAATGGCGGAGATTCTGAATGAATACTTTGCGTCGGTATTCACGAAGGAGAGGGGCTTGTTGACAGCTCTTTTTCAATATATATTTGAAAGATTCCAACAGCCACTCCCAAGTGTGTAAACTCACTGCTCACCTCCTCTCTTTTATTGCCCTGCCCCTTTCTCCTTCTTTTCTCTTCTCCTCACCTCCTCTCTCATTTCCCAACTCCCCCCTGTCCCTTCCTTCATATATTGCTCTTCAGGATTCATACCATCTAGTTGTCTATTATCAACAGTACTCACTCTAACCAACATCAAAAGATTTGCTGTTTGTGGATAATACTGAGCACCAAATGGCTGCTAAGTTCACCAACAAAACAGTGATGAAAATGCTTCAAAATAATTTATCTGGAATCATTGAATCATAATATCCCTACAGTGCAGAAAGAAGCCATTCAATCCATCAAACCTGCACCAACAATAATCCTACCCCTCCCTAACCCTGTAACCCCATATATTTACCCTGCTGGTCCCCCTGTCACTAGGGGGCAACTTAGCATGGTCAATCAACTTTGGACCGTGGGAGGAAACCAGAGCAGCTGAAGGAAACCCATGCAGACACAAGGAGAATGTGCAAGCTCCACACAGTCAATGACCCGAGGCCAGAATTGAACTGGGTTCCTGGCATTCTGAGAAAGCAGTGCTAATCACTGTGCCGTCAAGTTTTTGAGAAAGGTGGCACTACGTGGACCCAAGTTATTTTTTAACAATACGCACTGAGCATCGAATTGTCATCTATATCTAGGAGGGTACTTATATCTTACCCTCTAAATAAAATCAGAGAGTTGAGGATCCATCCAATCCGTTGGAAGGACAAAAACCACTGAAGGTGTGGTGGGATGGATGAGGTAATGTTGTGTTTCAGGTTCTCTTGCACTTTGAATCTGTGTTTGACATCGGAATTGTTTCTGGTTTGTGCAAGGAGAGTACAAAAGGAGAAAAATCAGCTCCAATCCTGTCCCAAAATAAATGAAGCTGCAACTTCACCCAGAAAGAAAACATGATACAAAACAAGGTGCAAAAGTCTGAGGTGATGTACCAACTGACTCAAGAACATTTTCTTCCCTGCTGCTATCAAATTTTCGAATGGATCTACCTTGCACGAAACTGATCTTTCTTGATACCCAGCTATGTCTGTAACACTCCATTCTGCACTCTTTCCTTTCCTATGAACAGTATGCTTTGTCTGTATAGCACGCAAGAAACAATATTTTTCACAGTATGCTAATACATAAACCAGCCTCCCATATACTAATTCTGTCTACATTTCCCATTTGACTTGGAAAAGCATCCAGCACAATTAAGGACACTGAACATACCCTCTTCCACCTCCCTCAATCAGGGAAAAGATACAAAAGTCTGAGGACACATACCAACTGACTCAAGAACAGCTTCATTCCTGCTGCTGTCAGATTCTTGAATGGACTTACCTTGCATTAAGTTGATCTCTCTCTACACCCTAGGTATAACTGTAACACTACATTCTGCATCCTTTTGTTTCCTTCTCTACGAACCTTTGTCTGTATAGCATGCAAAAAGCAATACTTTTCACTGTATGTTAATACATATGACAATAATAAATCAAAGTGTGAAAATCATAAAATCACTTGGAGGCAGCACAGTGCAGAGCAGTTAGCATTGCTGTCTTACAACACCAGGGACTCAGGTTCAATTCTGCCCTGAGGTCACTGTCTGTGAGGAATTTGCACATTCTCCCTGTGTCTGCATGGGTTTCCTCCCACAGTCCAAAGATGTGTGGGTTAGGTTGATTGGTCATGCCAAATTAACACTAATGTCAAGGTGATTAGCAGGGTAAATATGAGAGGTTATGGGAATAAGACCTGGGTGGGATTATGGTTGGTGCGTACTCAATGGGCTGAATGGCCTCCTTCTGCACTGTAGGGATTCTATGAAATCAAATCAAATTTTTGATTTTGATTTGATTATTGTCACATGTACTACCATAAAGTGAAAATATTGTTTCTTGTGTGCTATACAGAGCATACCATTCACAGAGAAGGAAAGAGTGCAGAATGTACTGATACAGTCATAGCTGGGGTATAGAGAAAAATCAACTTAATGCAAGACAAGTCCATTCAAAAATCTGGCAGCTCAATGGTGAGGCAAGAGTTGGGGCTGAAGGTGCGACTGGGTTTCCTTTAGTGATTTGTGACTGTCAAGAAATATATATATAAAAAAATAAGCTGAAGGGATCTGAGGGAGGAGTTACTGAAACACAGACTGCAAGTGGGCATGTCTTCCTGGATTGTGAGGAGGGTGGACATTTGCATTCAGTTGCTGGAAAGGGGGCTCCGCTGGTTTGGTCAGACACAGTGATTCAGGGGAAAAAGGGACAATCTCTCCCATACCAAACATCCCCTCCCCCCACCCCACAAAAATAAAGCAGTGAAGGGAGAATCGGGTGCATTACAGAGAGGAGAGGACATCATGGCACAAGTAGATATGGAGCAACTGAGGAGCAGAGGCGCTGGAAAATCCATCGCCGTGTTGACCAGCGGGGGAGATGCACAAGGTAACAGTTTTCAATCTCCTTTTTTTGACATTAAAAAATGTATATGAGAGAGAGAGAAAGAGAAATAAACAAGCTACCCATGAAACGAAGAGAAAAAAATGCAGCATTTCACTTCTAAATCCCCCACCCCGAGTGCAAAACTGCATAAGAGGATTATTATTCTTAAAATAAATACAAGCGACAGGGTGGTGACCAAATGAGAGATGAAAAGAAGTGGGACTTTATTTGATGTCAAAAATAATTTTAAAGATGCATCGAATTGAGTGGGGAGGGGGTGGGAGAATAACCAACAGCTTTCAGTGCTCTCAATGGAAAAGGGAATCATTTTCTTTGGATCTAGAGATTAATTCGATGTTTGTTTTCCTCCTCGTTGGTCGGAATGTTTGTTGAATTTTTATTTTGCCTCCTCAGAGGTTTTATTCTACCTCCTTTTCCACCGCCCGCTCCGGTTTTTTTTTTAGTTGGACGATGCATGTGAGAATTTGGTTATTTTTAAGCTCTCATTTGGTCTTTCAGTCAGTGATGGAGTTAGTGACTAACCCGGGCTCGTCTCTTTAACGGAAAGCGCTCGAGCCCAACGGTCACATCGCTCCGTTAACGAACCCACCCCATCCTCGCGCCGCCGCCATTGAGACGGGCAGCGGCCTCCTCTTCAGCCAACCCGGAGTCCAACTCTTTTCCGCAGACGATTCTAATTTTTCAATCATTTCTCGCCCGGGATACAAACTAAGTGGTCGATGTGGGGTTTTGTAAAGGCTGCTGATTTATTTTTCTCCCTCGCCTCATGGTTTGCCAGTCTCAATGATGGCGGCCGCGCATCACGTGGTGGAGGACGTGCCGCCCGGCAGGTTGTCCTGCTGATGTGGGGATGCCGGCACTTGAGGTGGGGGGAGGACTCCGGTTGGGCGCGGTAAGAGGTCTCGCAACACCAGGTTTATCCGACAGCATCTGCTTTTGGAGCAGTGCTCCTTCATCAAATGAGTGAGGACTTGTGCTCACAAACAGGGCGCATACAAACACAAACTCAATTTACACGGTCTCCAAGGCGGCCTTCATGACACAGGATAGCGCAGAGTCGCTGAGCAGAGACTGATAGGCAAATCCGGGACGTATGAAGACAGCTTCAAACGGGATCTTGGGTTCATATCACACTATCTATAACCCCCATGATTTGCCTTACTAACTGTCCTGACTGGACACAATACACATTTCTTTGTCCTGTGCTTAATGCTCCCTCCGCTCACATTGTCTATACCTTTAATATTACCTGTAAAAACTCGTATTCCAGCCATTATCATCTAAATTGAGTTTGTGTCTTTATATGCCCTGTTTGTAAATACAAGTCCTCACTCGTCTGATGAAGGAGCAGCACCCTAAAAGCTTGTGCAGTGGAATAAATCTGTTGGACTTTAATCTGGTGTTGTGAAACTTCTTACTGAGATTGTCTCTCCAATAGACCGATTGTATCTGCCTTGTAATGCAATGGACACTGATATTTCCATTCACGGTTAATGTTCATGTATATAGTTGAATTGTGTGCTTATATAATTGTTAATAATGCATATGTTATATGGGGGATGGGGTTGAAATAAGAGGGGGCACTCAGTGCCTCAGAGTTGTTGATATTATCACTCATGTATATAGTTAAGTTGTGTATTTATAATATAAAATTTTCAAGTTTATTTATTAACGTCACAAGTAGACATATTAACACTACAATGAAGTTACTGTGAAAAACTGAGGGAGAATTTTAGCATAGCCAATGCACCTAACCAGCACATCTTTTGGACTTTGGGAGGAAACTCGAGCACCCGGCAGAACTCCACACAGACTGCGACCCAAGTGGCAATCAAAGTCAGGCCCCTGGCACTGTGAGGCAGCAGTGTTATCCACTATGCTACATGCTGCCCATATTGGGGGAGTGGGGCCATTTGGCCCATGGAATCTGCACTGACTACAATCCCACCTGGGCCCTACACCTATATCCCTAAACCTTTACCCGCTAATCCCTCTAACCTACGCATCTCAGAGAACTAAAGGGCAATTTTAGCATGACCAATCAACCTAACCCACACATCTTTGGACTGTGCGAAGAAACTGGAGCACTTGGAGGAAACTCACGCAGACTGATCACCAGGAGAATCATGGGGAGAATGTGAATCCCTCAGCCCATCAAGCCCACACACTGACAACAGGTTCTCGCCCTGTAACTCCCATATTTACCCTGTTAATCCCCCTGACATGGGGCAATTTAGCATAGCCAAATCACCTAATCTGTACATGTTTGGCATGTGAGAGGAAACCATAGCACCTGGAGAAAACCCATGCAGACATGGGGAGAATATGCAAATGCCACGCAGTAACGCAAGACTGGAATTGAACCCGGGTCCCTGGCTCTGTGAGGCAGCAGTGCTATCCACTGTGCTAGCAAGCCACCCTCAGTGTTGTTGATATTGTCATTCACAGCTGATGTTATGGAGATAAGTTTATTTATTATTGATTAGAGTCACAGTAGGCTTACATTAACACTGCAATTAAATGACTGTGAAAATCCCCTATTTGCCATATTCTGGCGCATGATATACTGGGAGAGAATTTTAGCATAGCCAGTGCACCTAACCAGCATGTCTTTCGGATGTGGAAGGAAACTGTAGCACCAGGAGGAAACCCACACAGTCACGGGGAGAACATGCAAACTTCACTCAGACAGTCACCTAACTGGGAATTTAATTTATATAGTCATAGAGATCTAGAGCATATACACAGGCCCTTTGGCCTAATTTGTCCATGCCAACCAGTTCGCTCAACTGAATTAGGCTCATTTGCCTGTGTTTGGCCCAAATCCCCTCAACTTTCCCATCCATATACCTGTCCAAATGTCTTTTAAATGTTGAAATTGTACTTGCCTCTACTACCTCCTCTGGCAGCTCATTCCATACACACGCCAAAAAGTTGCCCATTGGGTCCTTTTGAAATCTTCCCCCTTTCACCTTAAAGCTATTCCTTCTAGTTTTGGACTCCCCTATTTTGGGGAAAAAGATCTTGGCTGTTCACCTTATCTAATCTATGCCCCTCAATTGTAATATTGTGTTAATAATATTATCTGGGGCATTGAAGTAAGAGGGGACACTTTATCTCTCGATTATTGTTGTGAGGGGGAACAGAGCGCAAGAGAGACTTGATTAGTAGAGAAAGTAAGAGGTTGTAAATCATTAGGACACCCACTTCAGCATTGACCTCCCCAGATTTTATTCAGAGCCACTCCTTGTCCAGACATGCCATGTATGCATGAGTGATGTTCAGAAGGAAAACACTCAGCACTTTTTTTTCAGTCCCAAATTTGAAGTGTTTAGAATGCAGTTCCAATCTGTATTAACATGTACTCAGATTCCTCTCTGTTAAAGCTCTCTCTGGATTATCTTGAGTGATGGATTGGAAAATTTCTGAAATTTAGGGACCAATAGAATCCCCGTGGTTCTGAAAATGGCCATTCGGCCCATCAAGTCCTTGACCCTCTGAAAGAACATCCCACCCAGGCCCTCCCCTCCACCCTATTCTCCATAACCCTGTGCATTTTTCATGGCTAATCCATCTATCTTACATATCTTTGGACAGTAAGGTGCAATTTAAACATGGCCTGTCTACCTAACTTATGGCTCTCTGGACTTTGGACTTTGGGAGGAAACTGGAGCACCTGGAAGAAACCCATGCTGTCACAGAGAGAACGTGCGGACTTCACAGTGAAGTTCTGAATCAAACCTGTGCTGTGAGGCAGCAGTGCTAACCAGTGTGCTGCCCAAATGTCCAAAGCATTTTTTTTACTAATTTTTGCAAGACTCGTTTAAAGCTCAACTGATCTGATTTCAGATTTCTAATGTTTCTTTGGGGTTGACCGCACTAATCAGGACTCGAACTGCAACAGTTCCTCTCTCTTTTTTCAGCCTAGGTGTCGCAAGCAAGAAATAACATGATTGTTAATTCCTCATAATCACTGATCTCTGATCAGTCTGTTGCTCTTCTGACCTTCCTTTAAACTTTCCCCAGCTAAACCTGCTGTGCAATGAGCTGGCAAGCGTGCGAGCACTTTGATATAAATTTTGAGTTTAACCTTGGGTTGACCTGTACATCTTTTAAGTAAGCTTTCCAGAAATTTCTAAGATGTCAACGTTCTGAGAGTGGTTATTGATGATTTACCACATTAGCAGACTCATGTGTTGCACTTATTTCACACTTGCTGCAGAAGGAAGAAAAATATATAGTGTTTTCTTAACCTTTGGGCAAAGCAATGCAGTTCATTTTGTGGAGTATTCGCTGTTCCAATGTAGAAAACTTACCTATAGTCAATTGTCCCGACATCGGTATCCTTTTTGGAAAATTTTGGAATGTTCCAAACACTCCTTGCCATTTTGCAGAGTCCATACAGATAATCTTGATAGGGGCAACACGGTGGCATAGTGGTTTGCACTGCTGTCTCATAGCACCAGAGACCCGGTTCGCTTTCCGGTTTGAGTCACTGTCTATGTGAAGTTTGCACGTTCTCCTCCTCTGTGTGGGTTTCTCCAGGTGCTCTGGTTTCCTCCCACAGTCCAAAGATGTGCGGGTTAGGTTGATTGGGTATGCTAAATTGACCCGAGTATTTGGGGGGAGGGGGTCGCAGGGTAAATATGTGGGGTTATGGGAATAGGGCCTGGCTGAGATTGTGGTTGGTGCAGACTCAATGGGCTGAATGACCTCCTACACTGTAGGGATTCTATAATAGACACTCCCTACCCATCACATCTGTGACCTGCTCAAAAGATTCAGTGAACTAGACAGATATCACCTACTTTCTAATCATCTTCATATCCTCATCCCTTTCCCATCATTGTTACCACCTTGGGAAATATTTCCATTGGGACTCCTGGTGATCAGTTTGCCAAGAATGCTGACAGGCGTTGGGCCCTTCGCTATTCTTATTAGATTCCACCCTCAAAAATGAAAAAGACCAGCATCTATGTTTCTAATGGGACGAATGGGAACAAAGGTTATGGGGAAAAAGCAGGATTAGGGTTTTGAGTTGGATGATCAGCCATGATCGTAATGAGTGACAGAGCATGCTTGAAGGGCCAAATGGCCTCCTTTGGCTCCTATCTTTGATGCTTCTAAGTAAAGCACTTTTCACAGCCTCAAGACATCCCAAAGCACTGTAGAATCAATGAAACACTTTTAACGTGTTAGGAGCACAGCATGCAGTTTGCAAAATGCTGCCACAAGCAGTAATGAGTTTGTGACAGAAGAATCATCTGTTTTAGCGGTATTTATTTAGAGGTGCACGTAAGAAGCCAGAGCACCAGAGAGAATTCCTCTGCTGTTCTTTGAATATGGGATGCAGTGGATCTTTTTTTTTATATCTACATGAGGAGTCTTGCTTTAACATCTGAGTAAAAAGGGTGGCACGTCCGCCATTGCAGCGTTCTCTCGGTGCTGCAGTGGGAGTGTCAGCCTGGATTTTGTGTGTGGAATGCAAGAGCGGAACTTTAACACGTGACCTTTTGTCTCTGAGACATGGGGGGCTTTTATCTAAGCCACAGATAGCACCACAGTTACTCCTGTGCTCCAGTGTATTCAGTTTTAAAGCCAGATCATTTGAAGTTGTGCAAATTGGTCACGATCTTCTCTATCTTTTGGCAAATTTTTATGTTTCAGTTAATGGTAAAACGTCAGACTGCAGAGCTCTTGTGAGCAAGCTGAGAGGTTGATGTACCCCAAGGCAAAACTAAGTCCGTGTTTGGGCTACAATGTGATGCAGATGAAGCATTAAATTCTGTTATTCATGCCCTACTTTCACACTGCTGTGGCTCATTACCTCCATTCACATCATTTTTTTTTCTCCACTCTCTCACTGGATGAGGCCACGAAAACGGTTTCCATGTTTCGGTAATTTTTCAGATGTTAGTTCAGATAAAAGCAAGTTAACTGTTTTGCAGTGATACATTAGACAGCAGCAATTAGTGCTTTAAGTTTAGCAGTTGCCATGGCAATCTGCTGTCACATACTTCTTGACACAAATCCAAGAGGAAAGTAATTGGATAGGCATAGATAGGGGTGGCACTATGATTAGCAGTGCTGCCTCACTGCGCCAGGGACTGGGTTTGATTCCTGGCTTGGGTCACTGTCTGTATGGAGTTTACACATTCTCCCCATGTCTGCATGCGTTTCCTTCAGGTGCCCCAGTTTCTTTTTACAATCCAAAAAATGTCCTGGTTAAGTGGATTAGCCATCCTAAGTTCTCCCTTAGTGAACGAACAGGTGACGGAATGTGGCGACTACAGGATTTTCACAGTAACTTCATTGCAGTATAAATGTAAGCCAACTTGTGACTAGTAAATAAACTTTAAAGGAGGTTTGCATGAAAAGTTGGAGAAAGAATTGTGTGGAACAGAATTTGAAAATCTACTCCTTGGGTTAATAGGTTTTAAAACTTTTGAGGCTAGAATTTACAGGGTGCCATACTCCCTGCTCCCCACCACCCTTTCTACCACTTCCCACTCTGATTGAAACTGATCGGGCACCTGTCTACCAAAAAACTGGCTGTCCCACAGCTGTTGTGTGCTTGACTAGTTCTGGGCGAGACTGGGTTTGGCTAAGATCAAGCCCAGAATGGGATGCAATGCCTTATCTTGTCAGCTTGGATCTTGTTTGTCTCTCTTGTGGGCACCATGAATTGGATTCAATTTGAATCTGGGTTTTGGAGCAAGCTAGGAGTGGATTTGGGTTTACCCAGTGCAATCTGCACACTGGCTTTGTGACTTTAAGTAACACATTTTTAAAATAAAATTTAAAAATGGGGCAGCAGCGTGGCACAGTGGTTAGCAATGCTGCCTCACAGCGCCAGGGACGTGGGTTCAGATGCAGCTTTGGGTTACTACCTGTGTAGAGTTTGCACATTCTCCACTTGTCTGTGTGGGTTTTCTCTTGCACTCCAAAAATGGTAAGTAAATTAGCCATGGTAAAATGACCCTGGTGTCAGGAGATTAGCAGGGTAAGTACATGGGGGTTACAGAGATAGGGGCTGATTGGGATTGCGATGGACCCAAATGCACTATAGAAATTCATGATTCTTAAAAAAAAATCTGAGTCCCCACAATAATTGGCTGCCAGCTCTGTCATCCCAGCTGCAGTAGGTTCAAGTGGTGGCCACTGCTAAGATTAGAGTCATTCTCAATTAAACAGATGAATGTGGAGGCCAGACTTCAGAAAGGTCTGGGATTTTGTATAAGACTGGCTGGCAGACCCAGTGAAGGATCAGGTGGGGGAGGCAGTTTGAGAGACCAGGAAGGAGAAACATTCAAGGTAGGACATGAGACTCTTGGAGGGTGTTGCCTCCAATGGTCACAGGGGACTCCTTTGATTTGTTTTGATTTACTTTTGTCACATGTATTAGTACACAATGAAAAGTATCATTTCTTGTGTGCTATCTTTGCCCTGGAATGGCTCGATAACGAGCTTATGGCTCATTAATTGGCCATTCAAGGGCCTCAATATACCCAAGGGTGGGCAGGCAAGCTCGCCATCTGAGACCTCCATCGCCTCCCTGCAAAATGGGGAAGATCAGGAGTAGGCAGGAAGGCAGTGAGCAGGCCAGGTGCTGCATTTTACAAACCTTCCTGTCTTCAGGCATGCTGCAAAATCCAGCCTTTGGAGTCATCTAAGTTTAACACCGTATAAAACAGCATAACATCTAGGAGAGGATTTGGGATATAGAAAATATCACCCAGGGACTTTCATGTCTTCCATCTTTTATTTAATCTGTTGAATAGTTCTCATCAATGCCAGCACAATTGAGTTAGAGTGTTAAACCCTTGTTGGAGAATCCATTAGATGTCTATTACGATCTGCTGGAGGACCAAATCCTTGACCCTTTTTTTTGAATCTTGTAAATAATAGAGCCTTAGCCATTTGTAGAGTACTTATCCTTTTATATAAATTCCCCTACAAAACATTTTGTGAATATTCCTTAAAATATTACATGTATTGCTGCCATCTAAGCAGTTCAGTGCCAAAGTTAATGGCCAAGTTGGAAATGTTTTAATTGGTTCATAGGAACATTGGAATTAGGAACAGAAATAGGCAAATTCAGTCCATCTGCTCTACCTTCTCTGCCATTCAATCAGATAAATGTTGATCTCTCCCTGGTTTCGAATCCGTGTATTCCCCATATCTCCTTAATCCTTTTTTAAAATCAGAAACTTATCTATTTCCTTCTTGAAACCATTTGATGATTCAGGCTTCACCGCACTATGGGGCAGCAAGTTCCACAAATTCACTACCCTCTGCAAGAAGAGGTCCTCCTCATCTCAGTTTAAATCTGACACATCTCAGTTTAAATCTGACACATCTCAGTTTAAATCTGACACATCTCAGTTTAAATCTGACAGTTCAAATAAGGGGACCAAAACTGGATACAATATTGCAGATGTGATCTCACCAACAATAAAAATTTAACAACACTTCTCTACTGTTATACTCCAGTTCCTTTGCAATAAATGCTAACATCCCATTTGTCTTTTTTATTACATGCTGCATACTGACTTTCTGTGATTCATGAACATAGATACTCAGATCCCTCTGTCGTGATGCATTTTGAATTTGCCTTCCTATTTTTGTTGCCAAAATGGATAACCTCATCCTTATCCACATTAAACTCCATCTGCCAAAATTTGGCTCATTCTCCTAGCAGAATTATCTATCTGTAAAATCTTTATATTCTCTTCACTCCCTGCTTTCCCGCCTATTTTGGTGTATCCGCAAATTGTGCTATGTTACACTCTGCCCCTGTTTGCAGACCATTTATGTAGATTGTAAACAGTTAGGTCCAAGGACAGAGCCCTTCGGTACCTTGCAAAATACATTTTTGCCAGCCAGAGAAAGACCCATTTATCCTGACCCTCTGCGCTCTGTCAGTTGGCCAATCTTCCATCCAATCTAGTGTTCTATTCCCAATCCCCTGTGATCTCACCTTCTGGATCAGTCTTTTTATGCAGCAGATAATATTCAGATAACAACCGGACAATAGTAATTGAAAAGTAACAAAGTATGAAATTTCTAATATTGAATCACCTGAGATATCCAAACCTAATAAAATCAGCCATTCGCATCTGTCATAAGGCCCAAGTAGTCTTATTGTGTTTTTGTTTCTTCATCTTCTTGACCTTGGTTCCCATTTTAAGATTATATTCAAAATCACCTACAGGTATAAGTGGAGGAGTGGAGTGCTCAATGGAGAGCCAGCATGCACTCAGTAGGCCAAATGGCCTCCTTCTGTGATGTAATGGCTCTAACTTTGAATTATATGAAAATCTGAATGGGTGATCCTGTTTTTAAGGCACAAGTTTAGTGGAATCATGTGAGAAGTAGCCAAGAAAATTTTGAATTCATATGGTGCATCCTGCCTGATGTGATTAATGATTTAAAATGTAGCATTTGGATTGAAAACGGACCAACTAAGTTGTCTCTTGCCCAAACGTTACCTCAGCGGACCCAGTCTCGTATCCCATCGTGGCCGTAAAAGCACTTTATTCAATGTGAACCCAGTTCACAGAAATGCTGCACCTAATCCAGCTCGACCTCCTGTTAGGGTCGTGCTTCTCTAATCCTCCCAATTCTAACATACTCCACCTGCTCACTTCAATCGACTCACAGTACGAGGTTCGCCTCTTCCAAAAATGAAATACTGCAGGTGCTAGAAACTAGTAAGAAAAATAGAAGAGAAAATGTTGGAAATACTCAGCCAGTCAGGCAGTGTCTCTGGAGAGAGAAACAAGAGTTAATGATTGATTGATTAATTAATTAATGCACTGTATGCTCCTATGACTCTATAATGGTCTGAATTTTCCTGGCACCATAATAGTGGGGATGAATAAACAATTGCAGGATTGGGTGCGGGTCTAAGTGAATAAAGGAGCAGTAATGAGACAAGTAAGAAATAAAAAAAACACTATATGATACTCTTTTTATATACACACACGCACTCTTACACACACACTCTCTCTCATGCACTGATGCGCACACTCTCTCACGCACTCTGAGAGAGTGTTCAGTTGTGGCCTTGCGTGACTCTGTGGAGTTGCACATTCTCCTCATGTCTGCGTGGGTTTCCTTGGATGCTCCAATTTCCTCCCACACTCCAAAGGTGTGTGGGTTAGGTGGATTGGCCATGCTAAATTGCCCCTTAGTGTCAGGAGGATTAGCTATAATAAAATGCATGGGGCTGTGGGGATAGGGCTTGGGTGGAATTTTGGTCAGTGCAGATTCGATGGGCTGAATGGCATCCTTCTTACTAATCTCTGTCTCTTAATGCACCCTACTTATAGTGCACAATGATTGCCACGAGCTCCCCTTGTTTTTAATTGTACCTTGCAACAACCTTACATCCCAGGTTCGTGAACAGTCCATTAACATATCAAGCATGTTGATGTGGAAGATTATGGTCTATTAGCATCGCTAGATTAGTGAATGAGTTCTGCACCAATGAAACAGTGTTAGGGATTAGCATTTTTAAGGAATGTGGGTGCATACCCTGGAACCCAGAATGGCTTCTAAGTACAACTTCCAGTTCTGCAGTTTGGCCACAGAAATTCAATAGTAGCAACAAATCACTTAAATTTTGAATCAGTGCATATCATTGTGTGGTCTGAGAGTTTCTGCTGTCTTGTGGCTAGTAATTCAGGAAGACACTTCATTGTGTCCATCTTGTTCAAAGTTTTCTTTTTAAATCCAGGTCCGAGGCCCTGTGGAATGCTGGGAGGTGAAATCTAAGAAGAAGTCTGACAACACCAAGTTAAAGTCCAACAGATTTATGTGGTAGCAAAACACATTAGCTTTTGGAGCACAGGGATAAGGCCAGGATGGGATTGTAGTTGGTGCAGGCTCGATGGGTCGAATAGCCTCCACCTACACTGTAGGGATTGTATGATTCTATGGATTCCATGATAAACAGGAGGTGACAATTCTTCCATTCGTGCTGGGAGTGGCACGGAGAGGAGACTCATTTCATCGGGTGAGTGGGATTTCAGTTCACAAACAGGGCACATAAAGACACAAATTCAGTTTACAAAATAATGATTGGTGTTGATACACGTGACCCTCTTGGAGATCCTCTCCACTTGGCTTGTGCTACCAAATAAACCTGTTAGACTTTAACCTGGTGTTGTGAGACTTCTTACTGTGTCTATCCCCCACGCCAGCAAGCATCTCCATGTGAGGTGAAATCTGACCAATTTCTGGAAATCACAACTTACCCTTTTCTTTGCATCTCTTGAACTTTCATTGATGGCTTCCTTCTAATTGAATGCATTCTTACTGAAGGACTGGTTACCATATAGTGACTACTACACTGAAATTAGTCTTCTCTCTGTGCTACACCCAGCACTAATGGAAGAATTGTCACCTCCTGTTTATCATGGAATCCATAGAATCCCTACCATGCAGAAGGAGGCCATTTGGCCCATCAAGCCTGCACCAACAGCAATCCCAACCAAGCCCTGCAACTCTGCTAATCCCTCTGACCCTAAGGGGCAGTTTAGCATGGCCAGTCAATCTAACCCACACGTCTTTTGGAGTGTGGGAGGAAACCAGAACACCCAGAGGAAACCCACGCAGACACAGGGAGAATATGCAAACTTCACACAGATAGTGACCCAAGGTTAGAATTGAACCCTGATCCCTGGCACTGTGAGGGAGCACCACAAACCACTATGTTGCCAAGAATGTGTGCGGGAATTTGGGATGAGTGAGCGTTGGGTAGTTACAATGCTTTTTGGTAGCAAACATTGACAAAATAAAGCATGGATCGTTTGCACCTCCAGAGTTGTCACAAGATTCCATTAAGAATGATAAATGTCAAATTCTTGGACAGTGTCCTTGTGACCTGTGGAATCAAATGTCAAACCCAAAATAATCAATTCAATTCCTGCTCTGTTGGTCTCCACAGATCATGATCAGACATTTACTGCACAGTATCTTATCACCTCCTGTTTTATGTAACCATGCATAATCTGAGTTGGCAGTCTGTTTCGAAGTACTGTGATTTTGAAAAAGTTGCCCTTGGGATGCAGTGTCAAACTGAAGCTTGCTTGCTGTGAATATTGAAGATCCCGTGGTACTATGGGAAGATGAAAAGGGAGTTGCCCCTGCATCGTGACTGACGTTCTTCCCTCAGCCAACAAAACCGGAACATTTGATTGTGGTTGTGGGATTTTGCTGTGGGCAGAAATTGCACTGCTTCTCTTCATAGATGTCATTTTGCTTGAATGTAGTACTTGTATGTTGGGAACACTGCCTTAAATCGCTGTTTAAATGTGAGCCTTCCTTTCTGTCCTCACTGCAGTATACTTTTCACAATCGTTAACAGTGTAATGAAGCAGTCTAGATTCTGTCTAGAGAGAGCAGTTTGAGTTGTATAACATCAGGTGAAATGCTGACAGGAGTCGGGTCTGGTCTTACAATCTGAGACCATGAATTAATAATAGTGGGTGCGATTCTCGGAGCCCATTCACTGTAGACCCAAATCCCATTATGGCCGCTAAATCTTGCCGGACGGTCATAACAGGATTTGCAGTGGCGAAATCTTGATTTGAGATCTTTCCCAATTCCTGTCAGCAACATAATCTGATTCACATCCAAAACGTGAACCCGTTTCCCATGAATTTGAATTAAGCTTAATATCAGTATACAGCTTAACACTGTTTATTTTAGCCGTGTTCAATTCTTCTCTTCCTCGAAAACAAAAACCAGTTATGATGACACCCCAAGGGAGGAATGGTGAATATGGCCCTCAGGTAATGAGGGACATGCACTGCTCCTTGGCATCCTGGCATTGCCATATTGGCAGTGAGGAGCAGGCTCTCTGTAGCCCCACTGGGGGCAGGGATTCCCTAATATATGTGTGTGTGTGTATCTGCATTGAGGATGGCGGGGGTGCCTTGATGCCAACAGAGATTGGGGCACTGTGGTGTTTGCTTGCTGTGAAGGGGAAGGGCAGTACCCCAACCCTTTGGTGGCAATTTACTCCCTGCATGGGAGGGTGGGGGGTGTTCCTATGTTTGCTGGGGTCGTGATGTTCATGGGGGGGGTCTTTTACTTGGAGATCGGGGTATCCTTTAAAAACGATGCTCCGATTTTTGAATCCCAGCTTTGTTGGTGAATTTAGGCCTGCCACTCCTCTCTCTCTCTCTCTCTCTTCTCCACCCCCCACCCCGGCCAGCTGGCTATGTGATCCTTGCCAGGATTTTAAAATTCAGAGTGCTGTTTGATCAGATCTTTGAAGCCAACGTGTTTCACACAGCATTTCTTGCCTGACCCAACATTCTGTGCAACGTTAGAAAAATATTGGCTGAAATATGTTTTCTGATATTGTACTAGACACCAATACATTACTTAATAGTCAATACATGTATAGCACAGAGTAAACTATTTAGCCCCTCTTGCCTAATTTGGCTCTGAAAGAGCTACTTTAACAATTCCTGCCCTTTTTTTCATAACCTGGAAGTTTGTCTCTCTTTTAAATATTTCTCCAATTCTGTTTTGAATGTTATTGATCCTGCTGTCACCAGCCTTTCAGGCAGCACATTCCATTCAATAATAATTGGTTACACAAAAGAAAAAATCTGCCAACGCTCCTTACACCAACTTTCATAAAACTGTGTCCTCTGGTTACCAACCCTCCTGCCAGTGAAAATAGTTTCTACTACATCTCAATCCCTCTCAATTTTAGAACATAGAACATTTCAGCGCAGAACAGGCCCTTCGGCCTTCGATGTTGCGCCAACCAACTAACAAAAAGCAATGACCCTCTAACCTAAACCATTCCCTTTTCATCCATAAAATTATCTACTAACCTCTTAAACACCACCAAACTTGGCGCATCTACAACTGCAGCAGACAGGGCATTCCATACCCTTACCACCCTCTGGGTAAAGAACCTACCTCTGACATCCGTCCTATAACTGTCACCCCTTAATTTAAAGCTATGTCCCCTCATGCTAGCTTTCTCCATCCTAGGAAAAAGGCCATCACTGTCCACCCTATCTAAACCTCTAATCATCTTATATATCTCAATAAGGTCCCCTCCTAGTTGCCTTCTTTCGAATGGAAACAACCTCAAATCCCTCAGCCTCTCTTCATAAGACCTGCCCTCCATACCAGGCAACATCTTGGTAAACCTCCTCTGTACCCTCTCCAATGCCTCCACATCTTTCTTATAACGCGGGGAACAGAACTGTATACAATACTCCAAGTGCGGCCACACTAGAGTTTTGTACAGTTGCAACATGACGTTGCGGCTCCGAAATTCAATCCCCCTACCAATAAAAGCTAAGACTCCATATGCCTTCTTAACAACCTTCTCGACTTGACTGCCTACTTTCAGGGATCTATGCACGTACACACCAAGATCCCTCTGTTCATCAACACTATTAAGAGTCCTACCATTAGCCCTATACTCTACACACTTGTTATTCCTGCCAAAGGAATTACCTCACACTTTTCCACATTAAACTCCATTTGCCACCTCTCGGCCCAGCTCTGCAACTTGTCCAAGTCTCTCTGCAAACTATACCACCCCCCTTCACTATCTACCACTCCTCCGACTTTGGTGTCATCCGCAAATTTACTAATCCATCCTTCAATACTCTCATCCAGATCATTTATAAAAATTACAAACAGCAGGGGCCCCAAAACAGATCCCTGAGGTACACCACTTGTAACCGAACTCCATGATGAATAATTTCCATCAACCACCACCCTCTGTCTTCTATCAGCTAGCTAATTCCTAATCCAATTAGCTGACACTTCCATTAAATGGTATGGCTCCTGCTCTGTCCAAGACCGCAAGAAACTACAAAGAATTGTGAATGTAGCCTATCCCATCACTGAAACCAACCTCCCATCCGTGAGTCTTCTCTACACTTACTGCTGCCTCTGAAAAGCACCTAGCATAATTAAGGACCCAAGGCACCTTGGGCATACTCTCTTCCACGTTCTTCCATCGGGGAAAAGATACAAAAGTCTGAGGCCACGTACCAACCAACTCAAGAACAGTTTCTTCCCTGGTGCCATCAGACTTATGAATAGACTTACATTGCATTTAAGTTGATCTACACTCTAGTTATGACTGTAACACTACGTTCTGCATCCTCTCCTTTCTTTCTCTATGAACGGTATTCATTGTCTGTATAGCACACAAAAAACAATACTTTGTATTGTACTCCAATGGATATGACAATAATAAATCAAATAAATCTCTTCACCTTTTTTGTTCTGATTGTGGATATTGTAATCGATAGGTATGAATGCTGCAGTGCGAGCAGTGGTGCGGATGGGGATCTATGTTGGAGCTGATGTTTATTTTGTGTACGAGGTTAGTGCCTTTTTGCTATCTAATGCCTTTCTGACTGTTTGTTTGTTTGCTGTGCAGAGTATGAGTGGACTGGCCTGGCTCCCTTTATCTTACTGATCTGTCTTGAGGCATTTTATCTGTAGAAGGTGATTACAGAGCTATTTACACCGGATAGGAGAGTCATTTCCAGGTGCCTCTCAACTAAAGGTTAAATAACCAGTTGGAGCAGATTTTCTGATCCTGACCACTCTCTCTGTCTCTCTCTTTCTCTGTCTTTCTTTCTTGGTTGCTATTCTCTGTTGTGAGGGTGGAATTTCCTGGATGTCAATCACACTCCACCATCCTGACCAAATGACTGTCTTTCATTCCAAACCTGGATTGCAAGTATCAACATGTCTCTGTGAAGATCATAAGCAACCAAACTTGACTCCATAATTAACCAAAGACGCTCGGGCTTTTCCGAGATAGCCATTGAGAACAGTATCCAAAATTTACCTATATTCACAGTGACTAGACTTAAACAAACTCGTCGCTGTTAAATACTTTAGGAGGTGATGAGGGCTTGAGAGGCGCCATCGATAAGCACGTTCTTCCTTCTTCCTGATATCCAAGTTTTTTATTTAGCTTGCACTCCCTGACGTTTGAACTTTGATAGATCAATATTCTAATGCCTTCATAGATTTGGAAACTTAGTCAGCTTGACGCTTCCCTGACAACAGATTACTGTTTAACCCTTCCAAACAATGAGGCCACTGAGCACTCCATATAAGTTTAGCCAGTGCCTAATACAGTAACAGTGTAAGCCCCTCATATTTGCCAGCAATCCCTCTGCTAATGTCACCTATGATGTTATTTGCTGTTGCTTTTTGTTGCAGCTAAGCTTTGGATTGATGGTTTCGACCAGTTATCCATTATAATTCCCAGATCTCCCTCTCTGAGCATATATGTGACAAACTGATGCACCTCCCACTTTTGATCCTTACTCCCTTAACTAATTTTCTTGGGACAGCTCTTGGTGCAAGCAAACACTCTTAAATTCCCAACTTTCTAGCCCAGGGCTTCCCAGACTTTGGGATGCAACTCATAGTAGGTCTGAGATGAGATTCTGAGGTTCTGAGCTCTGAGGCAGCAATGGTTTATTCAGGCTCTCCACATAACTGAAGCCACTCATCCCTGGAAGCATACTTGTAAACCTTCCTTGCGCCCACTCTAAAGCTTTTGCATTCTTTCTAAAGTGCAGTGTTGAGAATTGGACACAATTCTCCAGTTGAAGCTGAATCGGGATGATAGATGGTCCAAGTTGTGATCGGCCTGTCTTTCCTTTTGCAGGGTTACGAAGGGCTAGTCGGTGGCTCAGAGTTCTTGAAGTTGGCAGACTGGGACAGTGTCTCAAATATCATCCAACTGGTAAGTTGTAGGCTCCTCTTTGTTCTATTTCTCTTCAAGCCGAGTGCAATTCGGCCCTGATTTAGAAGATGTTTTGAGTATTTGTTCATCGTCACTTTTAACCTCAATAGAAAATGTTTTTTTTATAAATAAACCAGAAAGGAGCACAGTCTCTGCAATACTTGGCCCATGATATTTGAAACCAGATTCAAAATCAAGTCAAGTTTTGCCCCTGAGGGCATGTCCACCAATCTTGGCAGGAAGGCCCTCTGAGGACCTTTCTTCACCATGTGTGATAAAGCATAAAATTTAGCCTGCATCAGTGTTAAGTTTGAACCAGGCATTAGAGGTATGAGCATGGATGCCCTGCTGAGCTCCATTCTCACATGCCAACTGCAATCTCCCCAGTAAGTTATTTACACTTTGTTTTACTCATCCATGAGACATAGGCAGCCCTGGCTGGGCCAGCATTTATTACCCATTTCTGAGGGCAATTAAAAGCCAGTTACATTACTGAGGCTCCAGAGCCACATTGAGGCCAGATTGGGTAAAGACAGCAGATTTCCTTCCCCAAAGGACATGAGTAAACCAGATGGGTTTTTATGACAATCAACAATGGTTTCATGGCCACTGTTAAGACTTTAAATTTCAGATTTTTTTTTGTGAATTCAAATTTCACCATCTGCCTTAGTCGGATTTGAATCTGAGTTCCCAGAGCATGATGCTGAGTCTGTAGATCACTAGTCCACTATGCCAGTGATATTATCTTCCCTTAGCCAGCCAGCCAACTGGAGCTCACCATGTTAGAGAATAGTATGACCACAATACTCTTTTGCAATGGCAGCTTGTGCCTAGAAGGAAAATGTGGGGGAAGAAACATAATCAAGCTGCTATAAGCCATGTGAGCCTATGTCCTAGCCATGTTTAGGAATTACGCCACTAGAACAATTTTACAACACTCTCCAGTAATCTAATCCTTCAACTAAAATAAAGTATCATCGATGGACACAGTGGCCATTGGATGGCAAGACTAGCAATAGATGTTGGAGTGTTCACGATTAACATGGTGTATCTCTACTTGCCAGTTGGTGAATCTCTCTCAACAAAATGGTGAGGGGAGTTGGAGAAACATCTGATCAAGGATCGGCACTGAACCTCAATTAAGAAGTTAGATGGTCAGCGTTTTGAGTGATTGGATCTCCCTTTGAGCACTCGCAAAATCATAGAATCCCTTGAGTCTGCAACAATCCTCTCACCAAGTAACTTACCGTGTTCCCATCCCCATAACCCTGCACGTTTCCCATGGCTAATCCATCTATCCTACACATCTTGGAACACAAAGGGGTAATTTAGCAAGGCCAATCCACCTAACATCTTTGGAGCGTGGGAAGGAACTGGAGGAAACCCGTGCAGACATGGGGAAAACTGCAAATTCCACACAGATAGTCACTGAAGGCCAGAATCCCTGGCATTGTGAGGCAGCACTGCTAACCATTGTGCCACTCAAGGCTGAAATTGAGTGCTCTTGTTTGCCTGTGTGTGTTTTGTATATGCGTATATGCACATGCACACACGAGTGTGTGCATATGTGTGTGTTTTTGCCCTCTTATGTATCTCACATTTTTTCTGTTCATCTTGTAATCCATCTCTGCCTTAGGTTGCCTTAATGAAATTGAGTCATTCTCTCTTGTAGTGAGGGAGTTCGGTTTGTGGGGTAAGGTTGCTCTGATTTCAGGCATTGGTTGCTTTCTGCCATTGCAGGGTTAGTTGGGGCAGAGCTGACGCTGCTTGTATGACATGTCTCAATGTGGCTGCAATCCAGCCCCACTCTTGCTGGAGAAACCAGGCAGTCAAGGCTGGGTTTTTGATTGCATGCTTCTGTTAACTGAGTGCAAATCGCTGTACAATTCATAATGCAGTAGCTCTGTCTTCCAAAGAATGGCATCTAATGTCCTTTCACAAAAACATTCCAAATAAGAAGCTAAAATAATTCAGGCAGTTTCCATAGCCGTGACCATAATTTCAGTAACCGTCATTGCCGCACATTAATTCAGCAGTTAACTGGAGAAACTCATTGAAGCAGTTGGGATGGTGAAAGGATTGCTTTTACTGTGGAGTGTTTGAAATAGTTTCTGATTGAACAGCTGAGAGCTTGATCCATGGTTATCTCCTGGACCAGGCTGACACTGAATTAGTGTTCTGAAGCGGATTGTGGATGGACATCTGATCCTCTTTCCTTGCTGATGAGTTGTCTCTGTGGGAATGCTGGTTCAGGTTTGTGTGTCTGAGAAGCTTTGAAGTCTCTGCCTACATCCATTTAAAGGAGCCATATGGACTGCACGGCATGTATTATCCAGCTTGAAACGGGTTGGATGGTGCCTGCAAAATATGGCACTTCATGGAGAGTGAATAACATCTGCTGCTCTCTATCAAAAATAACTGTTAGCTAAACACCTGCCTTTGCCTTCTCTCCCCTTCATTTAAGAGTGCAAAAGTATTGTCTGATGTGACTGTTGATGAATATAAGAGTGAACTTCTGAGGCTTTGGTTAATTAATTGAAAAGTAGGGAGGGGGGGCAGAATGCAGTTGTTATTATTGGTCTGACCGACACTGCAATTGTCATAACCACCCAGGCAACGAAGGAAGAGGCGAGAGAAAGGACAGACACAGGAAATGAAAAAGAAGGAATTTAAAGTGAGAAGGAGCGATGGTTAGAGAGAGAGAGAGGGGGGGGAAAGAAGGCAAATGGGATGTTGGCATTTATCATAAAAGAACTGGAGTATAAAAGTAGAGATGTGTTGTTGCAATTGTATAGGATGTTGGTGAGACCATATCTGGAATATTGTGTCCAGTTTTGGTCTCCTTATTTGAGGAAGGAAGCGGCGGCATTGGAAGCAGTTCAGAGAAGGGTCACCAGATTGATTCCAGGGGTAAAGGCATGATCTTATGAGGAGAGATTGAGCAGTTTGGGTTTATACCCGCTGGAGTTTTTGAAGGATGAGAGGGGATCTGATCGAGGTATATAAAATATGAAAAGGGATTGATAAAGTAGATATGGACCAACTGTTTCTTCTTATGGGACAATCTAGAACAAGAGGTCACAGGTTGAGAAGTGGTACACTTAAAACTGAAATGAGGGGGAACTACTCCTTTGATTTGATTTATTATTTTCACATTGTTTTAGCATACAGTGAAAAGTGTTGTTTCTTGTGCACTATACTGACAGAGCATACTGTATATAGAGAAGAAAAGGAGAGGGTGCAGAATGTAGTGTTACAGTCATATCTAGGGTGTAGAGAAAGATTAACTTAATGCAAGGTAAGTCCATTCAAAAGGTAAGTCCATTCATTGGGGACACATGATGTAGGTAGGACAAGGGAAGGGGATATTAAACAGAAATTTATGGAGTTAGGGTGGAAGCTTAGGTCCATAACAGGCAGAGTGGTTATCTCTGGACTCTTGCCTGTGCCAGAGATAGTTTAGAGATGAACAGAGAAAGGGATAGTTTGAACTCATGGCTGCGTGGATGGTGCAGGAGGGAGGGGTTCAGGTTCCTTAACAATTGGGACTCATTCTGGGATAGGTGGGACCTATTCAAGAGAGATGGTCTACACCTGAACCAGAGGGGGACTAATATCTTGGGGGGAAAATTTGCTAAGGCTATGATGGGGGCTTTAAACTGATTCGGGGGGGGTGGGATCCTAAGTAGTTGGGGTGCTGAGAGGGATGAGAGTAAGGGGGTTATAGAAGAGAGTTGTAAAACACAGCGGCGTACGGGTGGGGTGGGGCGTGGTTTGAAATGCGTATACTTTAATGCAAGGAGTATTCGCAATAAGGGGGAGGAACTTGCAGCTTGGACCAGTACCTGGAACTTCGATGTTGTGCCATTTCAGAGACTTGGGTAGAGCAGGGACAGGAATGGATGTTGCAGGTTCCGGGGTACAAATGCTTTAGTCGGAGTAGAGAAGGAGGTAGAAGGGGGGTAGGAGTGGCGTTATTGGTCAAAGACTGTATCACAGTGACAGAAAAGAAGTTTGATGAGGACTTGTCTGTTGAGGTAGTATGGGCTGAGATTAGAAACAGGAGAGGAGAGGTCACCCTGTTGGGAGTCTTTTACAGACCTCCGAATAGTTCTAGAGAGGTTGAAGAAAGGATTGCGAAGTCAATTCTGATTAGGAGTGAAAATAGTAGGGTAATTGTGATGGGGGACTTTAACTTTGCTAATATTGATTGGAATAGCTATAGCTCTAGCTCGTTAGAGGGGTCAGTTTTCGTACAGAGTGTGCAGGAAGGTTTTTTGACTCAGTATGTAGATAGGCCAACTAGAGGTGAGGCTACATTGGATTTGGTGCTGGGCAATGAGCCAGACCAGGTGTTAGGCTTGGAAGTTAGTGAACATTTTGGTGATAGTGACCACAATTCGGTTACGTTCACCTTAGTGATGGACAGGGATAGGCATGAAGCTGGGGGCTGTAGTTCTAGCTGGGGGAAGGGTAATTATGAGGCCATCAGGAGAGAATTAGGGTGCATAGATTGGACTAGGAAACTACAGGGACTGGGAACATCTGGGATGTGGTGCTTATTCAAGGAGCAGCTGCTGCGAGTCCTTGATAAGTATGTCCCTGTCAGGCAGGGAGGAAATGGACGAGTAAGAGAGCCGTGGTGTACGAAAAAAGTTGATTTGCTGGTTAAGAAGAAAAAGGAGGCTTATGTCAGGATGAGGCTTGAAGGCTCAGATAGTGCACTGGATAGCTATAGATTAGCCAGGAAGGAGCTAAAAAGTGAATTGAGGAGAGCTAAGAGGGGACACGAGAAGATGTTGGCTGATAGAATTAAGGAGAATCCTAAAGCTTTCTTTCGATATGTTAAGAATAGAAGATTGTTTAGGGCAAGATTAGGGCCAGTCATAGACAGCAGTGGGAAGTTGTGCGTGGAGCCTGAAGAGATTGGAGAGGCACTGAATAAATATTTCTCTTCGGTATTCACGCAGGGAGATGTAAATGTAGTTGTGGAGAACACTGAGGTACAGTGTTGCAAACTGGAAAGTATTGAAGTAGATAGGGAGGATGTGCTAGATATTCTTGAGGGTTTGAAGTTAGATAAGTCCCCTGGGCCGGACAGGATTTACCCTAGGATTCTCTGGAGGCAAGAGAGGCGATTGCAGAGCCTCTGGCTCTGATCTTCAGGTCGTCGTTGGTTACAGGTATAGTGCCGGAAGACTGGAGGATAGCGAATGTGGTCCCATTGTTCAAGAAGGGGAAGAGAGACTTTCCGGGGAATTATAGGCCGGTGAGTCTTCCTTCTGTTGTGGGCAAAGTATTGGAGAGAATTATTAGGGATAGGATTTATAGTTATTTAGAGAGAAATGAATTGATTGGGGATAGTCAGCATGGTTTCGTGAAGGGTAGGTCATGCCTTACTAGCCTCATTGAGTTTTTTGAGAAAGTGACCAGAGAGGTGGATGGGGGTAAGGCGGTTGATGTAGTATATATGGACTTTAGTAAGGCTTTTGATAAGGTGGCCGATGGAAGACTTCTACAGAAAATGCAGATGTGTGGAATAGAGGGTGATTTAGCTAATTGGATTAGAAATTGGCTGGCAGATAGAAGACAGAGGGTGGTGGTTGATGGGGGATATTCATCGTGGAGTTCGGTGACGAGTGGTGTGCCTCAGTGGTCTGTTTTGGGGCCCCTGCTGTTTGTAATTTTTATAAATGATCTGGATGAGGGTATTGAGGGATGGATCAGTAAATTTGCAGATGATACTAAAGTTGGTGGAGTGGTAGATAGTGAAGAGGGTGTTTTAGTTTACAGAGTGACTTGGACAAGTTGCAGAGCTGGGCCGAGAGGTGGCAAATGGAGTTTAATGTGGAAAAGTGTGAGGTAATGCACTTTGGCAGGAACAATAAATGTGTAGAGTATAGGGCTAATGGTAGGGCTCTTAATAGTGTTGAGGAACAGAAGGAACTTGGTGTATGTGTCAATAGATCCCTGAAAGTAGGCAGTCAAGTGGATAAAGTTGTTAAGAAGGCATATGGAGTCTTAGCTTTTATTGGTATGGGGATTGAATTTAGGAGCCGCAGCATCATGTTGCAACTGTACAAAACTCTAGTGCGGCCGCACTTGGAGTATTGTGTGCAGTTCTGGTCCCCACATTATAAGAAAGATGTGGAGGCATTGGAGAGGGTAAGAGGAGGTTTACCAGGATGTTGCCTGGTATGGAGGGCAGGTCCTATGAAGAGAGGTTGAAGGATTTGAGGTTGTTTTCGTTAGAAAGGAGGCGGCTAAGAGGGGATCTTAGTGAAGCATATAAGATGATTAGAGGTTTAGATAGGGTGGACAGTGATAGCCTTTTTCCTAGGATGGAGAAAGCTAGCACGAGGGGACACAGCTTTAAATTAAGGGGTATGAGTTATAGGACGGATATCAGAGGTAGGTTCTTACTCAAAGAGTGATTAGGGAGTGGAATGCCCTGCCTGCAGCTGTTGTAGATGCGCCAAGTTTGGTGGCGTTTAAGAGGTTAGTTGATAAATATATGGAAGAGAAGGGAATGGTTTAGTTAGGAGGGGCATTGCTTTTTATTTTGGTCGGCACAACATCGAAGGCCGAAGGGCCTGTTCTGTGCTGTATTGTTCTATGTTCTATGTTCTAAAAGTCTGGCAGCAGCAGGGAAGAAGCTGTTCTTGAGTTGGTTGGTACAGAAGATGGTGGAAGAGAGAATGTCTGGGGTGTTGGGATCTTTAATTATGCTGGCAGCTTTTCTGAGGCAGCAGGTAGTATAGACAGAATCAATGGATAGGAGGCTGTTTTGAAAGATGGACTAGGCTTCATTCACAATCCTTTATAGTTTCTTGCAGACTTGGATACAACAGGAGCCATATCAAGCTGTGATACAACCAGAAAGAATGGTGCATCTGTAGAAATTGGTGAGAGTTATAGCATACATGCCAAATTTCTTTAGTCTTCTGAGAGAAAGTAGAGGTTTTGGTGGGCTTTCTTAATTATAGAGTACGCATGGAGAGACCAGGGCAGGTTGGTGATCTGGACACTTAAAAACTTGAAGCTCGTGACCATTTCTATTTCGTCCCCATTGATGTAGATAGAGGCATGTCTCCCATTATGTTTCCTGAAGTCAATGAATATCTCTTTCATTTTGTTGATATTGAGAAGGCAGAACTTGCTGCGCCATAGCACAGTGGAGTCTGAATCATTGAATAGTTTCAAGAAGGAGACAGATGTATTTCAGATTTAAAAAATAGGTTAAAGAGAAACGGGGAACAGGTGGGGAGGTGGATTCAATATCTCAAGGAGAGATCAGCCATGATCTGATTGAATGGCAGAGCAGTAGGCTATTCGGGAAGAGCCGAATAGCCTACTGCCACTTCTAATCTCCTAAGTTCCTATATAAAAAGGACAGATTTTGAGAGTATGAAATGGAAAGTTATCTAGGAAGATACATCCTTAAATATTTAGTGTAAAAATTAAAAGTATTTTAAATGTATTTAAATAGCTGTTTGTTAAAGAGAAGAAAGTGAATAAGAATAAGCTGGTAGATGCAGAGATGCTCTAATGTAAATTAAGGAAATTAGAAGTTAGGAAGTATCCTGAACAAACTTTCCACTCAATCCACAAGGATCCCATATCAGCTGCTTAAGCTGCCAGAGTTGGAAATGCAGAAATCTGCAATGACCCGCAGTAATTTCAGGTAATGGAGAATCATCATCTGGATCCAGACCATCTTGTTGCATCTCTTTTCTTTTTATTTTGCATGAATCTGATCAGCTTCCCATGCACCTTCTGCAAGTGTTTTGAGACTTTTAATATGTCAACTATGGCCCACTGTTGTCATGAAAATATTTATCTTCACCTGCTGAACAGGGTGGAACAATCATTGGCAGTGCCCGATGCAAGAGCTTCCGCACTCGTGAAGGTCGCCAGGCAGCAGCTCACAACCTGGTGAAGCATGGCATCAACAACCTGTGTGTGATTGGGGGAGATGGCAGTCTAACTGGGGCCAACATCTTCCGGACTGAGTGGAGTGAACTGCTGGCCAGTCTTGTTGAAGAGGGTAAATACCTTAACGTATTAACTTACTCCTCCTACAAACACAATATGAGAACAGGCCCTTCAGCATCCTTTGTTTTCACCACTAAGCTATTCCCAACTGCCCGCATTTGGCCCATATCCCTCGATACCCATCTTACCCATATAACTGTCTAAATGCTTTTTGGAAGACAAAATTGTACCCACCTCTATTGCTGCCTCTGGTAGCTTGTTCCAGTCACCACCCTCTATGTGGGAAGAATTGCCCCTCTGGACCCTTTTGTACCTCTCCCCTCTCATCTTAAACCTATGCCCTCTAGTTTTGAACTCCCCTACCTATGAGAAAAGACATGCCCCTCATTATTTTGTAGACCTGTATAAAATCACCCCTAAGCCTCCTATGCTGCAGAGAAAAAGTCCCAGCCTATCCAGCCTCTCCTTACAACTCACACCATCAAGTCCATACATTGGAATAAGGGTGCAATAATGACATCCTGTTAATATTTTATCAGACATTCTTGGCAATTTTAGGGAATCAAATTTTCACCAATTCCTGGTGAGTAATGTAACCGTCAGTGTAGCTCTTTAGCAGAGCCCAGGAAATTCTGAATCTCTGAAACACTTTACTCAGGCCATTTTAGTGCTTATGCTTCATATAAGCCTCCTCCTAACCCACACCATTTCACTCTTACCATCCTTATCTATTACTTTCACCCTCCTGTACTGCCCTGTCCCAACTGGTCACAATTTCCACATTCTCACCACTCTGAAAGACTGGATAAAAAGATACAAAAACACATTTATAAAAGTACGTCCTGAACATCCCACCAATGTAATCCTCTTGGCTAGTTGGTAGGAATGAACCTTATAACCCATGAAGTACACAGGATCTGCACTGAGTTTGTTAAATCTGAAGCAGGGCCAACAGTTACCCTCAGGATCTTGGAACCTGAATTCCTTCTCCTGATCATTATTCAGTGACTGCACAGAAACCAGCCAATTTTCCTCATTACCTATATACTAATCTAATTCCCGTTTTTCCTGGATGTTCCTCATACACATAGATATTCCTTTTCATCATGCAAGTGTTATCATTTTATTTTCTAATCATGCTTGCACTCAGGTTTGTGGTAAAGAATATTGCATGTGGCACAGTGGCTAGCACTGGCACTTGGGACCTGGGTTCGATTCCCAATTTGGGTCACTGTGTAGTCTGCACATTGTTCCCATGTCTGTGTGGGTTTCTTCCAGGTGCTCTGGTTTCCTCCCACAGTCCAAAGATATGCAGGTTAGGTGGATTGGCCATGCTAAATTACCTCTTAGTGTCAGAGGGACTAGATAGAGTAAATGCATGGGTTTGTGGGGATAGGACCTCGCTGTAATTGTGGTCGGTGCAGACTCAATGGGCTGAATGGCCTCCTTCTGCACTGTAGGGATTCTGTGTTGGATGAGAACCGGTTTGGGCTGGGGGGGGGGGGGGGGGGGGGGGGGGGGGGGGAGAGGCGCGGTGGGGGTGGGGGTGGAGGGTAGAATAGTGAAGGACTCTGCAATCCAGTGGCCTGTTGGTGTTCACAAATGAAACAGCAGCACTGTACAGTCCCCTTCTCGTCTCTTATCTTTCTGGGTTGTGCCAGTGCAAAATGATATATCCTAAATGCTGTCTGATCACAGCAGCAGTGAGGAAACCCAAAACCTGGAATGAGCAGCCTTGTTTTGGAAGGGCATAGCCAAAGGACAGCTGTCTGGGAATAGCTGCCTGATGGTAAGCCTACTGAAAGGAGTGAGAGCAGAATTACTGAGAAAAACACTCCTTTCCAAGATGTTACTAAAGAATATTGTGCAAATGAAGTCCTGTTAATATCCATGAGCACCATATATCGATATTCAGCAGGGTAAGCATTACTCACTGTATAGGAGTTCCTAATTATTCCACTATTATTTTGTGTTTCCATCAATTCCTTGACTTATTTTCCTGAAAGCATTGATTCCTTGCTGGACTGGGGTCTTTCCTTGGCTATCCCCTTCAAGTGATCATAGAATCCCTACAATATTAGAAGAGACCATTTGGCCCATGGGTTAGCACCAACTATCTGACAAGAGCATCTTACCCAGCGTCCTCCCACATCTTAATTCGTAACCTCACACATTCCCCATGGCTAATCCATCTAATCTACACACCCTAGGATACTAAGGAGCAATTTAGCATGGCCAATCCACCTAACCTGTGGGAGGAAACCAGAGCACCCGGAGGAAACCCACCCAGACACAGGGAGAATGTCCAAATTCCACAAGGATGTAGGAGTCTTGAGGGGCAATTTGCATACAGGAGACATCCCAACTGAGCTCAATTCTGTATCAACCTTCCCCCGACACACACACATTTCAGCCAGGGTTGCAGGACGGATATTATTTACCCTTCCATTTCTGGCCATTAACTGATGACTAAAGATACGTACTGTGTCACATAACCAGGAGCCCCATTTACACTGAGTAATCCTTACCTTGCAGAATAACCAGAAACTCCACTGAGTTAGCAACCATTAGCTGTGCTGAATAAACAGTAACTGCACATGGTTATGTGACTGCATGTCATTGGCTAAAAATAAAATCCAAGCTTATTTTCTGTTTGTCCTTCAGGTCAAATCACAGAAGAAGTTTCCCAGCAGTTTTCCCACCTCAACATTGTTGGGATGGTGGGATCGATTGACAATGACTTCTGTGGGACCGACATGACTATTGGGACAGACTCCGCCCTGCACAGGATTATGGAAGTTATTGATGCCATAACCACCACAGCACAGAGGTATGTCTAAATGTGAATAGATTTGATAGTAGACAGCAGGCAGAGATCGTAGAACGTTACATGTGCAAGCATAATGCTTAGAGCAAAGCCTCACATGATCAACAATAGAATGGGTGTTGGTTAGGATTAGGGGAGAACTCTCTTCTCGGTGGATAGTGATGAAGGATTTTAAACTTCCATCTGAACAGCGGTTTGACAACTTATTAGGTAAGGCTGTGTTCCCTCAATACTGCACTGAAATGTCAGCCCAAACTAAACACTAGGATTTGACAGTGGAGCTTGAACCTAAAATCCTCAGACTCAGAGACACAAATGCAATCAGCTGAGCCAAGCTCTGTGTGTCCAATGTATACTTCCTTAGTGCAGAGCCTTTTGTCTTCAAACACAGACTGAGAGTTGATCTGAGGTAGTTCTGGTGAGTATGGCTCAGTACTAGCTTGGACAGCACTTTTACTCACAACATTTGCCTCTTTTTTTCTTAAATGTCCTGAACAAGCTGCCTTTATTTCAAGTGATTGTGAGAATTGCCAGAAAGGTGAGAGGGCCACAAGGAAATTTTTAATGACAAACGTGTTCCTTTCAAGGCAAGCTGCCCTGGTTACATTACCAGGTGATCAAAGCCTCTTCAGTTGAGTGTTCTTGGGACACTTTGACCACCCATTAAGAACGTTAAACAGACTGTGCACTCATTGGATCTGGACCCAGTTTTAATGAGTCAGAAGCCATTGAATTGATAACCATGTTAACGTGCCAGCACTTGAAGAGAGATGAATGGTGCCTGTGGTTCAGCTGTGATGCAGCGTGGTATCCCACGCTCTATTTTCTTCAGACTGCAAAGTTCACCAAAATAACATTGCAAAGCTGAAAGTGAATCCAATATTACCAAACATGATGTCAGAGTGATTACCAGGATCTGGCGCATGCATGCACACACACACACAGCTGGATTGCTAATGGCAAGTCCAATTAGAAATTAAAGCAAGTGACTCCAGTCACACCCTGGTCCGATTGCTTTTACCTTCCAGAAGGTTTGTCTTTGTTGCACCACTCTTGTAGCCACCCACCAGTAAATAGGGCATCAATTCTCTGACTCCAGCCAACACCTCGAAATTGAAACTTTCATCCTTGTGTTCAAACCTCTTGCCCCTCTCTATTGCTGGAACCTCCTTTATCCCTACAACTGCCCAGTACTCCTGCAGCCCTCCAATTCTGACCTTTTGAGCACCCCTTATTTTCATTTCTTCATGATTGGCGGCCATGCCTTAAACTGCTTTAGCCCCGAGCTCTGGGATTCCTGCCCAAAACATCTCTACCTTTCTCTCTCTCTCTCTCAACACCCTCATTAATGCCTACCACTTTGGCCAAGCTTTTGATCCCCTGTCTTAATATCTCCTCGGAGATTGTAGTAAAACAAGTTTGTGAGGTGCTTTTACTACGTGCAGGCCACTTTTAAAGTTCAAGTTGTTGCTGTGAGTCCCGAGAACTGTATTCACAGGCAGTGTGGAGCATACACACATTAATCATGGGGCCTATTTAATCTCTTCCTCTTCACTCCCCATTTCAGGTTAGTTTTAGATTCAGGCTTTTGCGTGTGTGAAGTCTCCGATTTATTAGTGGACTCTGTACGTTCAGGACAACACATTTGTCTATGTACTGTGAAAGAGTTCACTCCATCAAAGATTAACTCAATTTATTACACGCTGAACAGAACACACCCAGTAATGGCATTTCAGATAAAGCTGATGAAACAGCTTATCAGCAGTACTCCTGGACATTGTTTCACCGTTCACTTTGTAATATTGCTGTCTCTCGGGAAAAGAAACTACATCCAGCGAGTCATCAGCTATTATCAAGATAATAAATTGAGTTGACTTGCCAAGGCTGCGAGTGAAGAGTTGTAGCATTTCCGGTGGATTTGAAGGACGTTTCAACCTTTGGTGTTCATCTGACCTTTACTCACAAACTATAAAGCCTTGTAAGTTCAACCATGGATATGTAGCTAGTGCATTGCCAGATTGATTGATTGATTCTGCTGCTCTTCAGGACATTTGCCTGTTTGAGCTATTTGTTACAGCTACTCCCTCTGTTTTTTTGCCTCTCTCACAGGGGAGGTGATGGCCTAGTGGTATTATTACTAGAATATTAATCCAGAAACTCACAATATTCTGGGGGCCCAGTTTGAATCCAGCCATGGCAAATGGTGGAATTTGAATTCAATAAAAAAAAATCCGGAATTAAAACTCTACCGATGATCGTGAAATCATTGTTGATTATCGGAAAAACCCATCTGGTTCACTAATATCCTTTAGGAAAGGAAATCTGTCGTCCTTACCCAGTCTGGCCTACGTGTGACTCCAGTGCCACAGCAATGTGATTGATTCTCAATTGCCCTTGGACAATAAATGCTGGCCAGCCATCAACAACCCGTGTCCCATAAATGAATTTAAAAAAATCATGAAGTGTTCCATCTTTGTTATTGTGGAGAGTAAAGACAGATATGTATTTTCAGAGTTCTTTTCACATCCTCAGGACATTCCAAAGTAGCTTTGCGGCCAGTGAAGTATCTTTTAAATGTAGCCATGGTTGTAAAGTAGAAACTGCCAATGTTCTTTGCACACAGCAAGTTCCCACACACATCAGTGTGTTAAGTAACTGGTTTAAAACTGCTGTGTTGGTTGGGGGTTAATATTGGCCAGAATATTGGGGCTAATTCTCCTGCTTCTCTTCAGCGCAGTATCTTCTATGACTGCTTGAGGGCAGATGGTGGATGGAATTTTCCATTCTTTCTGCACTTGCCAACTGCACAGTCGGTCTTTACCACCACATTGTGCATCACTCTGTGCAGAAAGAACCTGCAGGCCCGCACCAACAGGCCGGCAAGGAAGGCCAAAAAAAGCAGGCAGCTGGAAAGTTTCTCTTTTTTTTTTCACTGTGGTGATATTTTGTGCTCCCATCACCCTTTGGGCTTGGAGCAAAAGTGGGAACAAAATCATGGCAGGTTTCTCAAATAGTGCAGCCCTGAATAGCGCAGCAAGGATTCAGCAAAGATTTTGTGGCCTATAATTTTCTGATTGGAGAGGTGGAGGTGGGGGAGCGGCAGGATTATTCAGGCCAGCTAGTTCCTGGAAAATTGGGTGTCAGGCGAAAAGTGGGTTTATCGGGAGTCAAACCTGTCATGATGCTTCTGGACTGCCACGTTCCACCCGTAATGTATTCATGCCAATAACGGGCAGCAACCTGATGCATGTTCAAAATTGCTTCTTTAAATGGAATTAGCAGGCTTGAAGCCTGGTTCAAATGGCTCTCACTTTTCACTCAGCAGGATCTGCAGCAGGCTGGTTTTCATACAGGCCCTCCCAGGCAAGGGCCTGACGTGCTGGACCCCAAGGGTCAAGGAACCATCACCAACCCATCATCAGTGAGAGGCATTCTGCACCCACCTTTCCCATTATTCCACCACCACCACCAACCCCCCCCCCACACACACCCACAGCTGTTTTCCTGCCGGCATGCACAATTTGAGTTTATTAACGAGGTGTTATCATGGCCAAGATATTCAAGCCAAGTTTATGTGTGCAACATCAAAATTAAATTCTGGGTGCAAGCAATCTGTAGTAGTTGAAGGAGCCGCCATCTAGCTGGCGGTTGAGATTAACTGGATTGGTTTTTGTTGGTCTGTGTGGTTTTGCAGCTTGGGTTTCCCTGACTGTGTGTGAAATCTGATCATCTAATTGAAGGCTACACACAAAAGCCCCAATCTAAAAAGACACTTAACATGCTGATTGGGATCAGAGGAATGGTTAGCTCCAAGAAAGCCTGTTGAATTTTTATTTAACCAGTTATTTAAACTGCCGAGGATTCTCAATTATTTTTCAAACTAAACTATCAAGATAATATTTTCTTCATCCCCGTCTCACAATAGTTGTTCTAAGGAAGGAAGATATTATTGGATAAGTGGAGTGAACCATGGTGAGGGATTGAACCAGATATTCAAAGAGAAAGCGTTGCTGCAGTCTCAATATACCTTCCAGGTCTTGTGCCACGTGCTAAGAGCTGAGGCCCTCGAAGAATGGAAAGGAAAGATGAAGAGAAACAAGATAACCACAAAAGTGGGATAGCTGGTGATCAGCGGGTGTTGGGGAGATCGCTGCCACTCTGCCATTGGGAACGAGGTCAGCGATTTGGGGTGGGCTGGATTGGGGGAAGGGGTGTGGTCTGCCTGCAGGGGTGTCTGCACTATGGGTGAGGGTGGGGGGGAATGTTGCTGGAAATTGGGGTGGTCAGGAATGGGGGAGCCATCGAGGCTGGCCCGGTAATGGTCAGAGACGGTGTGATTGATGTTGGACAGCAAACAGGAGATTGACATGAGCAGAAAGCAGCAAGCCAATGGTGTGAACAGGATTCTTCAGGCTTGTCCTACTTGGTTCTTAATCCAAATGCACCTTATAATCCATCAGGCTCTTCAAGATCAGGATAAAATTATGTTACACATTGGGCACTTCGAGATTGGGCCTCGAAATGAAAGTACTCGTTTTATGAATTCATTCTTAGGTTTTGATTTGATTTATTATTGTCAACATGTATTAGCATACAGTGAAAAGTATTATTTCTTGTACACTATACAGAAAAAGCATACTGTTCATAGAGAAGGAAAGGAGAGGGTGCAGAATGTAGTGATACAGTCACAGCTAGGGTGTAGAGAAAGGTCAACTTCGTGGAAGGTAGATCCATTCAAAAGTCTGATAGCAACAGGGAAGAAGCTGTTCTTGAGTTGGTTGGTACATGATCAACATAAAGAAGTGAGTTGGTTGTAGGCATTGCAGAGATAGCCTGCACTTACATAGAAACATACAAGATAGGAGAAGGCCATTTGGCCCTTTGAACCTGCTTTGCCATTCATCACGATCATGGCTGATTGTCCAACTCAATAATCTAATCCTGCTTTTTCCCCATAATCTTTGATCCCATCCACATTGTTATCTATCCAGTAGTTTATTAGCTTGCTAAGCCTCTCCTGCAGTTTAGTTAAGAGTCAACGAATCACTGTGGGCAAAAATAAAATCACTGTGAATGCTGGAATCTGAAACCAAAAGAGAAAATGCTGGAAAATCTTGGCAGATCTGGCAGCATCTGTAAGGAGTGAAAAGAGCTGACATTTTGAGCCCAGGTGACCCTTTGTCAAAGCTAAAAGACATAGAAAGTGGGAGATATTTATATTGCAGGATGAGGGAATGAAAGATTAATCATAGCCACAGAAACCAGGGGAAAGGCTCCTAATGGCAGCCCACAGAGAGAACAGAAGGTGTGAATGGCCAAACAGCAGAGAAGCTGAAATTAGAAGGTAAACTAAGGTGGTGCATCACTGAGTCACTGTGGGACTGGAAACAGCCATTTCACTTTGGATTCTTGCGTCTGAGAGCACACGCAGTTTTGTTGCCTTGGGCTCACCTCAAATTGGGGTCTAAGCTGGCTAATTAATATTTTGAATTGTAGTAATCTGCCTCTGTTTTTCACTCTGCAGCCACCAGAGAACCTTTGTGCTTGAAGTCATGGGCAGACATTGTGGGTAAGTTGCAGATTCATGTGACATGCAAACTCTTAGCCTCGAAAAGCTAGTTATTAAAAAAAACACAAGTGGAGAGGCATGCTGGACAGAGTAGATAGGGAGAAACTGTTCCCATTGGTGAAAGGATTGAGAACGAGAGAGCACAGATTTAAAGTGATTTCCAAAAGAAATGAATGTGATGTGAGAAAAACCTTTCATACGGTGTAGTCCCCACGCGCAGTGCAATCACCGTACACAGTGAGTGATTGGGGTCTGAAATGCATTGCCTGGAAATGTGATGGAAGCAGATTCAGTTGAGGCATTCAAGAGGGCATTAGAAGATTATTTGAGCAAGAGTACAGGGGAATAGCACGAAGTCATGCTTATTTGGAGAGCTGATGCAGACATAATGGGCTGAATAGCCTCCTTCTGCACTGTAACAATTCTGTGATTACAAAGATAGAGTAAGTGTAGAGGAGTTGTTTTCACATATTCTCAGGTCCAAAACTAGGAGGCCACAACTCTAAAGATAGTCACGAATACATCCATTAAGAGACTCCGGTGAAATTTCTTTTATCTGAAAAGTGGTTACAATCATAGAGTCCCTACAGTGCAGAAGGAGGCCAATAAGCCTACTGAGTCTGCACCAATTATAATCCCACCCGGGCCACGCCCCCATAGCACCATGCATTTACCCTAGCTAGACCCCCTGATACTAAGAGGCAATTATAGCCTGGCCAATCCACCTAACCTGCACATCTTTGGAGTGTGGGAGGAAACCAGAACACCTGGAGGAAACCCACACAGACACAGGTAGAATGTGCAAACTCCACACAGACAGTGACAGAAGCCAGGATTGAACCCAGGTTCCTGGCACTGTGAGGCAGCAGTACTATCACTGTGCCACTGTGCTGACCCAATGTGGAACTTGCTATCATGTAGGATAGTTGAAACAAACAGCAGACATGCATTCATGGGGAAGCGTGTATGGAACATATATAGGGCTGATTGTGCTATAATTCTATACAATTGCAGCTAGCTCCATCATAACAGTGGTTTCCCTGTTACTGGCTGGCCATGTAACCCGTTTGGTGATGTTGTTTTGTGCAGGTACCTAGCTCTAGTGTCTGCACTAGCTTCTGGTGCAGACTGGCTCTTCATTCCAGAGGCCCCACCAGAGGACGGCTGGGAGGATGTCATGTGCAAGAGGCTTGGAGAAGTAAGAATTGCGGTCACTGCCTAAACATTGGGACATCTCTGAACGTGACAGACTGTCTCTTCAGTTCCCAGCTCTAACCATCAGTTGGCTAAATAAGAGGGTCAACAACATGTCCCAATCAATTTACAGACTGCGCATTAACAGCTCCAGATCCAGTGAAGTGATTTGGTTAACATAACTATTCTTGGGGTATTGGGTAGCACTGGCAATGCAGGCATTTGTTAAATTGCCACTTGTTGGGTTGTTGCAGAGGGAAGTTAAAAGCCAGCACTTTGTTGAGAGAAGGCTCAGCCAGCCTGGCAGCTTTTCTCCCCAAAGAACATTTGTGAATTAATTGGTATTTATGGCACTTCTGACAGCTTCTTACCAGATATTAATTCCAGGTTCTCAGGGTGCTGTGGTGGGGTTTGAACTTATATCTTGTGGAGTAATTATTCAGGCCTTTCAGTCACTAATGCAGGACCATAAACAATGTGCTTCAACACCTTATTTGCTCTGAAGTTCATAAAATCCCAACCATGCAGAAGGAGGCCATTTGGCCCATCGAGGCTGCACTAAAGACAATCCCCATCCAGGCACCGTCCCTACAAGCCCACATATTTACCCTGCTAATTCCCCTGACACTAAGAGGTAATTTAGCACAGCCTTTCAACCTAACCTTTGGACTGCAAGAGGAAATTGAAGGAAACCCACGCAGACACAGGGAGAACTTCCAAACTCCACAGTGGCCCCAGGTCCCTGGCGCTGTGAGGTTGTAGTGCAAACCACCATGCTGCCCACAAATCTTTTCCCCCATTCTCTCTGTCTTGTTACATTGCTCCATTTTCCATTAAGAGATCAGTTGCAGAAGACAGTGACTTACACTAGCACAGAAACAAGGCTGATACTCCACTGCAGGACTGAAGGAGTGCTGCACTCCCAGAAGTCTGTCATTCACATGAGAGATTAAATCAAGGGCTTGCCTGCCTTCTCAGATGGTTTAAAGAATTCCATGAAAGCAGACAAAGGCCATGAGAGATCTCACCAGAGTCCTCACTACAGGGATGACAGCCTTAGGAACAAGAATAGATTCTTTGGGCCTGCTCTGCCGTTTAAAGATTACAGCGGATCCAATTGAAAATAAATTCAATGACCCAGCTTCCAGTGCTTTAAATGCAATTCCTTATTCTTTTAATTATATACATCCATCTATGAGAAAGTAACAGGTCTCTAGTTGATTACTTTCTCGGACATTATAATGAAAACTTGCCATCCAGGCCCTGAGCTTTGGAAATTTCTCCAACCCATTTTCCTTTTAAGGATCCCTTAGAACCCCTTTGCAAGACCCATTCATTCTTCCAGATAGACCATGTGGATAGCACTTGGTACGCTTTTAAAAATGATTTTCTTTATTAAATATAATTTGAAATTTAAAAAATTACAGAAAATGGGGAAAAAAAGAGAGGGCCCAGAAAACTAGTCCCAGTTATAGACTTAAACTTGTACAAGATTCAACACAACTGAACAATCAATAACTGTATAGAGCATTATGACTTTTCAGTTATCTTGTGTTGTGAAACTACCAGGTGTACACAGTCTCCAATTTTCAAAAACAATTCACAGCTATGACCATGAAATCTTCTTTATGATAAAAACCATTTCTGTTAACGTTGTGCTTTCAAATGTAGCCAATTTCTAGGCTCAACCCAGAATTCCAAGCTGAGTTTTAAAATGTGGTCAGGTTAGTTAAGTTAGCTTTAAAGCATAGCATAATTAGTTACATAGTTAGAAATACCTTGAAATGAAGCCTTTTCACCAGAACAAACCATACAGAGGATCTCATACCACCTCTTTACTCAAAATGGTGATCACCTCTCTTAATGTCCCCTTATGTGGCTTGGTGCCAGGTTTTCTCTGCTGGTGCTCCTAAAGTGTACCTTGGGACGTTTTGCCACAGTGAAGGTGCTATGTAAATGCAAGTTGTTGGGAGGGGAAATATATATTGAAGGCTCTATCGCTAATGCAGTTGAGGGTTGGGAGACCCTCAGTCAACCAGAGTCAGGAGAGGGAGGATATGCCCTGAGAAATAGGGCAGAGAAGGATACAGAGGAACCTTCCAATTGTGACTATGGTGCCTCGACTTATTGTTTAAGAAGTCCCGGAACAAGTGTAAACCCCAAACCCTGTGGAATTAGTGAGACATTTGATTGAGCCGTGACACGCATGATTGCAATATGGGTGGAAAGATACCTTGACAACAGCTTCCGCTGTTTACATGAGATTATCAGTAATTTGATGGGAGGGGATTGGGGGGAGCTTTGTGAATCGACTTGTATTCAGCTACTGGCAGTAACGTCAGTAGGCTGGGATTATTCTATTCTGACATTGGTCAAATTTTAGAGACATTTGATATTCCATTAGATGCTGCGCCCTGTGTCTTGTACTGTACTGACACTCTTACAAGCACATAATTATCCAACAATGGTCCTACAGTTGGTCCAGTGTAACCTAACAAAGACAGACTTGCAATAATATAGCACCTTTCATGATCATGGGATATCTCAAAACAAGCTTACAGCTAATCAATTGCTCTTTGAAGTACAGTGACTGTTGGAATGTAGGAAAGCAGGAGCCCATTTGCACACAGCAAGGTCAAACCAATAACAATATGGTAATGACCAGATCATTGGTGTTAGTTATATTGGTGGAGAGATAAATGTTAGCCCGGGCACACTCCTTTATTCTGCTGAGCAATAGTTTCAGTGGGATCGTCTCTGTCCATTTGAGAGGACAGAAGGGGCTGAATGACCTCGCGCACAACAGTGCAGTCCTACCCCAGTAATTGTACTGGAGTGTTAATGTAGCTTTCATGTTCCTGTTCCTAGGCTGGAACTGTGAAACGCACATCTGTGTGTGTCAGGATATGAAAGTGCAGCACGATGGTTAGCATTGCTGCCTTAAGCACCAGGGACCCGGGTTTGATTCCCAACTTGGGTCACTCTCTGTGGAGTCTGCACATTCTCCCCATGTCTGCGTGTGTTTCCTCCGGGTGCTCCAGTTTCATTCCACAATCCGAAAGACGTGCTGGTTAGGTGCATTGATCCGAACAGGTGCCAGATTGTGGCAACTGTGGGAATTGCGGTGTTTATGTAAGGGTTACTTGTGACTAATAAATAAACTTTAACAGGAGGAGGCCATATATCAATCAATATGTCTATCCCATCCTGGAAATGGCCCAACTCAGTTGCAGCAATTTTTAGTCTTCTAAGAAACTGACTTTCTATGCAAATAGAATTACAAATTCCAGGTTGGATGCATTGGCTGTGCTAAATTCTCTTTCATTGTACCTGAACAGGCCCCGGAATATGGTGACTAAGAGAATTTCACAGTAACTTCATTGTAATGTTAATTAAGCCTTATTCGTGATGCTAATAAATAAATAAGTATTAACACCGCACTAACTGGCCTGACATGTCCTTCTCCAGAGTCGCAGCAGAGGCTCCAGGCTGAACATCATCATCCTGGCAGAAGGAGCAATTGACCGGCAAGGGAATCCCATCAGCTCCAACTACGTAAAAGAGGTAAGCATAACATTATCAGCATGTAAACCTGAACAGTGAGAGCCACGCTGATGTGGCATGAGGAATATCTACTGCCAAGGTGTGTTCCTGTGTGCAACTGTCATTTTCATTACTGGGCTGCAAAAATGGAGGCCAGAGTCAAGCTGTTTAAGGCACGAGGCAGGTGACTCCTGATATAAATCGGACAAATTGATTCTGGATCTGGGTTCAGGTGTCAATCAAATTATTAATTCAGTGAAGTTCAACATAAAGTGTCTGGCTATTTAGTTTCAAATTCGTGATTATTTAATATGTTGATTTCCATATCTGGCTATTTTCTACTTAAATCCCAGTTCAAGGGTATTTTATATTCTGGAGTTTACAGATGATAATTCCTGAATCTGAACTGAACAATAAGACTGTTTAGAATCTCATCCCATTCACACATTGGGTCTAAGATTTACACTTTGCACTGGAAGCTTGCTAATAAGCACATGGAAACTAATCTGCACTGATGTGCATATATAATCCTTATTCAGGAGGAGGCTGGCTGGTGACTTTGTATTTTTTTTAACCATTCAAAATGACACACAGTTCATATTGAGAATGTTTTTATTGGGGATAGGTTATGTCTAACAAAATTGTAAACTTGTTCTCAAGATCGGTGACACAGTGTTTAGCACTGTGGCTTCGCAGCACCAGGGGCCTAGGTTTGATTCCCAGCTTGGGTCACTGTCTGTGTCAACACTTCCTTCCCCTGTCTGCACTGGTTTTCTCTGGGTGCTGCGGTTTCCTCCCACAGTTCAAAGATTAGATTAGATTGATTGGCCAAGCTAAATTGACACTTAGTGTCCTGGAATATGTAGATTAGAGGGATCAGCAAAATAAATTGTGGGGTTAGGGTTTGGGGTGATATTGTTATCAGTGCAAACTCAATGGGCCGAATGGCCTCCTTCTACACTGTAGGGTTTCTATGACATGCAAAGATCTCTTCCTCTTCTCTTGTCCTGTGTGTTAATTGTATTTCAATGAGTCGGAGTTGAAAGGTTTACTGAATGTCTCTCTGTCTTTCTTTGATTCTTGTCTCTCTGATTCCTTCCTTACTTCCCTCTGTCACTGATTTTTTTTTTCCCCATCTAGCTTGTTTCCAAGCGCCTTGGATTTGACACCCGGGTCACTGTCTTGGGACACGTCCAGCGAGGAGGGACGCCCTCAGCCTTTGATCGGATTCTGGTAAGTGCACGTGTCTACTCTGGGCCTTTGTGAATGACAGCTCACTGTGGACCTCCTCTAACCACTCACTGAGCAGTCAGCCCCTACGAATCAGGAGGTTTCAAGCTCCAAATCTTGTGTATGCTGCGTTAGATGATTGCAGGCAGGAAGCAGTAATAGGAGATGCCACAACTGGCCTTGGTATCTATTGACTAGAAAGGGGGCAAACAGCTAGGATCTCTGCTAAGTGTGGGCGGTGACTGGGGAGCAGGGTTGGCAGATCTGCCCCCAGCGCTTGTTGGCTCTTATCATTGAGTTCTCAGATTACAAATGGGTGTTTGTGGGAGAGAGCAATGGAACTGTACGCCAACCCGTATGTTAGGCGGTGGGTGAAGAGGGATGGGGGCAGTGGAAGTGAAAACTGGTGAAAAGAGGAGAAAGGCTGCCATTGATGCCAGCCTTGTTCATGGCACCGCTGCTTTGAAGTACGACAGGGTGGTATGAAAACAATTTATCTGTGTGTGCTGTGTATTGTCGGCTGCACTCAGTAACACTTCTGTTTCAAGACAGAAGACCTTGGGTGAAAGTCACTCTAGGATATAATCAAAGTCTGCAGTATAATGGGAGTACTACACTGTTGAACATGCTAATCTCAAGATAAGATATTGAACCGATGCCTTGTCAGCCCTCTCTCTTGATTGTATTTTGAAGAAGAGCAGGGGATTTCTCTCAACATGCTCAATTCAGAACAAATCATTCATCCTTATGCTGCTGTTAATCAGTTGCTCTGTTTGCCAACCCAGCAACAGTGACAGCGTGTATAATTCCTTTGATTATAATATGCTTTGGGTCATCTTGAAGTGACAGCTGCTATGTAAACACCAAAGTTTTTTGTCTCTTTGATCATAGGAGTAACATAATAGTACAAGGCAAGGTCCCACAAAAACAGTGTGATAACAACCACATGACCAGTTGTAATGATGTTGGCTGATTGCTTAAAAACTGGCCATGATGTGGAGTTGCTGATACTGGACTGGGGTGGGCACAGTAAGAAGACCTGAAGAAGGAACAGCGCTCCAAGTGCCCACCCCAGTCCAACGCTAGCATCTCTACATCATGGCAACGATCAACACTGCAAATTACTGGTGTAAAGTGGAGAGGATCTCTCACAAGGTCGTGCATCTCGACACAGACATCAAGTTTCGATAAAGATACAAGGATTCACCAGATGAAGGAACAGCAAGCTCTCCGAAAGTTTGAGATTCCAAATAAATCTGTTGGGTCTTCAATCTGGTGTTGTGAGACTTCTTATTGTGTCCAAATTGTGGTCTGAGTTGAATTTGAATGCTCCACCTCCTGACCCAGGGTCAGATAAGCTATTCTCTGAGCGACAACTGAAAGGCCAGGAGGAAAGGACTAAAATGCATGGCAAATTAGGTGGTGATTTTGTTTTTATTCCTCCAGCTGAGTGTCACTGGCTAGTCTAGCCTTTATTACCCATTTCTGATCAGAAATGTCAGATCTATCAGAAATGATGCTGAGAAAGTGATGCTGAGCAGCCTTGAACCATTCTTGGACCACACAGTCTGTGTGGTATAGGTACGCCCACAGTGCTGTTAGGGAGACAGTGAAGGAACGACCGATTATATTTCCAAGTCAGGATGATGAGCAACTTGGTAGTGGTGTTCCAGGTATCTGCTGCCCTTGTCCCTCTAGGTGGTACTGGTTGTGGGTTTGGAAAGTGCTGCCTAAGGAACCTTAATGAATTATAGATGAGTAAGTCTTTTTTAAAAAATGTTGTATTTGTGACTGTTTTTTCACTGTTGTTTTCTTCAGCACAAATAAAGAGGAAAATTAAGAACATAAGAACTAGGAGCAGGAGTAGGCCATCTGGCCTCTCGAGCCTGCTCCGCCATCAATAAGATCATGACTGATCTTTTCATGGACTCAGCTCCACTTACTTGCCTGCTCACCATAACCCTTAATTCCTTTACTGTTCAAAAATTTATCTATCCTTGCCTTAGAACTATAACCCTATAAACCAGAATAAATTTAAGAAGCATCCTTTTTTACTTTGAACATATATAAACTGAGTATAAAATGCCTAATATAACGAGCTCCCGTGTAGTCGTAAGTTATCAGAATCAGATGCACTGTAGCAATTCACTAAAGATCTTAGATAGCACCAAACCCACAACCACTTCCACCTAGAAAGACAAGAGTAGCAGATACATTGGAACACCACCAAGTGCCCTCCAAGCACTCATCATCTTGATTTGGAAATATATCACTGTTCCTTCACAGTCGCTAGGTCAAAATCCTGGAATTTCCTCCTAACAACATTATGGGTCAACCCACAGTACATGGACGGCAGCTCACCATCACCTCCTCAAGGGACAACTAGGGATGGGCAATAAATGCTGGCCCAGCCAGTGACACTCGTGTCCCACAAATGAATAAAAAAAATCAAACAGTGCTGTCATTGAATGGGAAAAGATTTGGAAAGTGTTGTGGGGTAGAATACTCTGGGACAGTGGTCAGTTGTGGGGTGGGGGGGAGTTCACCTGACATTTTCAGCAGAAGCAATCACTTCTGCTCCTTCTTCAGGTTTCTTGGAGAAGGACACAGGATGAGATCTGGATATCTCCCTTGGAACGTCCAGGCCGGCTTGGAGCAACAACACCAACTCCTCTTTAACCCCTGCCCCTAGAATATCATCATACACAAATATTTGTGAAGTATATATTTAAAATCTGGCTGAAATATGAAACAACACTAAAATTTAATGTAGAATATGTATTAAATTGGTGCGTGTCGTGTCCAGTGTTTCTATTTAATAGCATAATCGCCATTGCCAAGGTTCTTAAGGTATGTTTTATATTGGCAGGAATTCTCCAGTCATTCACGCTCGCGCGGATTTCCCATCAGCATGGGGTGTCCGTTGACAGCAGGACTACAGAATCCTGTCACCAGCAGGAAACACATGGCTGGGAGACTGGAGAATCTCACTCGCGATGTTTCATAATCTATCAGCTTTCGAGAGCAGGATTGCCCTTAGCATTTCTGCTTCTTTGTATCACATTTGCAGCACAGAAAAGAGTTATTCAGCCCAGCCAGTGTTCGTGCTTCCTCACTCTGCTTTCTCTTTCCCTGACAAAGGGAAAAAGATAGAGGTCTGAGGTCACGTACCAACTGATTTCAAGAGCAGCTTCTTCCCTGTTGCTGTCAGACTTTTGAATGGATTTACATTGCATTAAGTTAATCTTTCTCTCCACCGTAGCTATGGCTGTAACTCTACATTCTGCACTCTCCTTTCCTTCTCTATGAATGGTATGCTTTGTCTGTAGAGCATGCAAGAAACAATACTTTTCACTATATACATGTGACAATAATAAATCAACTCAACCTATCCATCTATATTCCTTCCCCTTTTCTTGTCCCCTTGCACTGCTTGATGAGTTTCTTTCTTTCTGTTCTCAGAGCAGCAAGATGGGCATGGAGGCTGTACTCACCCTCCTGGACGCTTCGCCAGAGACTTCATCCTGTGTGGTCAGCCTGTCTGGTAACCAGGCTCTGCGGCTGCCGCTGATGGAGTGTGTGCAGCTGGTGAGTATCAGATCCTTTTCCTATCGATGTTTCTTGCTGAGAACAGGCAAGCGATCTCTCCCGTTGCAACCTGTTATTTTGAGCAGGTTCCTCCTCCCTCCATTCATTACCTTGATTAACTTGTGATCCCATTCACCCAGCACCAACCTCCGACGTTCAGACCAAAGGATAATAGATTGAATGTTCTCTGAATAATGAGAAGCTAGGGACTGTGTAGCGACAGAGGGATTTAGGATTCCGTACACAGAGATCTCCAGTAGCCAGTGAACAGGTATAATGGAATGTCAGCCTTGATTACAAGGGAGCTGGAATACAAAAGGGGTGGAGGTTATGTTAAACTGTTACAGAACTCTGGTTAGACTGCCTCTGGAGTACATAAGGTGGCACAGTGGTGAGCATTGCTCACAGACCAAGGGATCCAGGTTCGATTCCCGCTGTGCCCACTGCCTGTGCAGAGTTTGCACCTTCTCCCTGTGTCTGCATGGGTTGCCTCCGGCTGCTCAGGTTTCCTCCCACAATCCGAAAGATGTGATGGTTAGGTGCATTGGCCATGCTAAATTCTCTCTGTGTACCCAAATCTGCACCGGAGTGTGGCGACTAGACGGTTTTTGCAATAACTTTATTGTCATGTTAATGTAAGCCTATTTGTGGCACTAACAAATAAACTTTGTGTTCAGTTCTGGGTGCTCAGGATACTGATTGGCCTTGGGAGATTTACCTAAACAGTACCTGAGCTTAAAATGCTCATTATGAAGACCAGTCACACAGACTGGGCTTGTATTTCCTTAATTATAAAAAATTGAGGTTTGATCTAATAGATTCTTAAATAAGTTGAGAGAGAGATTATTTTCTCTGTCAGGGAAATCCAGAACAATCTTGAAATGAAACCAAGGTCATTGAGACCTCATTGAGGGCAACACATTAGCACAGTGGTTAACACTGCTGCGTCACTGCACCAGGGACCCAGTTTCAATTCTCAGCTTAGGTCACTGTCTGTGTGGAGTTTGCACATTCTCCCCATGTCTGCGTGGGTTTCCTCCAGATACTCCGGTTTCCACCCACAATCCAAATATGTGTGAGTTAGGTACATTTGCCATGCTAAATTGCCCCTAAGTGTTCCAGGATGCATAGGTTAAAGGGATTAGCAAGATAAATGTGACAGTATAGGGTCTGAAAAGCTTTATGATCAGTGCAGACTTGATGGGCGAAATGGCCTCCTTCCGCACTGTAGTGATTCCATAATTCTAGATGGCGATGTCAGGAAGCACTTCTCCAACACAAGGAATAGTGGAAATCTGGGAAACTCTCCTGTCCAAAATGCCATCGAGGCTGCAGATGATTACAGATTCCTGAACTAATCATTGTTTCTTGGTGGTACAAAACTGGAATATTGCTGAAAAGATGTTGCTGAGGTTTTTCTTCTAGCATTCATTAGGACAAAGGCAGGAATGTCAAATTTCAAACAACCAGAACAGTAATTGTTGTGGTCCTTCAAAATTTGGCATTCTTCTTTTTGTCCTGGTTGAAAAGCTTTAGTAATACCTCTTTCAGTAATAAAACTGAAATTGTTAGTTTTCTTATTGGGTAGGAATAGGAAGAATATGAGGCAGCATGGTGGCACAGTGGTTAGTACTGCTGCCTCACAGTGCCAGGGACTCATGTTTGATTCCAGCCTTGGGTCACTGTCTGTGTGGAGTTTGCACCATGTCTCTATAGGTTTCTTCCGGGTGCTCTGGTATCCTCCCACAATCTGAAAAATATGCTGGCTAGTGCATTGGCCATGCTAAATTCTCCCTCAGTGTAATCCGAACAGGTATCGGAATGTGGCAACTGGGGAATTTTCACAATACCTTTATCGCATCATTAACGTAAACCTACTTGTGACACTAATAATTAAACTTTAAGGCAGATAATTGGAGTTGATGTACAGAACAGTCATGATAAAGCAAATTAAAAGTAAAATTTATTTATTACACACGTGTAGGTTTATATTAACACTGCAGTGAAGTTACTGTGAAAATCTCCTAGTCGCCACACTCCAGTCCTGTTCAAGTACACTGAGGGAGAATTTAGCTTGGCCAATTCACTTAAACTGCACATCTTTGGGCTGTGGGAGAAAACTGGAGCACCTGAGGAAACCCATGCAGGCATGGGGGGAACATGCAGACTCCGCACAGACTGTGACCCAAGCCGTGAATTGAACCTGGATCCCTGCCACTGTGAGGCAGCAGTGCTAACTGCTGCATCACCATGCCGCCCATAATGATGTAACTCAATGATGTAGGAGTTGCAAGGGGCTGAATGGCCTAACATTTGATGTGTTTTCTTCAAAAATGGTGGGCACTGGGGTCTGCGGTGCTGATCCTGTACTTCTCCATTCCACACATTTTCTTAGTATCCTCGCAGTGCTACTGTATAAAATGTTTTCTGCATATTAAGTTACATGATGAGTGTGTCTTATGAAAAGACAGTTTAGCCTCCTGTGCCTAACTGTACTGTCCCCAAGATCAAAAGCTGACTTTTAGTATTATTTAAATAAGAGGAATTTAATCCTAGTCCTCAAGTGATTAAATTACTGCTTTAAAAAAATTATTTTTAAGATGATGTTAGTCATATACAAACAAACTAAGCAGAGCTCCCGTTATATCCCATCAATTAACAATTTGCATTTGTATAGCACCTTCAGCATCATAAAACATCTCCCAAGGTGCTTCAGAGGAGAATTGCCAGGTAAAGTTTGGACCATGGAGCCACATAAGAAGATAGGAGAACAAGTGGCCAAAAGCGTAGTCAAGCAGGTAGGCTTGAAACAGTGTTTTGTAGGAGGAGAGAGGTGGAGAGACAGGAAGGTTGAGACAGGGAATCTCAGCAGTTTAGCTCCGAAGGAGCTGGCGGCTGACTGGAAGTGGAAATAAATTAGGATTGTGCAAAAGACCAGAAGTGGAGGAAAGCCAAGAATCCAGAGGGCTGGCGATTGTAGAGAATGGAGAGGGGCAAGTGGAACCGTAGAACACAAAATATCAAAATGCAAACGATTAAAACACTTCATGGTATAGTAATAAACCACAGATCGAGGCCCCAGGCTAGATTCCTGCTCAATTCCTGGCCGATTTCTGGCAACCTTGCCTCTCCTGAGTGAGTGAAGGGGAGAATCAGTGAGGGAGAGTGAAATATAGTCTTGTTCTTGTCTGTACATCACTGACCTCTGCATTGTGGATGTCAGTGATAAGGACAGCCACTGGACACACCAGGGAGTGAAATGGTGAGCTTATTCTTTTTCAATATGGTTTGATTTTATTCTATTCAGTTCACCAAGGAATTGTTCCTGTATCACTGCTCAATCAGAGGGATGACATGATCCCCCGGCTCTTTTCTCAAATACCTATTAAAGGACTACAGAGATCTACAGATTTGTAAGAGTCGCTTTCAGTAAGAGAAGGTGGAAGGAGGGGAGAACTGAGACAGAGATTTTAATTTTTGACATTTTAGCTAAAAAAAATGGTGATTTCTTCATTTTGTTTTTTGTTTTGTTTGAAGACCAAGGATGTTCAGAAAGCGATGAATGAGAAGAGGTTTGAAGAAGCCATCACTCTGCGTGGCCGGTAAGAGTTCCTGTTCCCTTTTTTTTTAATCCATGTCCTGGATATTGTCAAACTAACAGAAGAAGAAAGGTTTTGCAATTCTGTGGCGTTACTCCACATCTCCCAATGTCCTTCATCACCAGTGACACACATTAAAGGTGCGCTGGTCAATTTTTACATGGCAAAATCCCACAAATAGCGATAATGATAATCCTTTGTGATAATGTGGATCAAAGGATAAATGTTGGCCCTGTGTCCTTGGAGAAATTGTCGACATTACTTCAAAATAGTGTCAGAGCATCTTGTGCATCCACGTGGGAGGACAAGGTGAAGGCTCAAGTTATTTTCTGATTGGAAACACAGAACTTCCCTTCTCCCTCAGTTTGAAGTCCCTAGGGTTCAGTCAGCGAAATCTTTCTTCACTGTCACTTGGTTTGCAACTTTTTTTGCTACTTTTAGGAATGGTGACTAGAATTCTCTCATCCCGTCCACCACTGGAATTTTAGCTGGCGGGATGCGGAGAATGTGAAACAACCATTGATGTCAGGCAGGAATTTCCAGGTTTCAGACCTGCGTAGCTGGAGAATTCTATCCAGCATTTTTTCACATGGTTTGAAATAATATTGAGCAGCTTTTATCGTTTGCAAGTTTAATATTTTGTATCTTGGGTGAGGAAGCAGAACTTGCTTGAGGTCGCACTGTGGCACAGTGATTAACACTGATGCCTCAAAGTGCCAGAAGCCTGGGTTTGATTCCGGCTTGGGTCACTGTCTGTGCGGAATCTGCACATTCTCTCTGTGTCTGCGTGGATTTTCTTTGGGTGCTCCGGTTTCCTCCCACAGTCCAAATATGTGCAAGTTAGGTGGATTTGTTACACTAAATTGCCACTTAGAATCAGGGGGACTAGCAGGGTAAGCGTGTGGGGCTGCAGGTGTAGGGGCTGGATGGGATTGTGGTCGGTGCAGGCTTGATGGGCCAAATGGCCTCCTGCACCATAGGGATTCTGTGGATTGCCAGGAGAGATTCTGAGTTGGGTTGAGTGAACAAGCCGCATTGACACAACATTCTTTCAACGTACTGAGCTGAGTAATTCCTCCCGGCTCCTTCCCCAGTGACAGGATATTTACAGAGCAAGTGATTAATGAGGATTGTGATTCCTTTTTAAGCAACTGCCACTAACACATACTGTGTAATGAACACCTGAGGGACTGGAAGATAGCGAGCACCACTCAACGAGGCAGTATCAGAGAGCCTTACTCCATATTTCAACATGGTTCCATGGGCAGTACCTTTTCCTGCAACTCAGAAGGTCAGGGGTTCAAATCCCCAGTCCAAAAGAATCATAGAATCCCTATAGTGCAGAAGAAGAGCATATGGCCCACCAGGCTGAATGGCTTCCTTCTGTGCTGTAGGGATTCTGTGAGGCAGAAGTGCTAACCAATGTGCCACTGTGCCATGAGCGGCATGGTGGCACAGTGGTTAGCACGACTGCCTCAGCGTTGGGGACTTAGGTTCAATTCTGGCCTCTGGTTACTGTCTGTGTGGAGTTTGCACATTCTTCCCGTGTCTGTGTGGAATTCCTCCAGCTGCTTTGGTTTCGGCCCACAGTCCAAAGATGTGCGGATTAGATTGATTGGCCAGATAAATGCCCCTTAGTGTCAGAGGGACGAGTGAGGTCAAGGGGATAGGGCCTGGGTCACATTGTGTGGTCAGTGCAGAATTGATGGTTCAAATGGCCTCTTCCTACACTATAGGAATCTTTTGATTCTATGAAGCCTGTACCAACAACAATTCTGCCCAGGCACCATCCCCGTAGTCCCAAATGTTTACCCTGCTAATCCTCCAACACCAAGGGGCAATTTAGCATGGCCAGTCAACGTAACCTACACATCTTTGTGGTGTTTGAGCAAAACTCAAAGCCATAACTCCCAGTGAGTGCTTTTCTATCTCGAGTCACATGTAGGCCAGACCAGATAAGGATGGCAGATGTCCTTTGCTAAAGAACATTGGTGAACCAGATGGGCTTCTCCAACAATAGTTTCATGGTCATCAGTAGATTCTTAACTCCATTAATCCCATCTGCTGTGGCAGGATTCGAACCCTTGGTCCCCAGAACATTCAGCTGAGTTTTTGGACCAATAGTGTAGTGATTTTACTACGAGGTCATTGGCTTCGTGCATACTAGTAACCAAAGCCAACACACTTAAAGAACAGTATCCACTCTCCCATACAAGAGGACATGTATCATAGAATTATAGAATCCCTACAGTGCAGAAGGAGGCCACATGCCCCATCGAGTCTACACTGATCACAATCCCACCCAGGCCTTATTCCATAACTCGCATATTTACCCTGCTAGTCCTCCTGACATTAGGGTTATTTTAGCATAGCCAGTCAACTTCGCTTGTACATCTTTGGATGTAAGGAGCTTTCCCTTGACTGTTCCTGACCTGGAGACTTCTGGCTGGGGTGATGTATATGGAGTTCTCCGTTACTGTGTCTGAATTTTACCCAGTGAATTTAACAACATGAATTTGCAGCACCTCGGTCACCCCAGATGCTTTGTGACGCAAACCGAGTAGACCAGAGATCCTAATGGAGACTCTATTGTTCCCTTTGCTACAGGAGCTTTGAGAATAACTGGAACATCTACAAGCTGTTGGCCCACCAAAAACCTGCCATGACTAAGGTAAGCACAAAGTGTTAATATTGCTGCCACGATAGGACTCTCATGTGGTGCATCCATGACTACAGAAACTCCAGGCACTCCTCACTTGGTTGCTATTTGCATTCTACATTGAAGGAAACCAGCATGTGAAGTGGGATGGCAGGTGCAGGGAGTGCATAAAGTGCTGGGTACAGGGGGTGGGGAGTGGACACTGCTGCAGCATACCTCACTGAGTTGAGTTGATTTGATTTTATTGTCATATGTATTGGGATGCAGTGCAAAGTTTTGTTTTTTGTTCACTATACAAAGCATACCATTCATAGAGTACACAGCAGAGAAGTAAAAATATAGGATAAAGAATATAGTGTTATTATCACAGGGCGAAAAGAAAGATCAGCTTAATATAAGCTAGGTCCATTCAGAAGTCTGATGGCAGCAGGGAAGGAGCTGTCCTTGAGTAATTCGTACGTGACCTAAGACTTGTATCTTTTTCCTACAGAAGAAGGTGGAAGAGAGAATGTCTGAGGTGTGTGGGGTCCTTAATTATGCTGGCTGCTTTGCCAAAGCAGTAGGAAGTGTAGGCGGAGTCAATGGATGGGAAGCTGGTTTATGTGGTGAATTGGGCCACATTTACAATCTTTTATAGTTGCTCACAATCTTCTTCAGAGCAGGAGCTATGTTAAGCCAGAAAGGAGATTAGGCCTCTCGCATGTGGTGTGATTGCAGAAATCCTAAGCACTCCCCACTCTCAGTTGCTATTTGCAACGTACACAGAGAAAGGGGGGGAATCCACCATGTGAGCAGGTATAAAGTGCTGGGCACAGGAGGATAGGTGAACACAGTACTGCTGCAGCACACTTCACTGAGTGATCTATACCTGGTGTCAGAGGTTACTAAACCATTTACCAGAATTTCTGGGAGTTTTGCAAAGAAGAGCAGCTTTTTTTAAGTTGGATTGAGTTCTGGTTAGATATCATCTAGAGATCTGCATTCAGTTCTGGGCACAAAGCAGCCCTGGTGTGCAAGTGGAGCATATTCACCGGAACTATACTGGGACTAATGGGTTAAATTATGGCAACAGGTTGCATGGGCTGAACTTGTATAGCTTTCAGTGTAGAAGATGAAGGAGTGCAGTAATTGAGTTGTTTAAGAGGATTTAAGGACTTGATAGGATAGATAGAGAGAAACTATTTTCCCTGATGAAAGAATAAGGGGACATAACTTTAACATTAGAGCAAAACTGCCCTCAATATTTCAGGGAACATTCCTTCACACTAAAGGAAGTAGAAATCTGGAACTCTTTCCAAAAAGCAATTGAGGCTGGTGGAGAGGGATCCACTGAACATTTCAGAACCAAGAACGATGGATTTGTGTTAGGCATTGGTGCCAAGGGAACCAGGACAGGTAAGTGGAGCCAAGATACAGATCAGTTATGATTTAAATTGGGGTACAGTGGGCTCGAGGCAGCTTTTTCTTATTCCAATACCCAAAGCTAACTGGAGCTGAGGATGCACATCTCCACAGTGCATGATTAGCACAGTGGTTAACGCTGCTGTCTCACAGCACCAGGGACCCGGGTTCGATTCCCGGCCTCGGGTCACTGTCTGTGCGGATTCTGCACATTCTCCCCATGCTGCATGGGTTTCCTCCGGGTGCTCCGGTTTCCTCCCACACTTCAAAGATGTGCTGGTTAGGTGGATTGGCCGTGGGTTACATAAGACGGTCAACAGAATCATAAAATCCCTACAGTGCAGAAGACCATTCATTCCATTGTGTCTGTACTGACTACACTCCCATTTAGGCCCTATCCCTATAACCCCACATCTTTACTCCGGTAATCCCTCTAACTGGGACGCTAAGGGGCAACTTAGATACATGGCCAATGTATCTAACCACCCATCTTTGGACTGTGGGAGGAAACAGGAGCACCGGTGAAATCCACACAGACAGCGACCTAAACCGTGAATCGAACCCAGGTCCTTGGTGCTGTGAGACAGCAGTGCTAACCACTATGCTACCATTATGGTTAAGAAGAAGGCTATTTAGCCTCTCGAATACATGCCAGCTCTTGCAAGAGCAGTTTAGTTAGTCCTACTACCCTGTCCTTTCCCCAGAGTTCTGTCACTTGGTTTCCATTTTATCCAGTTTAAAGCCACCATTGGCTCTGCCTCCACTGCACACTCAGGGCGGAATTTTACCATCTGTACAATCCCACCTGAAGCCAACAGAGAATGCCATTTCCCCAAGCCTCACCTGCCGCCGGAATCTGGGCAGGCATAACAGTAAAATTCCATCCACTAAACTCCAGATCCTAAACACGCTTTGCATTTGACAATAAAAAACTTCCCTCAAGGACATAATCTCAGAGTAAAGGGGTCACCCATTTAAGACAGAGAGTCTGCGGAATTCTTTCCGCAGAGGCTGTAGAGACTGGTTGAGTATGTTCAAAACTGAGATAGACAGATTTTTAATCAGTAAGAGAATTATGGGTTATGGGGATAAGGCGGGAAGTGGTCTCATTGAGCAGACCTGATGGGCCAAATGGCCTACTTCTGCTCCTGTGTCTTATGGCCTTAATTTGCCTGTAGGGTGACACAGTGGTTAGCACTGCTGCTTCACAGTGCCAGGGACCCAGGTTCGATTCCTGGCTTGGGTCGCTGTCTGTGTGGAGACTGCACATTCTCCCCGTGTCTGTGTGGGTTTCTTCCGGGTGTTCCGGCTTCCTTCCACAGTCCAAAAGGTGTGCCGGTTAGCTGCATTGACCATGCTAAATTCTCCCTCGGTGTACCCGACCAGGCGCTGGAGTTGGAAACTAGGGTATTTTCACAATAACTTCATGGCAGTGTTAATGTAAGCCTACTTGTGACAGTAATAAATACATTTAATTTAAACATTCTTTTGGCGATCGCCTGGGATTGAGGGGCCAATCTGCGAGTATATGGGCTGGAGGTGAAGCCAGAGAGCCCTGATCAGACTTGCTGTTCTCTTATTGGACATACACATTCTGTCACACGTAGCTGTCCAGTCAAAGGCAGAATCTGGTGCTGTGATGGTTACCCAAGCTGCGATACAGGAAGAGGCAGCTCATAGGGATTGGGCTGTAATTGAGAATGACCCACACTGACATCTCACATTGTATGTCTGCCCCCTGCTATCCTCCCTCTGAGTAGTGAGCTAGTGCCCGAGAAGGTGCAACGCAATCCCCATATTGATACATCTCTGCCTTTTGCCTGTCTCACAGAGTAACTTCAACCTTGCTATTGTGAATATTGGAGCACCCGCGGCAGGGATGAACGCGGCTGTGCGTTCAGCGGTTCGAGTCGGGCTGTCAGCAGGTCACACCGTCTACACTGTGAGCGATGGGCTGGAAGGGTTTGCTGCAGGACAGGTACGTGGCTCTGTTGTTCCAAGAGACGCAACCCCACCATCTGGTCCACGTGAAAGCTGGGAAGAATTGGCAGCAACAAGTGACAGAGGATTAACTAACTCTATCTAGATGGGTGTTAGCAGATCCCCTGTGGCATTGCTGACAGTTGGAAGATATGTGGTGTATTGCTCCTGTGATGGAGAAGATACTGTTCAGTCTGTGTCGATGGTGCAGCCTACCTGTTGGCATTGTTGACCGTTGGAGCAGAGGTAGTGAATAAAGATGTGTTACATTGGGTAGCCCATCTCATGGCAATGGGAAAGCGTTGTGTTTACACTGATGTTAGCAGCTCTCCTGTGGCATTGCTCTGAGTTAGGGGGTCACCAATACGGTGTAATGGGGACTGTTACAGGGTGTAAATGTGATTCATGCATGAAGCATCCAACAGAACTGTAAGGTACGTGTCCTCCTTGTCTTTTTGCTGCAGATTAAGGAAGTGAGCTGGCGTGATGTCGGAGGCTGGACAGGTCAAGGTGGCTCGTTGCTGGGCACAAAACGGTACGCAGTGTCTGAGACCCTGCACACACACACACACTCAGTAGGCTTAAACTACAACATCGGGTACATATTTCCCCATGTGGGGACTAGGGATGTAAGATAATCACTAATAAATCAAGCAATGAATTGAAGAGACAGTTTAGAACCAAGAGCACAATTTCACAATGAGAGGGAAACCACTTGGGACCGAGATGAGGAGAAATTTCTTTACTCAGAGAGTGGTGAATCTTGTCCAGCTACATTCATGAAGGAATAGCGGGTAAGGTGAAAGTGCTGGATGAAGATTTATTTCTTATAGTAACACTGCAGTGAAGTTACTGTGAAAATCCCCTAGGTGCCACACTCCAGCACCTGTTTGGGTACACCGAGGGAGAACTTAGCATGGTCAATGCACTCCAAGCACACCTTTTGGAGTCTGGGAGGAAACTGGAGCACCTGGAGGAAGCCCATGCAGACACGGGGAGAACATGCAAACTTTGCACACACAGTGACCCAGACTGGGTTCCCGTTGCTGTGAGGCAGCAGTGCTAACCACTTGCCACCATGCTGCCCTGCTGGGTGCAAGGGGCGGGGGAGGGGGGGGAGGTGCTGGTGTGGAACATAAACATTTGTGTGCTGTGTTTCAATTCATGTCCCTCTTCACTGGCCCCAACAGTCAGAAGCAGCTATTTCTCAGTGTTCTTGTATCAGCTTCACTTGCCCATTCTTCGCCCGAATTTACCTTTCTCCTTTTCTTTGCAGAACACTCCCTGAGAAGTGCATGGAACCGCTCGTGGGTCAGATCCGCAATCATCACATTCACGCCATCCTCATTATTGGCGGGTTCGAGGTGAGACGCTGCATGTGTTTGTCCAAATCGGGAGGACCTTCCGGCTCTCTGCCTTGTGGCTCTGGCCATGCCCTGCTGCCATTTTTGTGGACATTTACTGACCGTCCCTTTATGTTCTACCCATTCCTCAGTCTGACGCAGCCATTCAGCTGCTGACAGGGGGCGTTGTTGAGCTCGCAGTGAGCTTTGCTTGGCTTTGCCACCTGCTGACCCACACTGGTACTGCAGCCACACAGACAAGAAATTTTAGATTTGTTTTGTGTGTAGAAATTCCAGATAAACTGGCAGCCTGTGCGACTGGTGGCGTCTGCCTGAGCTAGAGTAGCTTGTTTGACCATGGATTTTACACTGTTGATACTGGCTGTGTAGGTGGAGATGGCTCAGGTCCCCAATCCAGGGAGAAGCGTGTGTTATCTAGGCTGGCACTGAGATAACAGCATCCAATTAACCCACTGATCAGGGAATATTTATTTTTTAAATCCTCTCCATCTCAATATTCCGCTGGAATTAAGTCCATTAGGTTTTTTCTAACCTGATTTGCTTCATTCTCAAGGAACTGTCAAATCTACCAACCCATCCACAATCTCTGGACCATTCAGATTCAGAACTTGATGTTACCTCCACACATCCTTTCTTCACTCCCTCTTTATAAACCTCAGCTGCAGCCTCCAGTACAAGGCCCAGAACTACTGCCGCCATCTCAGTTTGTCTCCTGGTGGAGGTCTGTGCAGTTTCTGAGGTGAAAATAGGGCCACGGTAACCCGGGCAGGCACCATTCACCAGCCTGTGCTTCTCCTTCCTCGGCAGGCGTTCATGGCAGCCCTGCAGCTGACGGAGGGGAGAGAACAATTTGAGGAGCTCTGCATCCCCATGTGCGTCATTCCAGCAACCATCAGCAACAACGTGCCGGGCACTGACTTCAGCCTCGGCTGTGACACTGCGGTCAACGCCGCCATGGAGGTAAGCAGAGGTGGGGAATGGAATGTGGGAGCAGGAGGAGGACATTCAACTTCTCCTGTCCAGTGCATGGGAATAGCAGGAGACCTGTACTGTCATCATTTATAACCTGAGATCAGAGGCCCGGGACGAGAGCGATGGCGGGGCGAGGCCCGGGATGAGAGCAATGGGGAAATGCAGAGCATTGATTGGAAACCTTTTCGGGGATTAGAGCGACTGGGAACGAGGCCTGGGATTAAACTGATAGGGAATAAAGATCATAAATGGGATAAAGTACAAAGTGGGTATAGTCTGCATCACATTTAATGACCTGCCCCCTGTGAGTAGATCTGTCCATCAGATTCCCAAATAATATCCTCTATGGAGGATTGACTTGTCATAGAAAACCTACCATGGGATCTCTACAATACAGAAAGAGGCTATTTAGCCATCAAGTCTGTACTAACTCTCCGATAGAACATCCTACTTCAACTCTATCCACATAACCCCATGTATTTACCCCTGTTAATTCCGCTAACCAACACATCTTGGGGCGCAAAAGCGCAATTTAGCATGGGGTAATCCACCTAACCTGCATATCTTTGGACTGTGGGAGGAAACCAGAGCATCTGGAAAAAACCCACACAGATACGGGAAGAACATGCAAACTCCATACAGAGCCCAATCCGGGAATTGAACCTGGGTCCCTGGGACTGTGAGGCAGCAGTGCTAACTACTGTGTCACCATGCTCCTTCCTATTCACTCAATCACATTGCACCCTTCAATGGAAGAGGTGAAGATTTGGCGCAATGTTAATCGAGGGGTGGGGAGGAAGTGTTTCGGGCAGAGGGTAAGAGCTGAATCCATTCCTGATGGGTGGGAGGCTGACCTCTCTGAGTGTTTCCGATGTCTCTCTCGTGTCTCTGCAGACCTGTGACCGCATCAAGCAGTCTGCATCAGGAACCAAACGCAGAGTCTTCATTGTGGAGACCATGGGAGGTTACTGTGGCTACCTGGCCTCTGCCACAGCACTGGCTGTCGGGGCTGATGCTGCCTACATCTACGAAGACCCCATTAACATTCATGACTTGACGGTAAGTTTGTGAGGTGCAAAGCCTGATTTGGACGGGTGGGTCGGTGATGGGGTAAAATCATTCCTCTAGTCCTCCTGCTATGATTATTCTATGTCATAGACTCTCAGATTCTACAGTGCAGTAGGAGGCCATTGAGCCCATTGAGTCTGCCCCGACTACCATCCCATTCAGGTTCTATTCCTGTATTCCTTCATATTTATCCTGCTGGTCCCCTGACACTAAGTTTAGGTTAGCACAACCAATCCACCTAACCCACACATCTTTGGACTGTGGGAGGAAACCGAAGCACCTAGAGGAAACCCAGGCAGACACAGGAAGACTCTGCACAGTGACCCGAGGCCGGAATCGAACCTGGTCCCTGGCGCTGTGAGGCAGTAGTGCTAACCAATGTGCCACTGTGCTGCCGCTCCTGAGAATGATTACAGACCCAGGGCTACAGTTCTCCCGCCCTCGACACAAATCGAGTGGCAGTGTATGGCTGGAATGCTATTCAATCTCACGGAGCATCACATCTCACCTAATATCAGCAGTTGGGTCTTTTCATCGGGCAGTCAGTGGATTGCAAATGAGGCAGGACCCCACAGGGTGATTTTCCCTTCTTTCCAGACCCAGTGGCAAATTGCAGTTACCTTTCAATTTTCCGCCTGTAATGGTACTTTAAAAGAGCGACCCGGTTAATACCGCTCTCCTTAACTTTCCTCATCGCACTTCCTTTTTGTCTGTACGTCCCATTCCCTATGAAAAGTTGCTGTTAAATCTGTTTCCATCCAAACAGCACATTCCAGATCCAAACAACTCGCTGCTCCATCCTCTGCTTAACCCACCAAAGATATTCAGTCCGTGCCTCCTGGTTACAAACCCTCCTGCTAGCGGAAGGAGTTGGTATCGAGCTAGACTGTTAAAATTCTGTCAATCTTCTGTTGTTCTCCCCTCCAGTCTGCGCCTTCAGGGAAGGGGATCTGTTGGAACAGTTCTCATCCCTGCCTCCTCACTCTTTGATGCTTTTGTATCACAGGCCAACGTGGAGCATCTGACCGGGAAGATGAAGACGACAATCCAAAGGGGGCTCGTGTTGAGGTACAGTCTTGTTGGTAAAACTGTGGCACGGTGGTACTTGGCACAGTGGTTAACACTGCTGCCTCACAGAGCCAGGGACCCGGGTTCAGTTCTGGCCTTGAGTGACTCTCTATGTGGAGTCCACACATTCTCCCCATGTCTGTGTAGGTTTCCTCCCATAGTGCAAAGCTGTGCGGGTTAATGGATTGGCCATACTAAATTGCCCCTTAGTGTCAGGAGGACCAGCAGGATAAATATGTGGGGTTATGAGAATAGGGCCTGGGTGGGATTGTGGTCAGTGCAGAATTGATAGGCCGAATGGCCTTCTGCACTGTAGAGATTCTATGATTTCTATTAGGTATGGGGCTGGTGATGCTTCTCTGCTGTTGCTGATGCTCAGTGGGTAGCTCTCACCTCTGACTCAAGAGAGTCAAATCCCACTCCAGCGACTTGGTCACAGTACCTAGGCTGATAGACTGTTGCACTCGTTGAGGTCATTCAGATAAGAGGAGATTTTAACCTTTAAAAAATCGGACAAATCAAATTGATAAAGGTAGCTTGAAGGAGCGTTCATAAACTGTTTTCGGGACAGTTTCTTATAACAATACACTTTGGGACCAACCAAGGAACAAACTATTTTTAGATCTAGTAACGAGGCAGAATTAATTAATTGCCCCACAATAAAGCATCCTTTAAATAAGAGCGATCGTACTTTGGTAGAATTTAAATTCAGTTTCAAGGTGAGAAATGTGAGTCTGAAACCAGTGAGGAACATTTGAGGAGATGTATCAGAACTTTCAACAAAGATCTATTCCATTGAGAAAGAAAGACATCACAAGAAGGATTCACCATCTATGGCTAACAGTGGAAGTTAAGAATGGTATAAAGTTGAATAAAGTGATGTATAGTACTGCAATGATAAGTCATAGTTCAGGAACATTTTAGAAACCAATGAATAACAACTGAAAAATGAGGAAGAAATTGGAGTATGAGAAGCAAAGCAGACAGTAAAAACTTTGCAAGTATATAAAAAGGAAGAGAGTAGCTAAAGTAAATGTTGGTTCTTGGAATACGAACTGGGAATTAATAATGGGAAACAATGACATGGCAGAAATTCTGAACAAGTATTTTCCATCTGTTTTCAAAGTAGAAGACCCATAAAGTGTCCCAGGAATAGTAGGAGAGGCAAAAGGAGGGACGGAACTTAAAACAATCATAATCACGAGAGAAGATATACTAGGAGAATTAATGAGGTTAAAGGCTGACAGGTTCCCTGGATCAGGTGGCCTGCATCCTAAGATTTTAAAGGAAGCGGCTGCAGAGATAGTGAAGGCATTGGTTATAATCTTCCAAGATTTCCCAGATTCTACAAGGACCCAACAAATTGGAAACCGCAAATGTAACAACACTATTCAAGAAAGCGGGGAGGGAAGACAGAAAGCAAGAAAGTATAGTCAATAAGACGTCAATCATTGGAAAATTATTAAGGAATTTGTACCAAGAAAATCATAATATAATTGAGCAGAGTCAACATGGTTTTGTGAATTTTGTTTGTCTAATTTATTAGAGTTCTTTGAGGATGTAACAAGCAAGAGAACTGGTAGATGTAATGTGTTACGATTTCTAAAAAACATTCAAAAATGCCACAAAAGGTTACTGTGTAAGATAAAAGCTGATGGTGATATATAAGCATGGAGAGAGGATTGGCTAACTAAAGGCATCAGGATAAATGGGTCAAATTTCAGGTTGTAAGTAGTGGTGTGCCTCACAGAAATCCATGCTGCTGCCTCAAGTATTTGTAATGACTTGCTTGCAGGAACTGATAACTCTGACCAAATTTGCTGATGATACAAAGATCAGTAGGAAAGCAAGTTGTGAAAAGGATACAAGTAAACTGAGCAAGTGGGCAAGTAATTGGCAGATAAGAACAAAGAACAACACAGCACGGGAAACAGGCCCTTCGGCCCAACGAGCCTGCGCCGCCATCCTAACGTCTTAATGACATAGAGACCAATATAGGGACAATTTGTTACCCAATTAGCCTAAGAGCACATTTTTGGGATGTGGGAGGAAACCGGAGCACCCGGAGAAAACCCACGCAACCACGGGGAGAACGCGCAAACTCCCGCAGACACAGACCCAAACCCATGTGTCTGCACAGCAACAGCGATAGTCTCTGAGCTGTCGTGTTGCCCATCTGATGGTCCAGTTTAAGCATACGCTAACGACGTGAAGCATTAGGCCACTCCTGAAGTAACCTCCAGGAGCAGCCCTCGCACGACCTGCCGAATGCATGCACCTTGTTGGTCCACAAGGTGGACCGAATAGCCTGTGGAAACAATTAAAGTATTTAAACAGTCCTCATATATCCCTCTATCTGCAGACCGCTCATGTGGCTATCCAAGAGACCCTTAAACAACCCTAGCGTGCCTGCTCCCACCACCTTACTCTGTAGTGCATTCCACACCCCCACTATCCTTTGTGTGAAAAAATGCCCTCTAATATTAGTCTTATACATAGCCCCCCTCACCCTAAGGACGTGACCCCTCGTTCTATCCGAATCTAATGGTGGAAAAAGCTTACCACCATTTACTCTATCTATACCCCTCATAATCTTATATACCTCTAATAAATCCCCTCTCAGCCGACGTCTTTCAAGGGAAAACAACCCCAGTACGTTCAACCTTTCCTTGTAAGACAGCCCTTCCATACCAGGCAGCATCCTGGTAAATCTCCTCTGCACTCTCTCCAAGGCCTCCACATCCTTCCGGTAGTACGGCGACCAGAACTGGACGCAATACTCCAAGTGAGGCCTAACCAACGTTCTATACACTTGCAACATCAAACTCCTACTCTTGTATTCTATACCCCTTCCTATGAAGGCTAACATACCATATGCTTTCTTTATCACCTTTTCCACCTGTACTGACACCTTCAGAGATTGTGAACCTGCACCCCCAGGTCTCTCTGCGTCTCTATACTCCGGATAGTTTTACCTTTTATCCTATAACTTCCCTCTACAGTATTCCGGCCAAAATGCATCACCTCGCATTTATCCGGATTAAATTCCATTTGCCATCTATCTGCCCAATCTACCAGCCTATCAATGTCCTGTTGTATTGCCTGGCACTGCTCCTCAGTCCCCGCCAATCCAAGTATCCTAGTGTCATCAGCAAATTTGCTGATTACACCACCTACCCCCTCTTCCAAGTCATTTATATAAATCACAAATAGAAGGGGTCCTAGTATTGAGCCCTGTGGCACACCACTAGTGACTGACCTCCAGTTGTAAAAAGAGCCTTCCACTAATACCCACTGTCTCCTCCTCCCAAGCCAGTTCTCAACCCATCTACATACCTGGCCCTGTATCCCATGCACCTTCACCTTTTTTTATCAGCCTACCATGGGGAACCTTGTCAAATGCCTTACTGAAATCCAAGTAGACGACATCAACGGCTTGTCCTTCATCAACCGTTTTTGTCACCTCTTCAAAAAATTCCACTAGATTCGTAAGGCACGACCTCCCCTTAACGAAGCCATGCTGCGTATCCCTGATCAGATTGCAGCGCTCCAGATGCTCACACATCCTGTCCCTGAGGATCCTCTCCATTAGCTTACCTATAACTGAAGTCAAGCTCACCGGCCTATAGTTCCCTGGGTTATCCCTCTGACCCTTTTTAAACAACGTACTACATTTGCAATCCTCCAGTCCTCTGGGACCTCACCTGTGTCCAAAGAAGAGACAAAGATTTGCGTCAGAGGCCCAGCAATGTCATCCCTCACCTCCCTTAGCAGCCTGGGATAAATACCATCAGGCCCCGGGGCTTTATAAGTCTTTATGCTACCTAAAAGCCCCAACACTTCGTCCCTCGTAATGATTATTTCCTTTAACGGGCCCTCAAAATCCTCAAAGCCGGCATCAGACATCAGGCCCCTCTCCCGCGTGAATACCGACGCAAAGTATTCATTCAGGATCTCCCCCATCCCCTCAGGCTCTAAGCACAGTCCCCCTCCTCTGTCCCTGAGAGGTCTAATCTTCCCTCTAACCATCCTTTTGCTCCTTACATAGGAGTAAAATGCCTTAGGATTTTCCTTAATCCTACCTGCCAAAGCCATCTCGTGGCCCCTTTTTGCCTTTCTGACACCCCTTTTAAGATCCCGTCTACACTCTCTCTATATTTTTCCAGCGATGGAATATAATATGGAAAAATATGACAAGAAAAATATTAAGGCAGCATATTATTTAAATAGAGAGAAAGATTGCAAAACTCTCCAATAAAGGGATCCGAGTGTCCGCCTGCGTGAATCACCAAAAGTAACACATAGATGCAGCAGGTAATTTGGAAGAAAAAGGGATTGTTGGTCTTTATGGAGTAAAAAAGCGAGAAAGTCTTGCAACAGCTGTACAAATGATATCACATGTAGAGTTGTGTGGTCTTTGAAGGAAGGATGTACTTGGAAAGTTTTTGACAAAGGATCGTTAGGCTGAATTCTGGGATGAAGGGGTTTTCTTATGAGGAAAGGCTGAGTAAGTTGGGCCTGTACCCACTGGAGTTTAGAAGCATGAGGAGTGATCTTATTGAAACATGTAAGAGTCTGAGCGGGGTGGGGTGTAGAAGTGGGCACAGTTTAAAAACTGGGGGTCTCCCATTGAAGATGTTAACAAGGAGGAATTCCTTCTCAGTATTATCAGTGTCTGGAATTTTCTTCCTTGGCGCAGTGGAAGCTGGATCATTGAACACATTCAGGGCTGAGTTAGATATATTTTTGATCAGGTGGGATCTGGAGTGAAGGTAAGACTACAGTCAGATCAGCTGCGATCGTATCGAATATTGGACTGAAAGCTTGTAAAATGGCACAATGGTTAACACTCTGCCTCACAGTGCCAGGGACTCGGGTTCGATTCCCAACTTGGGTCACTTCTGGAGTTTGTATGTTCTCTCCGTGTCTTGCATGGGTTTCTCCAGGTGCTCCAGTTTCCTTCCACAGTCCAAAGGTATATGGGTTAGGTAGATTAGCCATGCTAAATTGACCCTTACTGTCAGAGGAATTAACGGAGTAAATATGTGGGGTTATGGGAATAGGGCCTGGGTGGGATTATTGTTGGTGCAGGCTCGATGGGTCGAATGGCCTCTTTCTGTAGGGATTCTCTGATTATGATCCTATTTTGAACCGAGGTCTTGGATGGGTGAGAAAGATCCCAGTCTTACTGCTGAGCCATTAGAATCAGTAATAGCGTGGCTGCACCTCAGGCTCCATTCTCCAGCTAGCCACTAGAAGGTGCTTGTGAGCTGCCAAGGAGTTATGTGCTCCCCTCTGGTTAATAAAGTCTTTCCCTGAAATTCTATCACCTCAGGCTCGAATTTCTGGTCTTGCTCGAGCGAGGGCACAAAATCCCACCACAGCGTCCGATTCACCTCAGGAGTGACTCGCCTTGGGAGCGGGTGGGGTTTCAACATGGGGCTTTTATTTTCTCTTAAATAGGATCATGCTGCATCTGTCTCTTCCTATTTAGTATTGGTTGCTCTCTGGTTTTAGCTCTTGTGTTGGAAGGACAGAGTTCCCAGGAACTGGGCTGCTCTCATCATTCCTATAGACTGCCCACTAAGACAGTTACAGGTCTTCACCCAAAGCTGTTTTCCACCAGTCGATCTTGTTACCAGCACTAATCCGGTTAATTCATTCGCGCTCCCGTCCGCCCGCGCTCCCGCCCTCATCAGAAAGCTCCCTTGGCCTTCAGAAGCTTCTCCCATTGGCTGAAATGGACCCAGTTTTTTTGCCACGATTGCGACCCACCACACACCCCTCCCCACCCTTCCTCGCCACCCCCATCCCCACCTTTCTAAATTGATATCAATTAACTGTGCACTGACTAGCAATTCGACCAGGCATCTTGTCTAATTGCTTCAGCACAGCTTCCCAACTCGAATCTCGCACACTCAGGATCTTTGGAAATTGACCGGCACTTTGAGATTTGTGAGACTTCTTTCTGTGCAATGCCAGCATCTCCACATCACATTTACTGGCAGCAGAGGTGGGAGATAGTTCCTTTCATTTACATGAAGGGGCTGGATAGTCAACTGGGAGGTGGGCCTGGGGACTCCCCAGCCAGTGCTCCAATGCACTAGGCCGAGAGATTATACGGCGAGTACTCCAGCACATTGGGCCTGGAGATTCCCCAGCCAGTGCACTGAGCCCAGGGATTTCCCAGCCAGTGCACTGGGGCCCGGGCATTCGCTGGTCAGTGCTCCAGCGCACAGGGGCCTGGGGATTCCGCAGCCAGTATTCCAATGCACTGAGCTGAGGGATTACTGAGCTAATTGCCTCCTAGTGAATTGCCAGTTCTATTTTTGAGGGTGAAGAGAGGGGGATGAATTAGGCAGAGAGGGGAGAAAAGGAAAAGTGAGTTCCCTCACCAGAGGACTGTTTTGGGATGAATAAACGAGATTTGGGAGACTGTTAGTCGGCATGCTTCCATAAACATTTGAGGTAAAGTTTGTTTATTTCTTCCTTTTTTCCCCTCTTTCCTCTAGAAATGAGAAATGCCACCAGTATTACACCACTGAGTTCCTGTACAACCTGTACTCTGCCGAGGGGAAGGGTGTGTTTGACTGTCGAACCAATGTGCTAGGCCATATGCAACAGGTAAGAGACGCTCAGGGCCCAGACCTGGGGCCACAGATAAAGGTTCAACTAGCATGCATTCCGGGAGACTTGAGTCAACCAACTAAACACTGAGATCCTGATCCCAATCCCGTTCGTTCCCAATCCCAATTATTCCCATTCCCGATTCTGATCATTCCTGATTGATCAGGAGCAATCTCAATCTTGATTGTCCCCGATCCTGGTTGTTCTCAATCCTGGAAGGGAGCTCACAGGCCTGTTATGGAGTGGTATTACTGCACTGCTTCTGGTTGTAGCAGCCTGGCTAGTCTTCAGAATTCCCAGAGTGGTGTCCAGGCACAATACCTGTTCATTGGGAGTAGGCAATTGTTCCAGGAGAAGGTGGTAAGGGTGCCTGAGGGCAATGGAGGTGCTTTATGGGATTTTCCAGCAAATTCCAGAGAGTCCACTGACTATACTGGACGCTGCTATAATGGTGCAATGCCAATGCACCAGGAATTGCGACAGCTTCTTTAACTGAGTTCCTTCTGCCTGGTCCACTGCAGTCACTGTGATTCTCTGGAGGGCAGCAGGTTAATATCATGTCACAGTGCCAGTGTCACTATCAGATACAATATGTCTGCCTTCAGTAGGCCCCTTGCCTGCTTCTATTGGGATCTTCCTCCAGTGCCTGAAGCAGTAATATTACGGTGGCTGGGAATGCTGCAGGTTAGGGAAATGGCAATGGAATGGCAATTCCCGAGGCCTAGACTAATGCTTGGGGGACATGGGTTCAAACCCCACAACGGTAGCTGGAGGGAATTTAAATTCAATTAAAATCTATGATTAATGTCTCCGTAATCATACAATCTCTACAGTGCAGAAGGAGGCCTGTCAAGTTTGCACTGACTTTTCTGACATCTTAACCAACCACGCCCTATCCCTGTAATGCTTGCACATTTACCATGGCTTATCCCCTGAACCTAAACTTCTTTGGGACACTAAGGCACAATCTAGCAAAGCCAGAGCACCTAAGGTACATCTTTAGACTGTGGGAGGAAACCAAAGCATCCAGATGAAACTCACGCAGACACTGGGAGAACACGCAGACTCCACACAGACAGTGATCTAATGGATTTGAACCCGGGTTCCTGGTGCTCTGAGGCAGCAAAGCTAATACATGCCAAAGAGTTCATAATGAGTTATAAATAATGCTTAATCATTGATATATTAATGGAACTCTCATCAACTTCAAATAGTAAAAACAAAAGAAATATTGACACATTGGACACAGAGGGAGTGTGCACTCTCAAACTCAATGTTGTGAGCAACCAGCACACACCTCACTTCACTTATCCTCACTTCTCATGCAAATTACTTCAGTCACACCAAAAGGAGAGAAACAACAAGGACAGAAACCAGCAGAATGTGGCTAACCCTGTGCATGGGCAACAAAATGTCTCATGGGCAACACTCAAAACATGTGGCCCCCCTCGGACTGCTGGTTTCCCACCACTGGGCTAGATCCACTGCAATGTGATTGAAATGGCTGACCAAGTTCTCTCAGTTCAAGGGCAGTGAAGAGTAGGCATCAAATAGTGGCCCTGCCCAGGAACACTTATTCTGCACAAGTGAGTGAATAGGGGTGGGTTGAGTTATTCTCAGAGCTGCAGTACTTGTGGGTGTGGTCTGGGAAGGAGCTACAATCAAGGCCACAATGTCTCTTCAGGCTGCCAGTTCTTCCCTTTCGAATCTCCTCATTCACAAACCACTCCATTCACTTTCTTTCTACTCTGTCTCCAGGGCGGTGCACCAACACCATTCGATAGGAACTTTGGGACCAAGCTGGGTGTGAAGGCCGTTCAGTGGCTGACGGAAAAGCTTCTGGCATCCTACAGGAAAGGTACGCAGTAGGAGCTAAAGTCAAATGGGAATTTCAAAACAAGGTGGTCAGCAAAGCAAAGGAGAGCTGTCCCTAGTGGATCTGAATCGATACCTGCCCCAGTCCCATTGAGGAGTGGGAGTGCTGGGGCGGGGGGAAACGAGGAAGACTGCCTTCATAAGCAGGAAGGGATCAAACTGAAGAACTGAGAGAAAGGGGGCACCAAATAAGGGAGTTGTGAGAAGTCCCTGATAGTGTTGACGCTGGGAATAGTGTAGCTTTGAGTGTTCTGAAAAGTGTTCTTTTGTGTCTCTTTCTGAAAAGAGTTGCCTTTTTTTGGACAGGGCAAGTTTTTGCCAACTCTCCTGAGACGGCCTGTGTCCTGGGAATGAACCGGAAGGCACTGGTTTTCCGACCTGTTACTGAGCTAAAGGCAGAAACTGACTTTGAGTAAGTATGGAAATAAAAAAAATCTGAAATTAAGGATGTACTGATGACCATGAAACTATCGTCGATTGTGGGAAAAAGTCATCTGGTTCACTAAAGTCCTTCAAGGAAGAAAATCTACCGTCTTTACCCAGTGACTGCAGAACCACAGCAATGTGGTTGACGCAATTGCCCTCCAGAGCAACAAGGGAAGGACGATAAATGCTGGCCCAGCCAGCACTGCCCATGTCCCACCAATGAATTTTAAAAAGATGAAAGGATTATTGCAGAGAGGTGCTGATAAATAGAGGTGGGAATTAGGGAGATTGGTGGCGATCAGGGTGTGAATCTTTTGAAATATTTCATTCAACTCATTGGGGCTGGAGTTTGTCTTGCATGATGTTATAGCCAAGGTTTAATGCCTTTTAATTCTCTCGGTGTATGACAGGCATCGGATGCCCAAGGAGCAGTGGTGGCTGAGAGTGCGACCCCTGCTGAAGATGTTAGCCAAGTACCAGACTCACTTTGACAACTACATCACAGGCAAGATCGAACACGTCAACAGACGGAGTCTGAGCGTCGAGTCTGGCTTCTGAGGCAAGTGGAGGCTGGCAGCCACCTTGGGTCTGTCTTTCTGTCGCTGCATTTTAACCCCGTTAGCTTGAAACAATGGTGAATTAGAGTAAAACAGCTTGCATTTGTATAGCACCTGTAACGTAGAACATCCCAAGGTGCATCACAAGGGCACGACTGGACAGTACAGGAGCTTAATACACAAGGTGGCTATGTTCTCGATAGACGTGGATCATATGTTGGATCTAATCCCTGAGGAGGAAGTATCTTCAATCCCCTCTGACACATACATCCTCACGTAATCCTTCCCTACATGTATCCCCCATCGCCCTGCAGGTCCTCTACCTTGTATCCCTCTCTCTTCAAATATCCTTTCCAAGAGCTACTTGCAGCTGCAAGCTGGATTCTTTATCTCCACTCTGAATCTCTCTCTTACTCCTTCCTTTTCCTCTCTTTTCCATCCAGTCTGTCTCCTGCTGCTTCTCTCGTTTCTCTTTCTTTCCCAACCCCACCTCCACCTCTCCATGCAAACAAAAGGAATTTGGTACTAGGATAATACCAGTATCCTGTGCCATTTTTGGATGTCGCAGTCCCTCAATATTGTTTCAGATGGTGCTTTTTTTTATTTTGGGTTGCTTGATTTATTCAGAGTGCAAGAACGCCCCCTCCCCACACAGCACACCCATCCCTGAGTCTGCTCAAACAAAGAGCGGGATGGGCCACAGCAGTACTCTTTCTGTTATCATTCATCTGGACAAATGAACTTGTAATACCTGACTGAGAATTAATGGGAGGAAATACTGGGAAGTTCTATCCATGAATGTCCCACAGTTGATGCCCTTCAAGTTTACCCTAATAGGAATGGTAATTAACTGGGAAACACACCCCCACCCTCCCCTTCCCAATCTGTCATAGAAAATGCAAGGCTCACACTGAGATAGCCACCTCTCCACTTCTAAATGCAGCGACCCTCTCCCTGTATATAATCCCATACTGTAGCACTGATGTCAACCACCTCAACCCATTCTGGCTGTGCTTAACTATATCTTAACTGTTAGATTAAAAGAAAGCCCTTTGAGAACACTGTTGGCACTTTGCACATTTGGGAATGATGTCACACAGAAATGAACCAAGACCTTGACTGCAACAAAGGCCTTGGAGTTTGAAAAATTTCAATCCAGGCTTTTCACTGAGCCTGTATTTAATGGCAGATGGTTATTCAAGATCCTTTTAACATTGAAAGGATTTTGTGTTTTTAAAACAAAAATTTAAAGGAGCTCTCTTCAAATCATGTTGACAGCCTATTTACAGAGGACAGTTCCCAATTTTCATTCTCACCAAATCCCCAATATTTATGGCCATAGAAATGGAAGCTAGCTCAATGGTCATCTAAAGATGATATTGCTCCTTGAAATATTAAAGCAGTATTCTACAATCGTATAAACCACTCCAGCAAATCATGTGAACCGGTAAATCTGTGATATCCAGAGGGATAGTAAGATGAACTCTCGTGACCATGCAATCAAGGCCATGTGGCCTGGTGGGCAAGTTAGCATGTGGCCCTTTCAGGTCAAATTAGAGCCCCCTTCACTAGCTGGTAAAAGGGATTCCACCGGCCAGCGGGCATTCCTCCAACCGGGGGCATTCCTCCGGCCGGGGCAGTGCTGTGGCCAGTGTGGCACAAGATGACTGACATGGAAAAATGCTTGAATGATGCATCAGAGAGCTCTCTCCTGCTATTGGGTCTAGAGCCAGACTAGAGCGTGAGCATTACTGTAGATCTGGAAGGGTTCAGAATAGCCACAGGGCATTGAAACAATCTACCTGCCAAGTTATACATATAATCAAATGGTTTAACATTTCCAATAAGTAGTAAATAAATCTGGCTTTTAAACACAGAGGAAAAGCTTTTACTGGCGATTTATGTGCAAATACAGCAATGTTTCTGTGGACTGTGTACATAAAACTGTTTATGGTGTATTGACAATGGATTGTGACCTGAATAGATTATATTGTGTCTCGTAATTAAATTTGTATAGTGCAATGGCTTTTGTCTGTGGGCTTGTTGATTGTTAGAATATCCCTTTTCCTGCCCTCCCTCATGTGAGGACATCCCAGTGCCCAGGTAGCTGGCAAAGGGGAACATGAGAAGAGGACAGCAAACATATTTACCCAACATGCTGCAATTCACGCTCATTTTCTCTTCCTCCCTGGGACCGAACCTTCAGACAAAGTTGTCTGGGAGGTGAGATCTCCCCATGTTGCTTTGTGTTGGAGATTTGACTGTGAGTATGGAAGATTTTCCTCTCTGGGATTGTAAATGGGTCCAGCTGGCACAAGGAACCTCTACACTCAAGTGTCTCCACCCAGAGAGAAAAGGAACTTGCATTTCTGTAGCAGCTTCCACTACTTCAAGACGTCCCAAAGCAATTAGCAGCCAGTTTTGGAACTTATAATGTGCAGACAGCAGGCTCCCACAAACAGGAAAGTGTCAATGTGACCGGATCATCTGTTGTAGCTACTGTTTGAGGGATGGTAGCACAGTGGTTAGCGCTGCTGCTTCACAGCTCCAGGGTCCTGGATTTGATTCCTGGCTCGGGTCACTGTTTGTTTGTGTGGAGTTTGCACGTTTTCTGCGTGGGTTTCCTCCCACAGGCCAAAGATGTGCAGGTTAGGTTATTGGCTATGCTAAGAAATTGCCCTTAGTTTCCAGGGACGTGTAGGTTAGAGGATTAGTGAGTGTGATATGGGGTTAGGGACTGGGTGGCATTGTGTTCGGTGCAGATTTACTGGGCCAAAAGGCCTCTTTCTGTATTGTCGGGTTCTATGATTTTATGATGATACTGATTGAGGAGCAGTGCAGTGGTTAGCACTGCTGCCACACAGTAGCAGTGACCCCAGACTCAATTCCCAATTTGGATTACTGTCTGTGCATTCTCCCAGTATCTGGATGAGTTTCCTGTAGGTGCTGCAGTTTCCTCCTACAGTCCAAAGATGTGCAGGTTAGTTGGATGGGCTGTGATAAATTGTCCCTTTATTAAGGGGATTATCAGGGTAAATACATGGAAGTTAGGGTCTGTATCAGTACAGACTTGATGGGCTGAATGGCCTCCTTCTACACTGTAGGGATTCTATGATTCTTGCCCAGAACAGTGGGAACGGCTTTCCTGCTCTCCCTTGAGATAGGAACACACACCTGACAGTACAGATAAGATCTTCCCACAACTCCTCCTGTTCAAATCAGCACCTCCGCAATACTGCGTCAGAGTGACGGGCCTCAGCCTAGAACCTGTTGCTTCCTGGCTCAGAGACGAGAGTGTTGTTACAGTCAGGGGGAAGCAACCTAAAAGATAGGAAAAGGCCTCTGGAGATGTGAACCAAGGGAGATTTTAGAAAGGCTGAAACAGGAGTTCCCCCAGCCCCCTGTTTCAGACAAGAGGGCAGAACCAATTCTGGAACACACTTAGTTATTTAAGTATCAGCACCACATGTAGGCTTATATTAACACTCAGTGAAGTTACCACACTGCATTGTCTGTTTGGGTACACAGAGAGTTTAGCGTAGCCAATCCACCTAACCCGCACATTTTGAACTGTGGGAGGAAACGACACACACACACACACACACACACACACACGCCAGGAATCAAACCTGGATCCTTGGTGCTACGAGACAGCAGTGCTAACTATTGACAGTTTTGGTTTCTGAACTTCTATCAGAGATCTGGTGTTTGACCTCCGCACTTCAGCCTGATAAATTTTGAAATGGGGGGCAATGTGAGCAATCAAAGGAGGAACAGGAGAAGAAAGAATACAACATCCTGCATTTACATAGTGCCTTTGACATCCTTAAACCAGGTTCAGAGGAGCATCATCATATAAACTGAACACATTGAGGAGCCCTTAGGATTGATTTGAAGTTTTGCTCAAAGAGGTGGGATTGAAGGACAGGAGAAAAAAGTGGAGGAATTTAAGCAGAGAATTTCAGAGATTGATGACAAACTGGTTGAAAATTGGATGGTCAATGTTTGGGCAGGCAGAATGGGGAACGCAGAGCCTATGTTGGGTTGGAGAGGGATTAAGATTAGGGAAGGGCAAGTCCACAGAGATTCAAGCATGAGGACAAGAATTGTAAGAAAAGGAATTGGTGAAGTGGGTCAGAGGGCACGGGGGCGATGAGTGGGCAAGGTTCGGTCCAAGTTGGGATGTGGCAGTAGTTTTGAATGAGCTAATGCTGAGGGAAGAAGAAACTTCAAAAGGTCATAAACGTAGCCCAATCACACATACCAGCTCCCCAAAATTCTGAGGTCACATACAACTAACTCAAGAACAACTTCTTTCCTGCATACTTTTGAAAGGACCTACCCTGCACTAAATTGAGCTTTCTCTACATCCTAGCTATGACTGTAACACTGCATTCTTCCTTCTCTATGAATGGTATGCTTTGTCTGTATAGCATGCAAGAAACTATTCACTGTATGTTAATACATGTGACAATAATAAAGATGTTGATGTTGAGAAAGAGGAGTTGAGGGGAGGGGCAGTTGGGGAGAGGGGTGGTAGGATTGGAGAGAAAAGGGGGAGAGGAGTGGTGACGTCATCCAGAAGAGCATAGGAATCTTCATGCCTGGAAGGAATAATATCATGGCCGAGGATTTCAGCAGCAGATAGGCTGAGGCAAGGAGTGGAGAATGAACAACGTCAGAGAACACAACCATTATTGTCCTTTTCTATCGCATGCACTGTTTAAATTTGATCGAGTAAGAACATTCCAAGTATAAGTGTCCACGTGAAGTCTTAATCTTCAAATTTGATAGAGTCCTGTTCACTTAGTGTCGTAGAATCATAGAATCCTACAGTGCAAAAAAGAGGCCCTTCAGCCCATTGAGTCTTCAGTAAACACAATCCCACCCCGGCCCTACCCCCACATCCCTACATATTATATTCACTAATCTCTCTAAACTACGCATCCTGGACACTAATGGGCAATTTCTTAACATAGCCAATCAACCTAAGCCACATATCTTTGGACTGTGGGAGGAAACCGGAGCGCCCGGAGGAAACTCACACAGACACAAGGAAAATTTGCAAACTCCACACCTGAGCCAGGAATCAAACCGAGGACCCTGGAGCTGTGAAGCAGCAGTGCTAACCATTGTGCCACCGTCATCTTTAAACTGATAAGCTGTTAGCTGAATGTTTCCTTTAAACTCATATCAAATCATTATCAAAACGCAACTGCCTGCAAAGCTTGTTACCAAGGCAACCTTGATGCTTGGTCCGAATTACAATTATTGCAATCTGCGTACCCAGTATTTTAAACATTCAAGCAGTGTACACAAAACCAGCTTTTAAATGGACCACACAATGTTTTCTTTCCTCTCCAGCAGTTTTTACAATTCTTTTACATTTTCACAAATGTGTAAAAACATGCGTGAGAGTGAGGCGAGGAGCTCATGTGCGATAAGGTGGACATCTGGTTACAGTGGATTGCAAGATGAGCCTGTAATGATCCTTGAAAATAGCGTTTGTCTCTAGTTATAAATTATAGCCTCTCCCATTGATGATAATGTCACGTACATGTGTAAAATTAATTGCTCCCATCCAATAAACACTGACTTAATTATGGTTTCATTTGCCTTGCAGTCAGATTTAAATCCTAATCTACTCTGAGGGTTCTGCTGATTAATATAAGAGAGTTATTACAACACAATGATAAAACGCTATTCTCAATAATTGATTCCCCCTTGCTCCGTAACATTCTATCTGTTTGGACCATTGTAAGTTTACATTCAAGGTACAGAGTTTATAGGGTGAGATTGGACAAGCTAGAACTTCTTGCTTTGGAGCGTAGGAGACTGAGGGACTATCATATAGAGGTGAATAAGATCAAGAGAGGCGTGGATAGGGCAAATGCACTCAGTCTTTTTCCTGGGATTGGAGAAATGAGAACTAGAAGGCATAGGTTTCAGTTTGGTGGCATGGTGGTTAGCGATGTTGCTTGGACCTGGTTCAATTCCTGGCCTTGAGTCACAGCATGGAGTCTTCCTCCCTGTGTCTGCGTGGGTTTCCTCCGGGTGCTCCGGTTTCCTCCCACAGTCTGAAAGATGCGAAGGTTAGGTTGATTGGCCATGCTAAAATTGCTGTTAGTGTCAGGGGGATTAGCTAAGGTAAATATGTGGAGTTACAGGAATAGAGTCGGGGCAGGATTGTGGTTGGTACAGACTCTTTGGACCAAATGGCCTCCTTCTGCACTTTAGGGATTCTGTGAAAAGAAAAGTTAAGAGGGGAAAGAATTAATGGGAATCTGAGGAACAACTTTTTTACACAGAGGGTGGTACGTATGTGGAATAAGCTGCCAGAGAAAGTGGTTGAGACATTTAAAAGGCATTTTGACAAATATATGGATAGGAAAGGTTTAGAAGGGTATGAGCCAAATGCAGGCCAGTGGGGTTAGCTTAGATGGGCATTTTGGTTGGTATGGATTAGTTTGGGCCGAAGGGCCTGTCTCTGTGCTGTATACTCTATGCTTCACTTCCTGATTCTACTCCAGTGGAATTCAGGCCTCTGCATCCTTCACCATTATTTGAGAAAAGCCAGGCCTTGTTGGGAATTATTAACCTTTTTCTCTTCTGATTTACTCTGTAGGATTTGGGTTTGAAAATGTTAACTCCTTGCTAAGTTCTTTGGCTGAGCTGATTGAGCTCTTCTGGCCAAACCCTCACAGCCTCCCAACTACCCTTCTCTGTGAGAACATCATTGGCCATGAGAGTCGGTCATGGGGAAAGGGAGCAGAAGTCTTATTCCCAACCACCAGAGAACCATAACCACAGCCAATCTTCCCTATTCCCTCTTCTCGGTGGGGTATGCCGGCCAAATCATTTGCAGCTCTGACTGTTTCAGAGGGTAAAGAAAGGCCTACTCATAATCCAAATAGAACTCCTTGTTGAATAAGCGTACCAAGCCCTTTGAGAACTTGGAAGAGTGAAGTAGGAATAAAAGCACCCAAGTAAATGGGAGGCAGTGGCATGGCGGTAGTGTCATTGGACTAGTAACATAGAGACCAAGACTCTACCTGGATTCGAATCCTGCCATTCTTTTTGGCAAAACGATTGAAATAAACAAAATAAGGGGCAAAGCAAGAAGGGCAGCCCTCAAAAAGTGGGGAAATAGCCCAAAAGAAAAAGCAATGTGGAAAGGAAACTCAAAACAGTGAAACCAAAATGTGATTAAAGGGTTGGATAATACACTCCAGTCACCTGCGGTACCCAGCAAGCACGGAAAGTTCAAACACTGCGTGCTCCATTTCCAGGGACACCCGGCTACAAATATATGGGCTGATAGCCCAGACAGACAACGGCACCCTACACCTCCCCCCCCCTCCCCAAATGCCCCTCGTCGCACGCTGCCTGACCTGTTCATAGCACCTGTGGCTAGACCTAGGAGCAGGCTCACGAGGAGATGGTTCATATTGCACCATGGCAGAATCCCACAAAAGCTGGAATTAAAAGGCTTAGCAATGGCCATGAAACAATGTCAACTGTTATTTTAAAAGATACATGTTTAAGGAAGGCAATCTGCTATCCTGACCTGGCCTGACCTATATGTGACTCCAGATCAAATGTGATTAAGTGGCCCCTGAAGTGGCCCAGCAAGCCACTCAGCTCAAGGACAATTAGAGATGGGTAATAAATGCTAGCCCAGCCCCTAACACCCATTCCCGTGAAAGAATAAATTAATAAATGGACAAATCAAGAGTTCCACTGGAACCATTTGAGTCGCAAAAGAGTTTCCACATTGAATGGCTTTACCTCGAAACATCATCTCATTCTGTCCTGCCCATTTCCATTGCCTTGGGTAGGTACAGAGTGTCTCGGGGTAAATACAATGCAAATATTCATTGGGATTTTGAACAATTGATGAACTGCACCATTACACACATACCAAGGTTCCACTGAAGCAGAACATCCCAAATGCTCACACAAGCTTGATGATCAAACAACATTTGACACAGCCACAGCAGGAAATATGAGAGCAGGTAAGCAAAAGTTTTGTCAAAGAAAACTTCAGTGGCATAAAGAGAGGAAGAAAACAAGGAGGGGGTAAAGAGAGTTCTTGGGCAGAAATTCCAGAGCTTTAGGCCTGGGCAGCTGAAGGTAAGCCCATTGGTAGTGGAGTGACAATTGACGATGGGTAAGAATATATAATTGGATCACTGTGGCACATGGTTAGCACTGCTGCCTCACAGCCCCAGGGATCCAGGTTTGATTCCTGGTTTGGGTCACTATCTGTGTAGAGTCTGCATGTTCTCCCATGTCTGCATGGGTTTCCTCCCACAATCTGGTAGATGTGCTGGTCAGGTTTGGTTTAGTTTATTAGTGTCACAAGTAGGTTTACATTAACACTGCAATGAAGTTGATGTGAAAATCCCCTGGTCGCCACACTCCGACGCTTGTTCAGGTACACTGAGGGAGAATTCAGCATGGCCAATACATCTAACTAGCACATCATTCGGACTATGAGAGGAAACTGGAGCATCCGGAGGAAACCCATACAGACATGGGGAGAACACGCAGACTCTGTACAAACAGTGATCCAACCTGTGCCCCTGGTGCTGTGCGGCAGCAGTGCTAACCACGGTGCCACTATATCATCCATGTAGTCATGTGAAAATTAACGCTAATTTGTCAGTACGCAGAACAAGAGGACAGCAGAGTCTACAAGAGACAATAGTCCAGATCGAAGTCCGGGATCAAGAACGATTGGGATCAGGATCCGGGATTGAGATTGTGATTGGGTTCAGGGTCCAGAATCTGAATGTTTAGTCAGTTGGCTGAAGTCTCCCTGAGTGCACCATAGTGTTTCACCCTCATTGAATCTTTACCTGTGGTGCATAGGCCATGCTAAATTCTCCCTCAGTGTACCTGAACAGGTGCTGGAGTGTGGCAACTAGGGGATTTTTCACAGCAACTTCATTGCCATGTTAATGTAAGCCTCCTTGTGACATTAATAAATAAACTCTGAAGCAAATATTGTCAAGTACAAATATTAAGTAGAATAGAAGTTTATAATGGGGCCATATTAACCATTCTAAAACTCTTTCACTATTACCCATTGCAGTTCCAGCCTTGACAGTAACTTGAAGTTGAAAGATGTCTTCTGCAAAGTAAGCCATACATTAACGTATCCTCAATCTTACCCTATTCCCTGAACAAAGATCTGAATTCAAGTAATCCCAGATTTCAGTACAACACTCCAGTTGGTGTGAGGATGTTCCCACTGCAACAGCAGCAGGCCAGATCAGATCCAGAGAAGGCTCCCACAGGCATCTCTCCTGTGATCCCACAGGAAATATCTGTCATCCAGCGCCCTGCACACAGGAACCACCTCCACCAGTGATGGTGCCAAGATATCTTGATTCAAGACTTAACCTAAAACAGGTGTTAGGTCTCCTTTAAGATGGGACAAGGGCCTCACACTCAAATCTAAAACCTTGGTTGGTAACTTGAGTAGAGGTACACTGTCTATGAAATAACTCCTCAGAGGCCAGTGTCCCTTCACCAGATTGCCTTTATTTATATACTCAATTCCACTCTTAAGAGTGCTTCAGGTATACAGTCAGAATTGGGTGTATCAGTGGACCTGACACTCCCATATTTAGATACAGCTGAGACTCCCTGATTGGGCACGCAATCATTAACTTCAATCAGGGAGCTCATACTCCAAAGGTCTAACCTGATGGGTCTCACTAAGTCATTACAGCCTTGTTTTTATAATGATTTCTCCCTGCCCCCAACCCCCCCAACTCCCTGAAAAACATAGTGAAAAACACACAGTGCCTACCTGGAGACGTGGCACACACAAAATCCAGGACTACGTGCTGAGGCAAAAACAGAAAAGCGCTGGAAAATCTCAGCAGGCCTGACCGCATCTGTGGAGGGAGAATAGAGCCAACGTTTTAAGTCTGGATGACTCTCCATGAGTGCTTGATATAGCTATTGGGGCGAAGGGGATCAGACAATCTGAGGGGAAGGCGGGATCAGAGTTGGATGATCAGCCGTGATCACAATGAATGGCGGAGCAGGCTCAAAGGGCCGAATGGCCTCCTCTTCCTATTTTCTGCATTTTTATTAACTGATTAAAATAAGCCATGATCCAATCAGAAGATACAGTTCAGACCAGCATTCTCATTTCCCCATTTTTCTGGTGTTATGTTTTAAAGTATACAATTCTAGTTGGGACCAGTATTCAGCTTATAGTTTTAATTTTAACTTGAGCCATCGGTCTAATAGGTGTCTGTGCCTCGGACAGGTACAGGAAGGAATTCCATCTCCCAACATCAATGTCCTTAGTGTGAAGAACGGAAAACGATCATTAGTAATAAGATCAGCTGTTAATTAATGTTTAGACTGAATCATTGCCACTCAACACGACAGGCCTCCTGCGAGCAGCTAGTGTTTACTGCCATAACCAAAACGGCTGGTGAGCGAAGTTAATGCGTTAATTACAATTTGCGCTGTCTTAGCGCTATGCTAATTAACCTGACAAATGTTAATCGGCAATTAAAGGCAGCTTGGTCGCCATCGCCGTGCCAACCAATGCCAGGGTGGGAAACGGGCCTGATTGAACCCGGCACTCAACCAGCTGGCCCGGTTGCCATGACGCCACCCATCACTAGATCCCTTGACCCCACTGTGGGAGGCTGGTTGGGGGAGGGAGCAGATTTGGGAAGAGTTTCTTGCTTCAAATGAGGACGAGGCCCCGGCGCATCACATGACAAACATTTAATCCTCTCTCCCGCTCAGCTGTTCAATCCTAACCCATCTCCATGGCAACTTCATCTTCTACCTCTATCTTGCAAAGGTGAATTTTGGCAGATAGTTTAGATCCCATTCTTTGTCTCTCTCTCAGGTACAGTTTTGACAGGCACTGGATAGGCCTGCTTGGTTAGGACCCCATTCTTCACAGATGACACATCTATCACAGAGCTGTCAGACCATGATGGGGGCTTTGTGGCCCAGCTCAATCCTGCCTTCAGCAGGTGCTCAGTTCCTGGAGGTTGGTATTTGACGATGATCAGGAATGGGAGTCCATGGTCTGATATCCACTATTAGCCCAGAGGACATGGAGCCCAACTTCCATAGAATCTCTACAGTGCAGAAGGAGGCCACTCGGCCCATCGAGCCTGCACAGACAACAATCCCACTCAGGCCCTTCCCCCTTAACTCCATGTATTCAACCTGTCAATCCCCCGACACACTAAAGGGCAATTTAGCATGGCCAACCCACCTAATCTGCACATCTTTGAACTGTGGGAGGAAACCGAAGTACCCGGAAGAAACCCACGAAGACATGGGGAGAATGTGTAAACTCCACACAAACGGTGACTTGAGGCTGGAATCGAACTCAGATCCGTGGCATTGTGAGGCAAAAGTGCTAACCACTGTGCCACCATGCCACCCAAAGTACTCGGCTGGCATGATGAAATGACACGGGACCAGTACACTGGGCACAAGAAGCGAGGTTAATGAGCAGAAGGAGGTGAGTGCCAGATGTAAGATGTGTAAGATAGCGACAGAGATGTTTTATTTTTCTGCATAAAGGGCAACTTTCTCACTCACTCCGGACATATCAGGAGGGGCTATTGCAGCGAGCAATGTGGAAGGATTGTGAGACAATATTGATAAAGTGGTTCTGTCAGTCCATCACTGGCCTTAGCAACTCTTCCCCATTCTCCACACAGAATGGTCTCCACTCGTGTGGATGGCTGCAACTCCATCAGCACAAAGCAGCCCTGCTTGAGTAGCACCACATCCACCACCAGTGCACAGTGGCAGCCTTGAGTACCATCTACGCAATTATAGTGTTCATGCTGATGTTATAGTTAAGCAAGTCTACCAAAAGCCTACTTTCTCAGAAGGCTAAGGAAACTTGGCACGTCAGCCACAATTCTCACCAACTTTTACAGATGCACCACAGAAAGCATTCTTCCTGTTGTATCACAGTTTGGTTTGGCTCCTGCTCTGTCCAAGACCACAAAAAACTACAAAGGATTGTGAACAAAGCCCAGTCTGTCACTCAAACCAACCTCTCATCCACTGGCTCTGTCTACACATCTTGCTGTCTCAGCAAAGCAGCCAGCATAATCAATGACCTCCAAGCACCCCAGACATTCTCTCTTCCACCTTCTCCCATCAGTAAAAAGAAACAAAAGTCTGAGGTCATGTACCAACCGACTCAAGAATAGCTTCTTCCCTGCTGCTGTCAGACTTTTGAATGGACTTACCTTGCATTAAGTTAATCTTTCTCTGCAACCTATGACTAACACTATATTTTGCACTCTCATACATATCATACTGTCATACATATGACCGTCATAAATCAAATCAGATCAAAACAACTCATTGCAGCAACTCACCAAAGTTCCTTCAACAGTAACTCCCAAACCCAAAACCACCACCACCTTGGATAAGGGTAGGGGGTACCAGAGAACAGCAGCACCTAAAGGTTCCCCTCCAAACCACCCACCATCCTGGGACTTGGAAACATATTGCTGTTGTGTCAATATCACTGGGTCAAAATCCTGGAACTCCCTCCCCAACAACCCTGCGCGGGTATCTACACCTCCGGGACAGCAGCGGCTGAAGAAGGCAGCTTACCACCACCTGCCTGGGGGCAATTAGGGGCAGACAACAAGTTCTGGCCTTGTCAGCAAGACTGCTCAGCCAGAATGAATTTAAAATTTCTGCTACCGCAATTCCTCCTGATCTGATTGGCTCCCCCCGATAGTTTAAATAAAGATATTGACTATGAGTAGAAAGGTTTGAACAAGAAGTTGAAAAAGCCAAGGTCAGAATCAAGAAATAACTTCAACATATCAGCCCTATTTAAACAGCTTCAGGTTGGGGTTAGCAATTAGGAGTTTCATATCGTCTCTGAACCCCATTCATTCAGTAAGAGAGAACCCAGTGTAATGTTCCCAAGGACCAGGAGATGGCAGTCATAAGCAATGCTCCAACACAGAAACATCACACTGTACCTTAACACCAGAAAACCCTCCATCCTTTCCTTTGTCTGTTTCAAGTGGTGTGATTCACGGTATTTCCATTTTCTCACTCGCTTCCTCCATACTTCACCTCAGGCATTAATCTCCCTGGGGTGCCACAGCCGCCTACTGGTAACTACCACACTCTCCCTCCCGTCCACATCATTAGTTCGGCATCACTGAGTGCAGAAACAATCAGGTATGTAACTTCATCAACAACACACACAACTCACACCTTGACACAACTCACACACACTCTGACACAACACACACACAAACATATACTCACACTGACACAACACACACACCCAGACTCACACACACTCTGACACAACACACACACAAACATATACTCACACTGACACAACACACACCCCAGACCTCACACACACTCTGACAAAACACACACACAAACATATACTCACACTGACACAACACACACACACCCAGACTCACACACACTGACACAACTCACACCTTGACACAACTCACACACACTCTGACACAACACACACACTCTACACAACACACACACAAACATATACTCACACTGACACAACACACACACCCAGACTCACACACACTGACACAACTCACACCTTGACACAACACACACACACTCTGACACAACACACACACAAACATATACTCACACTGACACAACACACACACCCAGACTCACACACACTCTGACACAACACACACACAAACATATACTCACACTGACACAACACACCACCCAGACTCACCACACTGACACAACTCACACCTGACACAACACACCACACTCTGACCAACACACACACTCTGACACAACACACACCTCTGACACAACACACACACAAACATATACTCACACTGACACAACACAACACCCAAACTCACACCCTCTGACACAAACACACACAAACATATACTCACACTGACACAACACACACACTGACACAACTCACACCTTGACACAACTCACACACACTCTGACACAACACACACACTCTGACACAACACACACACAAACATATACTCACACTGACACAACACACACACCCAGACTCACACACACTCTGACACAACACACACACAAACATATACTCACACTGACACAACACACACACCCAGACTCACACACACTGACACAACTCACACACTCTGACACAACACACACACACACACACTCAGACTCACACACACTCTGACAACACACACACAAACATATACTCACACTGACACAACACACACACAAACATATACTCACACTGACACAACACACACACAAACATATACTCACACTCACACACTGACACAACACACACACTCAGATTCACACATTGAGACAACACATACAGACTGAGACAACACAGACACACACTGTCAACACACTGTTGAAAGCTCGCAATTTTACTATCAAATAAATCGGTTGGATTTAAAATTGGTGTTGCTAAATTCTTACTGAGTTCTTAACACACACATACACAGAGACAGCACACACACAGAGGCAACACACACTCAGACTGAGACAACATATTCGCAGACAACACACTGATACAACACATACACACGCACTCACACTCAGACAAAACACGCTCAGACACACACACACAAACACAGAGAAGCAGAGCGAGTGGGAGGGGGTGAGAGAAGGGATGAGAAATTGGGGAAGAGAGAGGGAGAGAAAAAGAGTTAAAGCGAGCGAGTGAGAGACAGGTTAAGAGATAGACTGTGAAAGAAAGTTAAAAAAACTGAAAGGGAGGTGGGGCTGGGTGGGAGAGGGTGTGGGGGGGAGATGCTGGGGTGAGGGGTGGGAATAATAGAAGTAAAACGTAACAAGGAAAGCGAGAAATGGAGAAACAAAAATACATCATGGGAGAGATCAAAAGTGTGGAGAGAGAAAGACAGAGAGAGAGAGCGAGCGAGAGAGAGAGAGACATAGGGAGAGAAAGACAAAAACAGAGAATCAGAGAGAAAGAGACACAGAGACACGCACAGAAAAAGAGAAGAGAGACAGAGAGAGAGACAAAGACAGAGAGAGTGAGAGAGAAGAGACAGTGATAGAGAGAGATACAGAGAGAGAGACAGACAGACAGAAAGGTAGAGAGAGAGAGGCAGAGGGAGAGAGAGACAAAGACAAAGTGAGAGTGAGAGAGAGACAGACAGAGAGAGACAGTGAGAGAGACGGTGAGAGAGAGACAAAGACAGAGAGAAAGAGAGGGAAAGAGACAAAGACAGAGAGAGAGATAGAGAGATAGACAGATAGAGAGAAACAGAGAGAGACAAAGACAGACAGAGGGAGAGAGACAATGAGAGGGAGAGACAGAGAGAGACAAAGACAGAAAGAAAGAGAGAGACAGTGAGAGAAACAGACAGACAGGGAGAGAAAGAGAGACAGAGAAAGGCAGAGAGAGTCAGTGAGAGAGAGAGACAGAGAGACGGAGAGAGAGAGAGAGAGAAAAAGAGAGAGAGAGAAAGAGAGAGAGAGAAAGAGACAGAGAAAGAGACAGAGAGAAAGAGACAGAGAGAAAGAGACAGAGAGAAAGAGACAGAGAGAAAGAGACAGAGAGAAAGAGACAGAGACAGATAGAGAAAGAGACAGAGACAAAGAGAGCGAAAGAGAGCAAGTTAGAGACAGTGAGAGACAGAGAGTCTGACCAATTATCACATCAGTTTGAGGGGAATGGGGGTGGGGGGAAGGGAGTTAGGGGTGGTGTGGTCTGAGGGTTGGGATTGGGGTTAGGGGATGATGTTGTCGATGGGAGGAAATGGGAACAGAGGGTTAGGGGGTGGTGTGGTCTGAGGGGAAAGGCGGTGGGGGAATTGGTTAGGGGATGGTGTGGTCTGAGGGGAAAGGCGGTGGGGGAATTGGTTAGGGGGTGGTGTGGTCTGAGGGGAAAGGGGGTGGGGGAATTGGTTAGGGGGTGGTGTGGTCTGAGGGGAAAGGCGTTGGGGGAATTGGTTAGGGGGTAGTGTGTTCTGAGGGGAAAGGCGGTGGGGAATTGGTTAGGGGGTGTGTGGTCTGAGGGGAAAGGGGGTGGGGGAATTGGTTAGGGGGTAGTGTGTCTGAGGGGAGAGGGGGTGGGGGATTGGTTTAGGGAATAATGTGGTCTGAGGGGGAGGGGTGGGGAATTGGTTAGGGGGGGTGTGGTCTGAGGGGGAGGGGTGAGAGGATTGGTTAGGGGTTAGTGTGGTCTGAGGGAAGGGGGTGGGGGAATTGGTTAGGGGGTAGTGTGGTCTGAGGGAAGGGGGTGGGGAATTGTTAGGGGTAGTGTGGTCTGAGGGGAGAGGGGTGTGAGAGGATTGGTTAGGGGGTAGTGTGGTCTGAGGGAGAGGGGGTGGGGAATTGTTAGGGGGTAGTGTGGTCTGAGGAGAGGGGTGAGAGGATTGGTTAGGGGTGTAGTGTGGTCTGAGGGGGAGAGGGGGTGGGGGATTGGTTAGGGAGTAGTGTGGTCTGAGGGAGAGGGTTTGGGAATGGGGTTGGGGGTGGTGTAGTCTGAGGGGAGAGGGGGTGGGTGTTGGAGTTAGGGGGTAGTGCGGTCTGAGGGATGGGGATGGGATTAGGGGGGTGTGGCGTTTTCTGAGGGGAGAGGGGGTTGGGATGGGGTTAGGGGGTGGTGTGTTCTGAGGGCAGAGCAGGTGGGAGGGCAGGTTGGGGATAGTGTGGCCTGAGGGGTGGGGATGGGGATGGATTAGGAGGTGATGTGTTTGAGGGGAAAGGGGGTGAGGGAGGGGGTTAGGGGATGGTGTGGTCTGAGGCGTGGGGGTGATCTGGAGGGAGAGGGCAAGGTGGTGAATTCAGGACAGCAATGAGCTTCGTTTAAATGGGAGGGAAGAGGCGGAATCGAGAGGATGATTTTTAATATTTTAAAACAGGAGGTGATTGCGGAGAGAAATGCTGACAGAGTCAGGAATTGTACAGTATTGTGGTACAGAGGATCAGATCAGGAGGGGTAGACTATTGGGATGGTAATGGAGCCTGGACAGAATAGCAGCACACAGCAGTGCTAAGGCAGGGATGGATCCGGGAGGATTGATCAGGAAACTAGCTGAGGTGGATTTGTATGTGAGTGCACAGCACGGGGTGTGAGACACTGGACACTAACCAGGCACTAAAACTGGCAAGGGTTAGTGACATCGTGTCCACGAGCTGCAGTTAGACCAAGAATTAGGAGCCCCCCCCCCCCCCCCCCCACACCCCCCCCCCCCCCCCCCACCCCCACACCCCCCCCCCCCCCCCCACCCCGCCCCCCCCAGACCATTAGAATCAAAGGTAAATTTCCATATGTTAAAGAGGCAGCACACTTTAGAATGAGAGAGAAATGTTCAGAATCACTAAAGGAGAAGTAATGGCTTCCCTGGAGAGAGTGCTGATGAGTTTAATGGTCCAATTAGGGTAAAAAAAGGAGAGACTCACCGTTCTTGACAACAAGATGGGCTCCTTTAGTCTGACTTTCCGTCACCATGGTAACGAGGGAAGGGAAGCATCTTTTGAGAATTGATCAGCAATCTATAGACCCCTGGGCGAGAGACACAAATAATTGATTCATCCTTTTACCCTTTCACCTGAGTGGAGAACTAAAACCAAGGGGGCGGGCCCCGCACCAGGGAGCAGTGACCTGGGGTTAGAGTGACTAAAGAGTGTGTGTAACCTTGCACGCTTCTCTGGTTTCCGTACCCTGCTAGTTGCCTGGCTTAATTGTGTTTAATGGGAAGCCTGCTGAGGTAGGCCCGATTATCTCCTCTTACTGCCTTCCGCCAGGCCGTGAGCAGAAGATCAACAGACCTTGATTAACAACAGCACCGAGATTTGATTTGATCAGATTTACTATTACCAACTGTATTAGTGAACAGTATAACGTATTGTTTCTTGCGCTATACAGACAAAGCATACCATTCATAGAGAAGGAAAGGAGAGAGTGCAGAATGTATTATGTTACAGTCATAGCTAGGGTGCAGAGAAAGATCCACTTAGTGCACAGTAGGTCCATTCAAAAGCCTGACAGCAGCAGGGAAGAGAATGTTCTTGAGTCAGTTGGTACGTGACCTCAGACTTTGGTATTTTTTTCCCGACGGAAGGAGGTGGAAGGGAGAATGTCTGGGACGCGTGGGGTCTTTAATTACGCTGGCTGCATTTCCAAAGCAGCGGAAAGTGAAGACAGAGTCAATGGATGGGAGGCTGGGTTGCCTGATGGATTGGGCTACATTCATGACTTTTTGTAGCTCCTTGCAGTCTTGGGCAGAGCAGGAGCCAGGCCAAGCTGTGATACAACCGGAAAGAATGCTTTCCGTGGTACATCTGTAAGAGAATCAAAGCTGACACGCCAAATTTCCTTACCCTCCTGAGAAAGTAGAGGCATTGGCCGGCTTTTCCTATAGTGTTGGCACGGGGGCACCAGGACAGGTTGTTGGTGATCTGAAAGCCCAGAAACTTGAAGCTCTCAATGAATCGCTTTCCAGTTAAACCCATTTCTTTTTCTTGGTCACATCAATCCATATTCAATCACATAGGATGAGGATAGGACCTGGGTGGGACTGTCGTTGGTTCAGGATGGGCTGAATGTCTCTTTCAGCACTGCAGGGATTCTATAAAGGGCAGAATTCTCTACTCTCCCCACACCATCCACCATCCACCACCCACCACCCCCACCACGCAAGTGGCAGTCCAGCTAAAATTCCATTCACTTCCACTGGCATCGCAGAATCCCAGCCACGATTGAGGAAGGAGGTTTGTGGTGATAATCTTTGAGAAACACTAGTCCGGTCCAAGCTGGAGTACCCTAGTTCCAGCTGTGTTTTAAGGAAGGATGTGAAGGCTTTGGAGAGAGAATGCAGGGAAAAGATTCACCCAAATGGTTCCGGGAATGAGAAGCTTTGGTTAACGCGAGTAGGTCAGAGAAGCTGGGCTTGTTCTCCTTATAGCAGAGGAGGTCAAGATTGATAAGCTGTTTAAAGTCATTGAACTATAGAATCCCTACAGTGCAAAAGGAGGTCACTCAGTTCCTGAGTCTGTACCGACCACAATCGCACCCAGGACCTATTCCCACAGCGCTTTTCATTCACCCCAGCTGGTCCCCCTGACACTAAGGGGCAACCCACCTAACCTGCACATCTTTGGACGGTGGGAGGAAACTGGAGCACCCGGAAGAAACCCACGCAGACAAGGAGAGAATGTGCAAACTCACACGGACAGCAACCCGAACCAGGAATCGAACCTAGGTCTCTGACGCTGTGGGGCAGCAGTGCTGCCCGACAAATCTTACTTCCCTGGACTATCAGAATTCCCATCACTGACCAAAGATTCGCCCAGAGAATGAGACAGACATAGAGAGAGAGATAGACAGAGTGAAAGACAGAGAGAGTGAGAGATAGTGTGAGACAGGCATTGAGAGAGACAAAAAGACAGAGAGAGAGAGAGAAAGAAAGACAGAATGAGACAGGCATAGAAAGAGAGAAAGAGAAGCACAGAGTGCATGGAGGGAGAGAGAGAAAGACAAAGTGAGACATACAGAGAGAGAAAGACAAAGTGAGAGAAACAGAGTTGAAACAAACACAGAGAAAAAGAAAGAGCAAGACAGGCAGAGAGAGAAAAAAAAACAGGTTAAGACGGGTGAAAAGAGAGAGAATAGGGGGTAAACAGGAGAGAGAGATATAAAAAGACAGAATGACAAAAGCATTGAGAGAGAAAGACAGTGAGAGAAAAGGGGGGGGGCGCAAACAGAAAGAGAAAGGCGCAGAGTGAGACAGACATAAAGAGAGAGAAAAACAGTGAGACAGACAGAGAGAGAGAGAAACAAAGATGAGTCAGCCACAGTGAGAGAGAGAAAGAAAGACAGGGTGAGACAAGCATTGAGAGGGAAAGAGAGAGAGAAAGAATGAGACAAACAGAGAGGGAGAGAGGGAGAAAAAAACAGGAGAGAAATGGAGAGAGAGCTATAAAGAGAGAAGCATCATTGCTTGTACAAACTGACCTGTACAAACTGAACCACCGGGCAACAAGAATCCCTGAACATGGTTTTGCTCAGTTCCTGAAAGGGTTAATAGAATTATTTTAAAGGACTTATTCCAGAATGGCCAAAGCACATTGATTCCCCTCCCCATTCCCCTCCTGCACCCCTGTCTCTGATTAATTGAGAATATTAAAAAAAGCACATCTGTATGAAAGGCAAGTTCAGCGAGTTCCTTCATTTATCACCATTTCCTCTCGTTACTGTTTCACATGCCAGTTTCTTGGTAAATCCTAAATCTTTATTTCAAATTGCTCCCTGGATGTTAGCACTACGCTGCTTTCTGCTTTATTGTGCTGTGACAATGCCCTTACAGCTCCCCATTGACCAGATGGTAAGAATCTTGCTGCTTTATCATGTGCGCAGCACACCTTCCAGCAGATTTAGACTCCTCTGAATCTAGAATCCCTCAGTGCAGAAGGAGGCCATTCAGCCCCTCACCTCTGCACCAACTCGCTAACATTCCCATATTCCCGTGTATCTACCATGTTAATCCCCATAACTATACATCTTTTGGACACTAAGGGTCAATTTAGCACGGTTAATCCACCTAACCCCCACATCTTTGGAGTGTGGGAGGAAATCAGAGCACCAGCGGAAAACCCAGGCAGACACAGGGAGAACGTGCAAACTTCACAGAGACGGTGGCCCAAACAGGGAATCGATCCCCGGTCCTCTAGCGCTGTGAGGCAGCAGTGCTAATCACTGTGCCAGTGCACCACTTTCTATGGTGTAAACCTTTCCAGTTACATAGAACTCTATAGCCAGAATCTTACCACCAGTCATGCTGGTAGGATTTTCCCAGCCTGCCACAGTGGATGGAGATTGGGCTGAGCGCCAAATTCTCCGACCTCGCTGTGAACGGCCTGCAAGATCACGCCTTTATCCCAAACATCGTGATATTTGGAGTTGATCCATCACTGCCTCAGCAATGGGCCCAGTCAATTATCTTCCTGGTGCTGAGGAAGATGTCCCTCAAAATGTCAACCCATTCAACGCGGAGTAGCAGAGAGAGATTTGAGAGGCTAGGCCACTCGGTTATTATCCAAGGTTCTGTTACATCCTTTAAGAATCAGCCTTGGTTAGATATTGATTATTGAACATCTCCAGGTAACACGTGAAACTATAGCTCTGTGATTTGCAGCGGAATGACTTCTCACATACCAGCTGACTTACCATTTGATCTACAGTGCTTTCAGGTGCTGTAATGGGTTTATTGCCTCCAGAGAACTAAATACTCTGGCGTTAAGAGTTCTACACAGTGCAACTCTCCTCTACTCAACCCTGAAAGTGACCCTGTCATGACCCCACATTGATTACTGCCAATTCAGTCTTTGCCCGCATGCCTTCATTAAACTGATCTATTTCTTCAACTTGATTAGTCTTTGCTGCTTTGTCCCTTAGAGCAGCAATTTTCATTAAAGCTAACGTAGCAGTTTCATTCGCATCAAAAATAAATGAAACTTGCACCGTATGTGGCCGCCTTGTGTGTTATATCAGTGGCTGTATGCAGCATCTTGTAGACATAACAAGTTCCAACCTCTACAGATCCACATTGTCCAGTGAAGAACTACACGGAAGATAAACAGAATGGGAATGGAGGGGTATAGAAAACTGATTTAAAATAGGGATCATGAGCCTTGGGAGTCCCTGGGAAGTGTGTAAATAGTTGATGATATTGATGTACTTGTTTTTATCCTACAGGTGCTTTGGTCCACCTTGTTGTCTAACGAGGGGCATACACGCGATGGGTCGTGAGAGGGCTGCTCTTGGATTTTTTTTCGAGAGTATCCTAGTGCTTCACATCGTTAGTGTACGCTTGACCTGGACCATTTGATGGGCAACACGACAGCTCAGTGAGTATCGCTGTGCTGTGCAGATACATGGATTTGGGCCTGTGTCTGTGGGAGTTTGCGCATTCTCCCCGTGCTTGCGTGGGTTTTCTCCGGTGCTCCGGTTTCCTCCCACATCCCAAAGATGTGCTCTTAGGCTAATTGGCAAAACAAATTCTCCCTAAATTGTCTCAAATTTGGTTTTTAATCCATAGATCTATAAACATGGACAGGGATCACAGGTGGAGGTGGGAACATCGGGGTGGCGGCACGGGCTCATTGGGCCGAAGGGCCTGTTTCCCATGCTGTTTTGTTCTTTGTTTCTTTAATTCACCTGGATGTGACAGTACTAAACTGCCAGGCCCTCTGGCTCAATGAGTATGGCAACTGGAATGAAACTTATTTATTAAGCTTGCCAGCTCACCTTTCAGTGACAGAATGAGATAAAAGGATGCCAAACTTTGTGAAATAGGCGAGTTAAGTAAAGTTTATTTATTAGTGACAAGTCGGCTTACATTAACACTGTGCTGAAGTTGATGTGAAAATCCCCCCTAGTTGCCACACTCTGGAGCCTGTTCGGATACACAGAAGGCGAATGGAAAACAGCATGTCTTCGAGAGTGTGGGAGGAAACCAGTGCACCCGGAGGAAACCCACGCAGTCACAGGGAGAATGTGTAAACTTCACACAGACAGTGACCCAAGGACAGGATTGAATCCAAGTAGCTGGTGCTGTGAAGCAGTAGTGCTAACCACTGTGCCACCATGCCACCCTCCAATGAGTTGAGATTTTCCAGCATTTTCTGCTTTTGTTTCAGGTTTCCAGCACCTGCAGTATTTTTGCTTTTAGTCCTGTAAAGCACCGTGGGGCATTTCAGAGGACTAAAAGGTGCTATATAAATACAGGTTCCTCTCGCTATCCTGTGTTAACAGCGTGGAACATAGCTCCGCACTATTATTCTGCTCCCTGTTACATCTTCCACTTCAGAAACAGGTACCAAATATGTGGAGTGAGCAATAAAAATGAACTGAGCCAGGAACCTGTGAATTTAAAAACCTCGCAGTGTTTCTGGAACTTTGATCTTCCTCTCGGAGCCCAGTTGAGAGACACAACGCAACAGAACTGCTGCTAAAATAAGCAAAATATTGTGGATGCTGGAATCTCAAACAGGAAATGTTAGAATGTTAGGAAAACTCAGGAGGGAAACAGAGTTAAACATTTGGATCATAGACCCTTTGATGTGTGATTTCAAGAAGAAATTAGATATCACTCTAGGGGCTAAAGAGATCAAGGGATGCAGGGGGGGAGGGGAGATGAGGATATTATATTTGATGATTAGCCATGATCAAAATGAATGGTGCAGCAGGCTTGAAGGGCTGAATGGCCTCCTCTTGCTTCTAGTTTCTTATTTTTGTCAGAACTGAAAGGCAGGGAATGTGTTGGAGACAAGGGACTGCAACAATTTTAAGAATAAGCAGTGAGCTGGTGTGAGAGGAGGTAGGGGTTTAGCATTGAGGCAATGCGTGAGTGGATTATTAAAAAGGGGGGGGTGGAGTGGAAGAGTCACAATTTGACTCTCAATCTCGGCTGATGCTCATATGGGTGCAGTGAGGAGTATTGAGTGAGTGGAAGAGGGAGGTGGGATGGGTGACCTAATAGAGGTCTTTATAAAAAAATAATGGCTGGAATTTTACCCACCACAGGAATCAGAGAGGGTGATGGGCGGACAATGGAAAGCTTTGGTGACCTCAGGCTGGATTTCATGGTTTCAGAATGAGCAAGGTCATAAAATCCCACCCAATGCCTCCTCTTGTCATAGCGGACAAGCCAAATTTCCTTAATCTTCTGAGAAAGCAGAGGCGTTGGTGGGCTTTCTATATATATTGAATATAGCCAATCATTTAAGGGTCAGAGTGAATGAGTATGCCTCATTTCAATCTTGCATCCCACTGAGATGCAGGAGGGTCACTCAAGAGGTCCAATGAGTAGCTGAGATTGTCAATTGCTTCTTGAGAGAGAGGGAGAGTTTTTGAAATGCTTTGCCTATTCCTGCTCCTATTTCCTACTGTTATTGTTCAGGTCAAAAACTCCAAAGTGTTTTATGAAGCCCGTCTGGATTATAAGTTTTACTTGAATTTGGCCAGGATAAGCATGAGATATTCCAATTCACATATGATTCAAATGACCCATTTATCAAACCAAGTTTATTTAAGAATAATAACATGTATGGGAAGGAAACTAGCAAGAATTTTTATCAATAACATATAAAAACAAAGCAACCACAATAATACATGCATAACCCTTAACAAATATATCTAAGATGTTCCAAACAAAACCAAAACTTGACCAAAGGCAAAACCCTTTAAATAGGTTCAACACAGCAAAGACTAATGCTCATGTGATAATGGAATCGAGTCCTTTGGATGAATTCTGCAGTTGTTCTTGATAGACTCAGAATAGCTTCCCAGAACCCCCGGTCTGGTCAAGCCACCAACAGCAGATTCTTTTCTTCAGAAAGACAAGACCTGGTTTTCAGCAGAGCTTCTAACTAAGACAGGGAGATAGAGAGAAACACCACTTTCCAGATTGATGTCCCTTCTAAAAAGTAAAGTCTTGCAGCAGCCAAACAGAAAATGAAACCTTAAACTCACTGGGAAGGAAAGAAAACATATGACCGTCCTCCTAAAAATGCAGGATCATAAAACAATGCAGAGTAAAAATAAAGAGTCTCTATTTAAGCTATTGAAGTAGCAATAAAAGAACCCCTTGTAGACACCTCAGCAACAATGAAACCAAACTGAAAAAGATCCACTTACAACTACAGGATTTTAAAAAAATCTTTTTTAAAGGTACACTGACATCACACTATGTTCCCAGCTACAGATAATCAGCAAGAAATTCAATAGAAAATTCAGAAGAGCTCCTTTACCAAAGAATGGGGAGAATGTGGAACTTGCTACCACAGGGAGTGGACAAAGTGAACAATATCCAATATCAAAGTAAACAATGCAGAGGCAGTCATCTAGTGGTATTATCAGTAGACTATCAATCTAAAAAACTCAGTTAATGTCCTAGGGATCCAGGGGTCGAATCCCGCCATGGCAGAGGATGGAATTTGAATTCAACAAGAAGTATCTGGAATTAAGAATCTACTGATGACCATGAAACCATTGTCGATTGTCGGAAAAACCCATCTGGTTCACTAATGTCCTTTAGGGAAGGAAATCTGCCTTTCTTCCCTGGTCTGGTCTCTGTGTGACTCCAGAGCAATCTGGTTGACTCTCAACTGCCCTCAGACAACTAGGGATGGACAATAAATGCTGGCCCAGCCAGTGACACCTATATCCCATGAATGAATTTTAAAAATCCATGTTTTAAAGGCAAAACAAGACAATTATAAGACAGAGAAGGGAATAGAGGGCTAAAACGGTAGGGTTAGATGAGGTAAGGAGGTGGAGCATGAACGCTCACATGACCTGGATTGGGCAGACTGGTTGCGTGTCACATACCCTGGGGAAAATACAGTCGGAGATTAGAAACTCATTCACAGGGAATGAGGGAAGCGGTCACGTGGCTAGGAAAGTAAGATTGCAAGATGGAAATTTGAAGGCGGTTGGGGGTTGTCTTGGCATCAGCTGACAGGGAGAAAGGGTTTTATTGGAAAATAAGGTGTTCTGTTTTACTGAAATACAATACTCCAGTGCATAAATTATCTGTGGAAGTCTAGAAACTAAGGAGTGAGTAATTGGGCTGTAACTACCTGAGGGCTCAGGATGACATCAGCAGCCCTGTGAACGGAGCTCAGGTGGTTTATTGAGGTTGTGCGACCTTGAAGATTAAATTACCGCTTTATACCCGTTCTCACAATCAGGAAGGGACTTTTATGTAGAGAAGGGATGTTCCAATCTCAATGAAAGGAAACTGCCATCAGAATTACTTTCGTTATCTGAGACTAACCATAGTGTGTGCTTGACTATAGAAGTTCCAAGGCCAGTTGGGTTTTATTCCAATATGGCTGACAAGGCAAAGACAATAAAAAAAGCTCTTACTCAAATCAAAGATGTACTGGTTAGGCTAAATTTTCCCTCAGTGTACCAAAACAGGCGCCAGAGTGTGGTGACTAGGGGATTTTCACAGTAACAGTGTTAATGTTAGCCTACTCATAACAGTTAATAAATAAACTTTAAAACTCTCCACTCCCAGTTCACACTATTATTCAGCAATTTGAAGGAGAATGCCTTCTACAATAGCATTCTCGCAAATTTTATATATAATTACATTGAGTCTACAGTACAGAAGCAGATCCTGATTGGTGTTTATACTCTGCATCAATTCCTCCTTCATCTCACCCCTTTTATTCTCTTCCCCCTTCTCAGCTCCTTATTAAATGCAGCAATGTTATTCCCCCTCACACAGTCCCTGTGGTAGTGCAGAAAGGGACATACTCTAGTCAAAGATATCAAGGTTAGGGGGATAAGCAGGTTAAATTTCCCTGTAGTATCCAAAGAAGTGTTGATTAGATGGATTGGCCATGCTAAATTGCCCCTTAATGTCCAGAGATGTGAAAGTTAGGTGATTGGTAGGGTAAATAGGTGGGGTTAAAGGAATGAGATGGGGCCTGAGTAAGTCAGAGAATCAGTGCAGGCTTGATGGGCTGAATGGCCTCCTTCTGTACTATAGGGTAACCACTCTGAGGAAGTTTCCCTGGAATTTCCTGTTGAATTTGTTAAGTGGCCATCCTATATTTATGGGTTAGTTTGAGTTTCTCCTCACAAGTAGAAAATCTTCTCCACGTCTACAAGACAAAACACCTTTCCAATTGTAAGAAGAGAAATGTTTTAAAGGCAGTTTCAGTGAAGATTCAGATTATTGATACCTGGGACAGGGGCATTATTTTGTGACGAGAGGTTAGACAGGCTGGGCCTGTGGCCACGGAGTTTAGAAGATTGAGAGGTAATGCTATTGAAACATATAAGACCCTGATGAGACTAGATCTCAGGGACCCAGACTAAAAGTAAGGAGTCTCCCACTTCAAACTGAGATCAGCGGAATTTGTTTTTTCTTGATCTTTGGAGTTCTCTTTAAAGTTTAGTTTTATGTTTAGTTTATTAGTGTCACAAGTAGGCTTACATTAACACTGCAATGAAGTTACTGTGAAAATCCCCTAATCGCCACTTTCCGACGCCTGTTCAGGTACACTGAGGGAGAATTTAGCATGGCCAATCCACCCTAAACAGCATGTCTTTCAGACTGTGGGAGGAAACTGGGGCACTCGAAGGAAAGCCTCGCAGACACAGGGAGAATGTGCAAACTCCACATAGACAGTGACCCAAGACCAGAATTGAACCTGGGTCCCTGGCACCATGAGGCAGCAGTGCTGACCACTATGCCACCCCTGGAAATAATTTAGCAATGCGCGTGGCTGCCACACAATTGGCCAAAGTGGGAAGTGGAGAGGTTTGAATCCGAGAACTGTGTGTTACCTTGAACACGTGTGGTGGTCTTGAGCAATCTCTTTCTCATCCCGCCCCACCCCCCCTGCACCTCTCTCTCCCCCTATTCCTATCTCCAACACACCGCCAAAGATTTCATGCTTCCATGACAGAATTCAAATGCCATTAAATGGCTGTTGGGCTGACTTTGAACTGGCTGTACCCTCCAGTGCTGTGGGGTATTACAGGGCACTGCACAAACTCCGCACAGACTATGATCCAAGGCTGGGAATTGAACCCGGATCCCTGGCGCTGTGAGGCAGCTGTGCTAACCACTGTGTTACCGTGCCGCCTGGTACAACATAATTAAGCGTATTAGTAACCCTGGCCTCCACCACTCTCTTCCCCAGAAGAGAGTCGGGTCACTGATTATATTTAAGACAGACTGACAAGGGAGCAAAGAGCTATCGGGGGAGGTGGGGGCAAGGAGTGTTAGAGAAGAAAGTGGGGATTGGAGTTCCAATCAGATCAGCCATGATCTTAATGATGCTGTGGAGATGCCAGTGTTGGACTGGGGTGGGCACAGTAAGAAGTCTCATAACACCAGGTTAAAGTCCAACTGCTTTATTTTGGTAGGTGATTCACCTGATGAAGGAGTAGCACTCTGAAAGCTCATAATACCAATTAAACCTGTTGGACTTTAAGTTGTGAGGCTTCTTACAATGAACTTATTGAGTGGGTGAGAAAGCTCGAGGGGCAGAGTAGCCTATACTTGCTGCTATTTGCTACATTCATCCTATCACCCCTTTGCCCACTCTTCTTTGGAGCAAAGAGCCTGTTCAATCTTTCAATATTTTCAGATGATCCCCACTGATGTGGTGCTAATGTGGAGGTGATTGGTACCACAGGAGATCAGGGCCAATGAAGAGATGGGCTGAAAAATGAAGGATGGATTACAGATAACGGTGTCAAGAACAGAAGTTCAAAGGAGCAAAGGAGCTCGCCAAATTTCAGACAGAGATGAAGAAGAATTTCTTCAGCAGTAGTTAATTTATGGAATTCTTTACTGCAGTGCATTGCAGAGGCTGGGTTTAGTATGTTTAAGGCTGAGATAGGCAGATCTTTAATCAGTAAGGGAATGAATGGTTATAAAAATAAGGCAGGAAAGTGGAGTTAAGCACGGCAGCACAGTGGTTAGCACTGTTCAATTCTGGCCTCGGGTCACTGTCTGTGTGGAGTTTGCACATTCTCCCCATGTATGCATGGGTTTCCTCCCAAGTCCAAAGATGTGCAGGTTAGTTTGATTGACCATGGTAAATTGCCCCTTAGTGACAGGGGGATTCACAGGGTAAATGAGGGTTACGGGAACGGGGCTTGGGTTTGATTGTAGTTGGTACAGACTCAATGGGCTGAATGGCCTCCTCTGTATCGGAGGGATTCTATGATTCTAAGGACTGTCATGATCTCACTGAACTGTAGGACAGACCTGATAGACCGAATGGCCTACTTCTGCTCTGACATCTTATGGTTTTTATGGTCTTCTGCTTGTGTTGTTGGGTATCCACCAGCACAATGTGCAGAAGGAAAATGATTGGCAAAAAATTTTGCAAGCTGCCTGTCACTAACATTGCTGCAGATACGTGGTGAAACAGGTTGGTTATGTAAGATTGGTGCTGGAATTCACCCATCCAGCCCATCGCTGGAATTCTAGCAGGCAGGGAGCGGACCCAGCAAAACTCCATTGAAGTCAGGCAGGAACATCCGGTTTTCAGATGAGGGGACGGAGAATTCCACCCTGTGCCTCTAACAAGATCAGGTTAAGGGGACATTAGAATCATAGAATCCCTACAGTGCAGATGGAAGCCATTTGGCCCATCGAGTCTGCACCAACCACAATCCCACCAGCCCCATGCATTTTCCCCTCGCCAGTCCCCCTGAGACTAAGGGGCAACTTAGCATGGCCAGTTCACACACCTTCGGAGTGTGGGAGGAAATCAGAGCACCCAGAGGAAACCCACAAAGACACGGGGAGAATGTGCAAACTCCACACAGACAACGACCCAAGCTGGGATTTGAATCTGGGCTGCTGGCACGGTGAGTTAGCAGTGCTAACCACTAATTAGTTATTGGGCTTAGAACAATGAAGGGAACTGATAGCATAAGTAGGGATTGACTTGTATCTAGTGAAGGAAATCTAAAAACAAAGGTTAGAAGGGAGTTGGTTACACTCCCTGGTGCTGTGGTGAATGGGCGTGGAATTGAGATTAAAGAAATACATCCGATAAAATAGTACAGTGGGCCTGAGGCCTAGTTCTCTTCTCATTTTCCTCTTTTTCTGGGTGTTTGGAGCTGTCTTAGCAAATACAACAGAATGAATCATCATGGAGCAGTGAAGGAGAAGGATTTTATATCATGGGAAACATCTACACTACAGACGGCCATTCAGCCCATCACTGCTGTACCTGTTCTTTCCCAGAGCATTTAAGCTGCATCATTGGCTCTCTAAAGCCCCTGTCTGTCCCCCTATTTCCAATATTTAACCAATGTTTTCCATTAACAATTGCATTCACTTTTCACAACCGTTCTCTGTAGCAAAATCTTCCGCGCTCGAATAAATATTTAAATTATTCAAATAAAAATGTATTAAACCTTTAATGTTACTCAATCCAACAGAAGATTGTTAATACGTTATTCTATTCAATGAATAAAGAGATTGGTGAGTGTGTATATAAAAAACACCACTCTTCATTCTTACCATTTTTGCTTGAATCAAAAAACACACTGTAGGGAGGCCCATCAGTTAGAACTCAGTACTCAGTGAGACTCCACCAATCAAAACCCAGTACTCAGTGAGACTCCACCAATCAAAACCCAGTACTCAGTGAGACTCCACCAATCAAAACCCAGTACTCAGTGAGACTCCACCAATCAAAGCCCAGTACTCAGTGAGACTCCACCAATCAGAACTCATTACTTAGTGGGACTTCACCAATCAGAACCCACTACTCAGTGAGACTCCACCAATCAGAACCCAGTACTCAGTGAGACTCCCCAGTGAGAACCTAGTACTCAGTGAGACTCCCCAGTGAGAACCTAGTACTCAGTGAGACTCCATACCAATCAGAACTCATTACTCAGTGAGACTCACCAATCAGAACCCACTACTCAGTGAGACTCCACCAATCAGAACCCAGTACTCAGTGAGACTCCCCAATGAGAACCCAGTACTCAGTGAGACTCCCCAGTGAGAACCTAGTACTCAGTGAGACTCCATACCAATCAGAACTCATTACTCAGTGAGACTCACCAATCAGAACCCACTACTCAGTGAGACTCCACCAATCAGAACCCATGAGAACCAGTACTCAGTGAGACTCCCCAGTGAGACCTAGTACTCAGTGAGACTCCATACCAATCAGAACTCATTACTCAGTGAGACTCACCAATCAGAACCCACTACTCAGTGAGACTCCACCAATCAGAACCCACTACTCAGTGAGACTCCCCAATGAGAACCCAGTACTCAGTGAGACTCCACCAGTGAGATTCCACCAATCTGGACCAACTACTCAGTGAGAACCCACCAATCAGGACCCACAGCTCAGTGACACTCCACCAATCAGAACCCACCATTCATAATCCAGTCAGGGAGACTCACCAATCAGAATCCTATTAGTTGGCGAGGCTCACCAATCAGGACCACAGTACATTTGGTGCCTTCAGTAATTAGGCGTCTTAGTAAGTGTAATGGTGCACAGACCCCTTTTGTAAATATAGAAAGGATTGATTAAGAAGAAAACAGCAGCCTGATGGCTGTATCTAGCATGTCTCCTGCCTTAGACAAGATACCACACCCTGAGGCAATTTGCTTTTCTGAGTTCTTATTTCAACCTCCCCTACCCACAAAACAGGTCATAGAGGTTTACAACATGGAAACTGGCCCTTCGGCCCAACTTGTCCATGCCACTCTTTTTTTCAAAACCCCTAAGCTCATCCCAAATGCTGGCATTTGGCCCATATCCCTCTATACCTAGCCTATACATGTAACTACTAAATGTTTTTTTAAAAAACAAAATTGTACCCATTTCTACTACCATCTCTGGCAGCTTGTTCCAGACATTCACCACCCTCTGTGTGAAAAAAATTGCCGCTGGGACACTTTTCTATCTCTCCCCTCTCACCTTAAACCTATGCCCTCTGGTTTTAGACTTCCCTACATTTGGGAAAAGATATTGACCATCCAGCTGATCAAGGCCCTCATTATTTTATAGACCTCTATAAGATCACCCATCAGCCTCCTACATTCCAGCGAAAGAAGTCCCAGTCTATCCAGCCTCTCCTTATAGCTCAATCCATCAAGTCCCCGTAGCAACCTAGTAAACCTTTCCTTCACTGGTTCTAGTGTAATAATATTCTTTCTATAATAGGGTGACCAGAATTGCACACAGTATTCCAAGTGTGGCCTTACCAATGTCTTGTACAATTTCAACAAGATGTCCCAACTCCTGCATTCAATGTTTTGACCAATGAAACCAAGCATGTTGAATATCTTCTTCACCACTCTGTCCACCTGTGACTCCACTTTCAAGGAGCTATGAACATGTACCCCTAGATCTTTTTGTTCTGTAACTCTCCTCACGCCCTACCATTAACTGAGTAAGTCCTACCCTGGTTCAATCTAACAAAATGCATCACTATGCATTTAGCTAAATTAAACTCCATCTGCCATTCGTCAGCCCACTGGCCCAATTGATCAAGATCCCACTGCAATGGAGATAATTTTCTTCACTGTCCACGATGCCAGTAATCTTAGTGTCTTTCCTCAGTGTCTACAATATGCCACTAATCTTGGTGTCATCTGCAAACTTACTAACCATACCTCCTGTATTCTCATCCGAATCATTTATATAAATGACAAATAACAGTGGGTCCAGCACAGATCCCTGAGGCACATACCATTGCTTACAGGCCTCCAGTTTGAAAAACAAATCTCTATAACCACCTTCTGGCTTCTGTCAAGAAATCAATTTTGTATCCATGTAGATTCCTCACCTGGGATCCTGTGAGATTTAACCTTATGCAACAACCTACCATGCAGTATCTTGTCAAAAGCCTTGCTAAAGTCCATGTAGACAACATCAACTGTACTGCCCTCATCTACCTTTTTGGGAACCTCTTCAAAAACCTCAATTAAATTTGGTGACACATTATTTTCCAATCATAAAGCCATGCTGACAAAGCCATCCCCAATCAGTCTTTGTGCCTCTAAATGTCTGTAGATCTTGAGTCTCAAAATACATTCCAACAATTTATCCATCACAGATGTGAGGCTCACTGGCCTGTAGTTCCCAGCCTTTTCCCTTCTAAACAAAGGCACAACTTTTGCCATTCTCCAATCTTCAAGCATCTCACCCGTGACTATCGATGATTCAAATATCTCAGCTAGGGAACCTACAATTTCCTCCCTAGCCTCCCACAATGTCCTGGGATAAACTTCATCAGGTCCCGAGGTGACCCTTACTCTGCTGTGTTTCCCTTAAAGGGACAATCACCACATCCCTCCCCCTTTAACTCCTTTATACAATCTTCAATAACTAAGTTGATCAGTCTTAAATTTGAACTAAACATTACATTGATAAACATATGGATGATATTGGAATAGTGTAGGTTAGATGGGCTTTAGATTAGTTTCACAGCTCGGCACAACATTGAGGGCCGAAGGGCCTGCACTGCGCTGTAATGTTCTATGTTGTCTGTCCTACGTAAAGGAGTTGGACAATTATAAAGTAGATCTTTGAGGGTTTTTTTTCCTGTTTCTTGTAGAACGGGGTAATTCTGTAGTCTGAGATGCTTCCATGGGATGAATATTAACAGGAACAGGAATAACGGATACCACTCATGGCACAGGCAGTTCATCAGTACTTACTTCCTGGAGACATCAGCGATATCTATAATAGGTCGATGAGGTACTTCAGTGCTTATGGGTTTGAAAACATTTTTGATAGCAACATTAACTACTCCTGTGTCTCTTTACTCCTCAAATAGTCCATATGTTTATGAACAATCCATCCCTTCATGTCTGGGTATGGCAGGACTCTGTCTCAGAGATAATAATTCCAGGGATCTAACTTGATCCATTACCAAAGTTTCATATTATGCATTTAATACAGATTTTTTTATTGTTGCCATGCTGGTGGCTCATTAATGAGATCTTGACGCATGTGTGTTTAAAGATAAATACTTTTTAGAAAGTTTTAAGTTTATTTTTGAGTGACACAAATAGGCTTATATTAACACTGCAATGAAGTTACTGTGAAAATCCCCTAGTCACCACACACCTGTTCAGGTACATGAGGGAGAATTTAGCACGGCCAATGCAACTAACCAGCATGTCCTTCAGACTGAGAGAGGAAACCGGATCACCCGGATAAAACCCAGGCAGACACGGGGAGAACGTGCAGACTCAGCACAGACAGTGACCCAAGCTGGAAATTGAACCCAAGTCCTGGCACTGTGAGGCAGCAGTGCCAACCACCATGCCATCCCACAAGGAAGATAAGACCATAAGACATAGGAGTAGAAGCAGGCCATCTGGCCCCTCAGGTCAGCTCAGTGAGATCTATGTGACGATGTACAGTTCCAAATCTGGGCTAGCATGGAACTGTTCCACACAGGATTGCTGCTGACTGAGTTCAGTTACAGACTGTTCTCTGACCATATGAATATATACATTATCTATAGCTGATAGCACTCTCCATTCCCACATTGACCCTTACTCTGCCAAGCACCTTACATTATAATGCACACAGCCACATATTTTCTCAATACAACAAAGTCTTGACAGTTCTTTCACAGTCTCGATCTATCACGTGTGAAGGAATGGTCACGGTGCTCAGTTTCCAGTACGTAGGTTGTGTGATAAAAATGTATTCTCTTTCCAGCTTTTCAATGCAACATCTTTTTCACCCAGCATTTTATTGTGGTGATTCTTATTGCGTTTCCATTTGTGTGACCACCTTGTTCTGGTACAATAATCTCAGTCTCTTTCTCTGTCTGAATTGCTGATTCTGTTCTCAATTTCAATGTTTTTATCTCTTCAGTTAATTTCTCGACGTCAACCTTCTTTCTTCAAGCCCTTATTCTTCTGATTCGATTCCGCACCAGACTTGTTCATATTTTCTATTTGCTGCGTTCAGCTTATTCTACATTGTCTCATTAATTGCTCTCTCCTAATTTCATTTCATCAATTTTTATGCAACTTTTTTCCAAGTTTGCTCTCAATCATTTCACCATGTTGTTTTAGTGTCTTCTCTTGAGCTTTCATTCCCTTTTGTTGATTGCTGTTCATAGAACAAAGGACAAAGAAAGTTACAGCACAGAAACAGGCCCTTCGCCCTCCTAGCCTGCACTGACCATACTGCCCAACTTAACTAGAACCCCCTACCTTTCCGGGGATCATATCCCTCCATTCCCATCCTATTCATGTACTTGTCAAGACATCCCTCACAACCCACTACCATATCCGTTTCCACTACCTCCCCCAGCAATGAGGTCCAGGCACCCACTACTCTCTGTGTAAAAAATCTATTTTGTACATCTCCTTTAAACCTTGCCCCTCGCACTTTAAACCCGTGGCCCTTAGTAATTGACTCTTCCACTCTGGGAAAAAGCTTCTGACTATCCATTCTGTCTATGCCTCTCATAAACTTGTAGACTTCTATAGGTCTCCCCTCAATCTCCGTTGTTCCAGTGAGAATAAACCAAGTTTCTCCAACCTCTCCTTATAGCTAATGCTCTCCATACCAGGCAATATCCTGATAAATCTTTTCTGTATCCTCTCCAAAGTCTCCATATCCATCTGGTAGTGTGATGACCAGAACTGAACACTATATTCAATAGTTTCTAGTTTTTTCTGAGGTCTTTGATTTCTACATTTCTTGTGAGGTGAATCCACCATGTTCTTATTGAACAGATACATTTCACACATGGAACCTTCACTTCTGCTTGCCTTAACTTCCTTTTAAGGCTTCTCTGTTGGGCAGGTCTGCCTCCAACAAAGTGACTTGTTTCCAATCTGCACTTCTCTCATTGCCCTTCCTGTAGGGTCTTTAATTACCCTCTGTCTGGGATCACTCATTGCCCTTCCTGTGGGGTCTTTAATTACCCTCTGTCTGGGATCTCTCATTGCCCTTCCTGTGGAGTCTTTAATTACCCTCTGTCTGGGATCTCTCATTGCCCTTCCTGTAGGGTCTTTAATTACCCTCTGTCTGGGTCTCTCATTGCCCTTCCTGTGAGTCTTTTTACCCTCTGTCTGGGATCTCTCATTGCCTTCCTGTGGAGTCTTTAATTACCCTCTGTCTGGGATCTCTCATTGCCCTTCCTGTGGGGTCTTTAATTACCCTCTGTCTGGGATCTCTCATTGCCCTTCCTGTGGAGTCTTTAATTACCCTCTGTCTGGGATCTCTCATTGCCCTTCCTGTAGGGTCTTTATTACCCTCTGTCTGGGATCTCTCATTGCCCTTCCTGTGGGTCTTTAATTACCCTCTGTCTGGGATCTCTCATTGCCCTTCCTGTAGGGTCTTTAATTACCCTCTGTCTGGGATCTCTCATTGCCCTTCCTGTAGGTCTTTAATTACCTCTGTCTGGGCTCTCATTGCCTTCCTGTGGGGTCTTTAATTACCCTCTGTCTGGGATCTCTCATTCCTTCCTGTAGGGTCTTTAATTACCCTCTGTCTGGATCTCTCATTGCTTCCTGTGGGGTCTTTAATTACCCTCTGTCTGGGATCTCTCATTGCCCTTCCTGTGGGGTCTTTAATTACCCTCTGTCTGGGATCTCTCATTGCCCTTCCTGTGGGGTCTTTAATTACCCTCTGTCTGGGATCTCTCATTGCCCTTCCTGTAGGGTCTTTAATTACCCTCTGTCTGGGATCTCTCATTGCCTTTCCTGTGGGGTCTTTAATTACCCTCTGTCTGGGATCTCTCATTGCCTTTCCTGTGGGGTCTTTAATTACCCTCTGTCTGGGATCTCTCATTGCCCTTCCTGTGGGGTCTTTAATTACCCTCTGTCTGGGTCTCTCATTGCCCTTCCTGTAGGGTCTTTAATTACCCTCTGTCTGGGATCTCTCATTGCCCTTCCTGTGGGGTCTTTAATTACCCTCTGTCTGGGATCTCTCATTGCCCTTCCTGTGGGGTCTTTAATTACCCTCTGTCTGGGATCTCTCATTGCCCTTCCTGTAGGGTCTTTAATTACCCTCTGTCTGGGTCTCTCATTGCCCTTCCTGTGGGGTCTTTAATTACCCTCTGTCTGGGATCTCTCATTGCCCTTCCTGTGGGGTCTTTAATTACCCTCTGTCTGGGTCTCTCATTGCCCTTCCTGTAGGGTCTTTAATTACCCTCTGTCTGGGTCTCTCATTGCCCTTCCTGTGGGGTCTTTAATTACCCTCTGTCTGGGATCTCTCATTGCCCTTCCTGTAGGGTCTTTAATTACCCTCTGTCTGGGATCTCTCATTGCCCTTCCTGTGGGGTCTTTAATTACCCTCTGTCTGGGTCTCTCATTGCCCTTCCTGTAGGGTCTTTAATTACCCTCTGTCTGGGATCTCTCATTGCCTTTCCTGTAGGGTCTTTAATTACCCTCTGTCTGGGATCTCTCATTGCCTTCCTGTGGAGTCTTTAATTACCCTCTGTCTGGATCTCTCATTGCCCTTCCTGTAGGGTCTTTAATTACCCTCTGTCTGGGTCTCTCATTGCCTTCCTGTAGTCTTTAATTACCCTCTGTCTGGATCTCTCATTGCCCTTCTTGTAGGGTCTTTAATTACCCTCTGTCTGGGATCTCTCATTGCCCTTCCTGTAGGGTCTTTAATTACCCTCTGTCTGGGTCTCTCATTGCCCTTCCTGTGGAGTCTTTAATTTCCCTCTGTCTGGGTCTCTCATTGCCCTTCCTGTGGAGTTTTTAATTTCCCTCTGTCTGGATCTCCCATTGCCTTCCATGGGATCTTGCACTGCCTTCCTTCTGGGGTCTTTCATTACTCTCCAACTGGAGTCTTTCAGCCCTTCTTGTGGGATCTTTCATTGTCCTCTTTCTGAGGTCTTCTTTTGCCCACTTTCTGGAGATTTTTCTGGCCTCCTATCTGGAGTCTTTGTCACTTCTTCTTTGAGAACTTCATTGCTCTCACTGAGGTCTTCTGTTGCCTTTTCCTGAAGATCTTCACTCTTTATGGACAGTTTTTGAGAGCTATGCTCTCAAAGATCTGGGGTCTTCTCTAATTTTCCTGTCCATTTGTTCTTCCTGTGATTGCTGCTTTAAATGTATTACCTCTTTAAGGGCAGTTCTGCTTTAAGATTGTCACCCTTTTTTTCACTCAGCTGTCAGCAGCTGTCTGTTTTCTCCCCCTGCATTCTTCCCATGGAGTTTTGGTATCAACTTGTTACTCTTTCTTGAATTTCTGCTTTTACGGCTGTTATGGTCATTTCAGTGACCTCTGGAATTTTCTTTTTCTGGCCATTCAGAGGGTCTGTTTCTTCTTTTGTTTCCTCCTCTCTGTAGGTATTGGTTTTTGTCTATTTCACTGGCAGTCTAAGTCCAATGGAGCCATTGTTTTTGAAACCTGTTAACTTGTCCCCTTTTTTAAAAGGTTGAGAACTTCTGTGTTTGATTGGAACACGGCACTACAGTGATCACTGCCTGAGAACACCCCATTGCAGCTTGTTATCATTCAGGTCTGAACCTCCAAGGTGTTTCATGAAATCCATCTAGATCATAACTTTTGCACTTTGAAGTTTGGCCATAGGTAAGCATTAGATAATTCACTCTAAATATGATTCCAACGACCCACTAGGGAGCTTTTATCAAACAAAGTTTAAACAAGAATACAGTGAACATATAATAAGACAATTAGCAATAACATTTACCAATTACAAACAAGAAAAAACCAATCATTATATTGTATAAACTATAATAGCTATAAATACTGATCCAATACAAGCACCCCTACAAACATACACCTCCAATCCAGGCTTAACACAGACAGTAAATATACTCACCTGATGCTGGATCTTGCAGCCTTTCAACACCTGCTGTGACTTAGTCCTTTGGATGGAGAATTGAAACTCCGACTTCCCCATCCTGGAGTTCCCAGTACACCTCGAGGCCATTGCTGGCCTCTTGCTTTGAGCCAGCAAACCACTTCAAGAGACACAGGCACCCCTGGCCTTTAGTTACTAGCTAGCCAGCCACTAAGAATTAGATTTCCAATACCAGGCAGAGGCCCAGAAACACATTACTTTGCAGTCTGGGCCCATCAGTTTCCAATTCACCAAACTGAAAGTGAATCCTTGGATTCCTCTGCGAAGGAAGCAACTCAACATAACTTGTCAATCCGTTTTCCCCCGACAATTCAAAAGGGTCGTAAAACCTGTAAAACTCCAGGATATTGCATTAGACCCAAATCAAAAACAAACAAAGAGGCCCATTATACACCTTCAATAGACATTATGGCAATGATACGACAAAAATGGTTTGCTTAAAAACCTGCAGAGAAACAGGATTTATGTATTTCTTAAAAGCACAACAGCATCACAAGCTCTTTGATTTTCCTGCGCTCTGGGACACCTCAGTATAGCGGACTTGGGTCATTTTGTTTGACCTAAAGCATTGCTCTTCATGTATCTTTTCTACAAAAAATTTTGTAGCAACTCTTTTTTTTAAGTCTTATTTGATTAAACTTAAAGCCGCAGATCTTGCTCTGCAGGGTTATTTTTACTTTTTTTCTATACTTCTGACTCTGTTGGCCAATTCAGGTTTGTCCTGTGTCTGTCCCTCAGCCCCTCCAATGCACTGAAGCTCCGGGACCACCTTCTGGTCCACAATGTGAGTGGAGGTACATTTCTGCATTTCACTCACCTTTCTTGTGGATTCTGACCCAGAGTTCTCTCTATTGTTCACTCATCTTGTAACGGTCCATCATTTCTGATTCTACATTCCTCAGGGTGTGGCAATATCCCAATATCTCAAATGGGTCTATTTCCCCAACGAGAGACATCCATAGCACCATAGAATCTCTATAGTGCAAAAAGAAGCCATTCAGCCCATCAAACATGCATTGACAATAATCATACCCCCCCGTCCTATCCCTATAACACCATGTATTTATCCTGTTAATCTCTAAGGGGCAATTTATCATGGCCAAACAGCCTAACCAGTCTTTGGACTGTGGCAGGAAACCGGAGTACCAGGAGAAAATCCACACAGACACAGGGAGAACATGCAAACTCCACACAAACAGTGACCTGAGGCTGGAATTGAACCCGGGTCTCTGACATTGTAAGGTAGCAGTGCTAACCACTGTGCCACCTGATTGGGTACTGGTGAGTATGTTTTCTTTTAGACTTCAATAAAAACAGGATCGGGCGAGAAGCCATATCTTAATAGTTTTATCCTTGTTGCCAAATGCAATGATGCATGTATGCAGACTTCATTAGTGAATACAAAGAGGATTGACTGATAAGAAAGGAACACCCTCATGGCTGCACCTATTTCCCTACATGACTCCTTGGGGTGATTCACTATTCCAGCTTTCCATTGCCCCTCCCAAGCCAGGTGACCCTTACTCTGCTGTGTTGCCCTTAAAGAGACAATCATCACAGCAAGGCAAATAAACCAATCAGGTTGTACTTATACAGAAACATGTACAAGATCTGGAACCTCTGTGGAATGCTTTGGGTTTTTTTCTACATTTAACATGCTGTGTAAATTATTGTTATTTTTTTCAGAGAAGGAGGCCATTTGGCCCAACAACAACATTCCCACCCAGGCCCCATCTCTGCAACACCACATATTCACTCTGCTAATACCTCTAAACTACACATCCCGGGACACTAAGGAGCAATTTAGCATGACCAATACATCTAACCTGCACATCTTTGGATTGTGGGAGGAAATCTGAAGCAAGCTCCACACAGACATTGACACAAGCCGGGAATCGAACATGGATCCCTGGCACTGTGAAGCAGCAGTGCTAACTACTGTGCCACCATGCTGCCTAGTTGTTTTTGAGGTGTGCTCAGCAGACAACTATCTGAATCCACATTATCCAATCTCTTCATAACTTGAAAGTCGTTCCATCAAATGCAACGTGAGGCCATTTGAGATCATGAAAGATTTTTCACTCCATATATCCAGTGCTTCCACACACCCTGTACAGGCTACACTGCCAGAGATTCTACACAACCTACTTAACCTTCAGACAAAGGTATTTGATCATAGAATCCCTACAGGAGCTATTCAGCCCATCAAACTGCACTGACCACAATCCCACTCAGGCCCCATGCCCATTACCCCATGCATTTATACTCTACTTAGTCCCCTGACACTAAGAGGCAATTTAGCCTGGCCAATCCATCTAACCCACACATTTTGGACTGATTTTTCTCCCTGCCTCCCCTCCAGAATAAATCAAGAGGAACTCCAAAGTATCAGTCAAGCATGTGTCAACAGGTTGCACTCTGAGTTCAAAGGTCGCAGGTTCAAGTTCTAAGACAAAGGCAGGATTAACACTCCAGTACAGCACTGTCGGAGGTGTTGGGTAGGTGAAACATTAAAACAGGGCCCTCAGATTGATGTCTTTTTTTAAGATTTGATTTGATTATTGTCTTCTATTAACAATTAAGCATAGTTTATAACTCATTATGAAATATTCAGCATGTATTAAACGAACAGAACAGAACTGCTGCTTCACTGTTCCAGGATTCCAGGTTCGATTCCTGGCTTGGGTGGAGTTTGCACGTTCTCCCCATGTCTGAGCGGGTTTCCTGCAGATGCTCCAGTTTCCTCCCACAATCCAGAGATATGCGGGTTAGATGCATTGGCCATGCTAAGATATCCTTTTGTGTCAGGGAGATTGGTAAGGTAAATATACGCAATTACAGGGATGGGAACTGGGCGGGATTGTTGTCAGTGCAGGCTCGATGGGTCTAATGGCCTCCTTCTGCACTGTATGAATTCTATCATTCTATTTGGTGAGGAGTTTGCACATTCTCCCCATGTCTGGGTGGGTTTTCTCTGGTTTTCTCCTATAGTTTGGAAGACATGCAGGCTAGGTGCACTGGCCATGCTAAATTCTCCCTCAGTGTAGGCGACCAGGTGCCAGAGTGTGGCAACTAGGGGATTTTCACAGTGACTTCATTGCGGTGTTAATGTGAGCCTACTTGTGACATTAATAAATAAACTTAAGCTATACTTAATCTTATTCATGGGGTCATGGTTGGTGAACAATTTCGCTCTTGTGGCCCAGTGAGAGGGAGGAGGGGGACACTCAGGCAGCCTATCCACCGGCCCAGGTTGCCCACCACTGCACTAAAGGGTTAAATCAGTATGGCAGACGAGGAAAATCCTGACATGTTTTGTTTAATGCACGCTTTCTGAAACCCTCTGGTTGCACAGATGAACTTCTCTCTCGCAAGTATCACTGACAAAAGTGAAGTGTTTTTCAATCCCAGCTCACCGGGTCTCTCGACCGTCGAATGATTTACACACCGGCATTTTTACTCTTTGCAATTAAGGGTTGAATTTTAAGCAGGCTTTCTGTTTGTGTTCTTTTTAACAAAAAAGAAACCATGCCCTCGCTTCACTTGGTGTTTCACTGTTATAATTACAATCCCCCCCCCCTCCAGATTAAATACGCCTCAAAATAGTCAAGTCTGTCCAAGGACTCTCTGATCAATTATTAGCAGCACTCGCTGTGGTTGTCTGGGAAACGGCAAGTGGAGCAGGCTCCTCTGTCCTTTTGGGAAATTACAGCTCAATTTTCGCATTAGCAGGTGGAGTCAGAGTGAGTTTTGCAATCATTCCGTCTTCCGAAGGAAGCTTGCACGTGAGTCAACAGGGAGAGAGTCCACCCCAGCAGCAGGGTTGCCGGCCCTGTAGGATTCTCCCTCCAGCCTCTGGAAATTAAAGAGTAATTTCCCATATGTTTCAATAAGCCCTCATTCGGCAGAAAGGTTGGAGGAGCAGTTTTGCGCTTTCTCCACGCTGCTTTCCAACACTTTCATTTTGGATATTGGAGATAGGAGGCCAGGCTTTTTGCCTGGGGTGCGGGCAAGTGAGAAATCCCGAGGCAAAATCTCCAGGAATGTGGCCAAAACTAGAATTGGCCACACTCATTTCCTGGGGAGCTGCACACAATAAAGATAAACAGAATCGATCAGGCAACTGACTCGGACAATGTGTGCATCTTACAACCACGGGCTGCATTGATATATATGCAGGGACGGCACAGTGGCACAATGTTGCCTCACAATGCCAGGGGCCCGGATTCAATTCTGGCCTCGGGTGGGGAGTTTGTACGTTCTCCCCATGTCTGCTTGGGTTTCCTCTGGGTGCCCAAGTTTCCTCCCACACTCCAAAGATATGTAGGTTAAGTGGATTGGCCATGATAAATCACCCCTTAGTGTCCAAAGATGTGTAGGTAGGGGGATTGGCCATGGTAAATTGCCCCTTAGGGTCCAAAGATGGGCAGATTAGGGGATTAGCCATGATAAATTTCCCCTTAATGGACAAAGATATATGTAGGTTAGATGGATTGGCCATGCTAAATTGCCCCTTAGTGACAGGGGGACTAGCAGGGTAGGGTTATGGGGATAGGGTCTGGGTGGGATTGTTGTCAGTGTGGCTCGATGGAGTGTATGGCCTCTTTTTGTAGGGATTCAATGATTCTAAATCTCCGGTGTGGGGAAACTCCAACCTTCCAACTCAGATGGGGTAAAGAACATCCCTGTGAAGGTGCCTTTCCAATGATTCCATCCTTGCAATGTTCACTCTTTACCCCCTCTCCCCACTGCCCAGCCAGCAGTGTTATTAAAGGCACACCCTTCCCCACAAACCACAGGGAGAACACTGTTCCACGGAGTACATATTCATTGGTGCCTGTTTGTGAATCCTTCCCATCATCAATCCCACTGTAACTCTGTCAGTAGTTAGCCTTTGTTTTGTTTTTAGTATTGATGAATCAGCCTGTGGCTAACACTGTCGCAATTTGCCGATTGAAATGAATCAAGAGTTGGCGTCACAATCTCGTCGCAGTGGTTAAATGTATTTCAGCTCCAGTGGCTGCGATGTCTGAGAGGCAGAGTGCACCTTTGTTGAATTTAATCTTGGTTGTACGTGTCTCACAGGGGGCTGGCTGATCTATTCAGTTCACTGCAACCTGCAATCTAGGTCAGCCTTCCTTCCTTTCCGCATGTACAAAGGAAAAAAAAGCTTTGGTGTTCTCAATCACTTGACCTTGGCAAGTACAGTAAGGTTGATTCTCAATAGGGGTTGTAGCAATGGGGGGGTGGGGGGGGAGGAGAAGGGGGATGGGGGGGGGAGGTAAGGAGATGCCAATGACTCAAGCTTCGATGCCTTGCTTCACTTCTTCCCGCTGCCATTAACTACGACAGAGGTCAATGAATATTGTGGAGTTTGGCCCTGATTGTCGGAGACAGAATACCAGTGTTCAAATCTCGCTGAAATATAATTGTACAGTCATACATATGACAGAGTGGAAAGCCATTTGGCCTATTGAGCTGTGATGCCTCTCCTTTTTCGCCTTAGTCCTGCTTTCTTTTTGCTCTATAAGTAGTTATCCAATTTCCCTTTCAACGTTTCTTTTTTTAAAAAAATTCATTTGTGGGACATGGGTGTTGCTGGCTGGGCCAGCGTTTATTGTTCATTCCTAGTTGCCCGAGAGCAGTTGAGAGTCAACCACATTGCTGTGGCTCTGGAGTCACACGTAGGGCAGACCCGGGTAAGGATTTCCTTCCCCAAAAGATATTAGTGAACGAGATGGGTTTTTACAATAATCGATAATTGTTTAGGGGGGGCTTCTCAAGAATTGTCTTACCTTGGCATTTCCCAAAGGAATTCCCTGTTATTGGGATACCTTCCAAATATGGGGGAACTGGGGGATCCAGGAGGTCCTAGACAATGTCTATTTTTGAATGGGAATGTAGATTGTAAATATAACCAGTGTGGAGAAGAAACTCATTTTGCAACATAATTGACTGAAATGGATTGAACTGCATTGCATGCTCCATGATGTCCAAATTAATTGTTACACAACGTGCTTTTGCAACATTTTATTTAAATATATTGTGTGAGGAAAAACAATGGGTGAAAACGAAGATACGTCAGTCACATACGGGGAGTTGTGGGAATGGGTGTAAAAGACTCTTGTTGAGACAGAACAGAAGAAGTTTTACTCTAACCTGGGCAGCATCGACTGACATTGAATATTCAGAATGGGAACGCTTTCCAACTCTCACTCACCTCAATGCAAAAACATAAGGTACGTGTTCTTATGATGTGGATTTCCCACCTGCACCAGGTCTGCAATGTGCCAAAACAAACATCAGGGCACATAGTCCCAGCCCAGTCCCTATCTCAGTAGCCAATGTGGGCATTAAATAAAAAATGCAGATTAGTTCAAACAATGCCTGAGTGTTTTACTCAGAGTTACTCATAGCTGACTCAGACTCAATGGTGCTGCTCTTGATGATTCATTCATAATTTAAACATCTCCAACCACAGAGAGTCTACCTCTCCAACAAGAGAGGATCTAACCTTCTCCCCAAATGGAATCTAACCATCTAACAAGAGAGCATCAAACCATCTCCAGGTAAAGAGAATCTAACCCTCTCCAAATAACAGAGAATCTAACCCTCTCCAAATAGAGAGAATCAAACCCTATCCAACTAGACAGAATCAAACCCTCTCCAACTAGAGGGAATCTAACCCTCTCCAAATAGAGAGAATCTAACTCTCTCCAAATAGAGAGAATCTAACTCTCTCCAAATAGAGAGAATCTAACTCTCTCCAAATAGAGAGAATCTAACCCTCTCCAAATAGAGAGAATCAAACCCTCTCCAAATAGAGAGAATCAAACCCTCTCCAACTAGAGGGAATCTAACTCTCTCCAAATAGAGAGAATCTAACTTTCTCTAATGAGAGAGAATCTAACCTTCTCCAAATAGAGAGAATCTAACTCTCTCCAAATAGAGAGAATCTAACTCTCTCCAAATAGAGAGAATCTAACTCTCCAAATAGAGAGAATCTAACTCTCTCCAAATAGAGAGAATCTAACTCTCTCCAAATAGAGAGAATCTAATTCTCTCCAAATAGAGAGAATCTAACTCTCTCCAAATAGAGAGAATCTAACTCTCTCCAAATACAGAGAATCTAACCCTCTCCAAATACAGAGAATCAAACTCTCTCCAAATAGAGAGAATCTAACCTTCTCCAGCTAGAGAGAATCTAACTTTCTCTAATGAGAGAGAATCTAACCTTCTCCAACTAGAGAGAATCTGACCACAGTTCCTTGACATTCAATGGCATTACCATCACTGAAACCTCCACTATCAACATCCTGGGGTATTACCATTGACCAGAAACTGAACTGGAGTAGCCGTGTAAATATGGTAGCTATTAGAGCAGGTCAGAGGTTAGAAATCCTGCAGCAAGCAACTCACCTCCTGACTCCCAAAAGCCTGTCCAGCATCTACAAGATACAAATAGGGAGTGTGATGGAATATTCTCCACTGATGAGTATAGCGGCAACAACACTCAAGAAGCTCAACACCATCCAGGGCAAAGTAACCTACTTGAATGACAACCTTCAACATTCACTCCCTCCACCAGAGACACACAGTAGCAGCCGTGCGTGCCATCTACAAGATGCACTGCAGCAACTCACCAAGACTCTTTTGACAGCACCTTGCAATCTCACAGTCTGTACCACCTAGAAGGACGAGGATAACAGGTACATTGGAACATCACTGTTTGCAAGTTTCCCTCCAAGCCACACACCATCTTGACTTGGTATCGCCATCTACTCCTGATAGCGGCTCCCTTTTTCTAATGTTTAAGAGTGTGGCCATACTCTTCAATGTCTCTCCCATGTTGGAGCAACCCAGGATTATAACAGTAATCCAGGCTTGTGACCTGAACAATCCATTCTGTCCTCTGAATCCCTTCTCACAGAGGATTCGGTAGTTTTCTGCCCAGTATTATAAATGTGTTATTGCTCTGAATTAGAAATCAGTTGTCAAATGTGTTTGCCTTACAAGCAGCAAGTACACCTTCAAGGGAACAGTTATAAATAGATCACTGCTTAATTCAGCTTGTTAATTGTGGGAAAGTATTAAATGTCAGTTATCGGTGGATAACACATAAAATTCCTCAAACGGCCACAAGCGGGGGATTCTCAAGGTCCAGGGGATTGGAAGGGCAGTGAGATGAAAATGAAGAACAAAGAAAAATACAGCATAGGAGCAGGCCCTTCTGCCCTCCAAGCCCATGCCAATCATGGTACCCTGACTAAAATTTAAAAAAAACTTCTTGAATTTACATGGAGCGTATCCCTTGTGTTTCTCTCTCCATGTGCATGTCTCTTAAATGTTGCTAATGTGTCAGCTTCCACCATCCCCTCTGGCAGTGTGTTCCAGGCATCCACCGCTCTCTGCATGAAAATCATCCCTCACACATCTCCTTTAAACTTTCCCCTTGTCCCCTTGTAATTCCACCCTGGAGAAAAGCCTCTGACTATCCACGCCGTCTGTGCCTCTCATAATTTTGTAGCCCTCTATCAAAATTCTGAGCCTCCGTCCCTCCAGTCAATCCTAGTTTATTCAACCTTTCCTCATGGTCAACACCCTCGAGATCAGGCAACATCCTGGTGAACCTTTCATGCACCCTCTCTAAAGCTTCTGCATCCTTCTGGAGTGTGATGACCAGAACTGCATGCAATACTCCAGATGCAGCCTAACTAAGGTTTTACATAGCTGCAACATGATTTCCCAACTCCTGTACTCAGTGCCCCAGCTAACAAAGACAAGTATGCCATATGCCTTCTTAATCACCTTGGCCAACTGTGTTTTCACTTTTAGGGAACTGTGGACCTGCCCGCCCAGATCCCTCTGCATGTTAATGTTCCAATGGGTTCTGCCATTTACATCACAATTCACACCTAAATTTCATCCTCCAACATGTATCATCTCGAGATCTCGGAGGATGGAGAATGGTAGGACTGGGAAGCACTGCAGGTCTCTGAGTGCTCGAGTGGGTAGGGCCATAGGGATTAGGAGCAGGACTAGGGAAATTCAGCCCTTCGAGCCTGCTCTGCCAATCAATCAGATCATGGCTGATCTCTCCCTGCTGTCAAATACACATTCACATTTCTTTAATCCTTTTTTTATTAGAAATATATCTATCTCCTTCGTAAACTGTTCAATGATTCAGACTCCACCGTGCTATCACAGAATCCCTACAGTGCAGAAAGAGGCCATTTGGCCCATCGAGTCCAAATTAACCACAATCCCACCCAGGCCCTATTCCCCTAACCCCACATATTTATCTTGCAAATATCCCTGCCTCTAGGGTCAACTTAGTGCAGCCAATCCACCGAACCCACACATCTTTGGAGTGTGGGAGGAAACCGGAACACCTGGAGGAAACCCACATAGACATGGGGAGAACATGCAGACTCTGCACAGACAGTGGCCCGAGGACAGAATCAAACCTGGGGTCCCTGGCACCGTGAGCAGCAGCATTAACCACTGTGCCATCACACAGCCCACTGCTATTTGTACAAGTGCCACAAATTCCCCACCCTCTCCGAGAAGAAGTTGCTCCTCATCTCAGTGTTAAATCTACCGCTTCTCAACCTATATTGGGGTGGCACAATAGTTAATGCTGCTGCCTCACAGCGTCAGGGATCTGGGTTCAATTCCGGTCTTGGGTTACTGTCTGTGTGGAGTTTGCACATTGTCCCCGTGTCTGCGCGGGTTTCCTCTGGGTGCTCTGGTTTCCTCCCACAGTCCAAAGATGTGCGGGTTAGGTTGATTGGCTATGCTAAATTGATCCTAGTGTCAGGAGGACCAGCAAGGTAAAGCATGGGGTTACGAGGATAGGGGACGGGGTGGGATAGTGCTTAATGCAGACACGATGGGTTGAATGACCTCTTTCTGCACTGTCTGGACTCTGATTCTATCCCTGTGACCTCTCTTTTGAGATTGCCCCAGAAAGGGAAGCATTTGGTCTACGTTTATCAACGGATGTGAGAGTTGTTGACAGAATTGCGGATGAGCCGATATTTTGGAGAGTGCAAGGTGATGGAACTCACCAGGAGAACATAGGGAAAAGGTGAGGCAGGAGGTAAAAAATATAAAGGAGCCAAGAAGAGAATAGGACAAAGGGAAAGTGGAACAGACCGACTAAAAGGTTGGGAAATCAAAATGAATTCACATTCTTTGTTTAGGTAAATGTGCTCCATCTTCCAGTGTGGTGACTAACCCCATTCTTTCATCAGGCTGAACCTACTCACCCGGGAGATGCTAATGCTCATACATTTTTTATTACAGTGTGCAGAGAATGTCAGATTTAAACCAGATTGGGAGGATGGGCAGGGGAGAGGAGAAGGATGCAGAAAGCATTTATGCTTCTCGCGTTCATTTCCACCTTCCCGAAGTGAGGATGGAGGACAGGGATGTGACCTCGCCGCATCTTCAGTAAGAGCAACATGCCACTCCGGAAGGGGTAGAGACAGCCCCCTTGAATAACTTCCCACCGATCCTGTCTGAAACTTCAACTCCACTCTCAGCCTCTTTCCAACCCAATTTTCACAGTAATGAGGCCATTACAATTGTCTCAACGGTGCTTCCTGTGGGAATGGGGTAAATGCCATGACCGCTTTTGGATTGGCACAGTGGTTAGCACTGCTGCCTCACAGCACCAGGATCCCGGGTTCGATTCCCAGCTTTGGTCACTGTCTCTGCAGAGACTGCACATTCTCCCCGTGTCTGTGTGGGTTTCCTCGGGCGCTCCAGTTTCCTCCCACAGTCCAAAGACATACGGGTTAGGTTCTTTGGCCAGGCTAAATTGCCTCTTAGTGTCCCAGGATGTGTAGGTTAGAGGGATTAGCGGGGTAAATGCGTGGGGGTGACGCGGATAGGGCCTGTGTGGGGTTCTTGTCAGTGCAGACTTGATGGGCTGAGTGGCCTCCTTCTGCACTACAGGGATTCTATGTTCCTCTGGTGGGAGACACCTTTACAGAGTTACCAGAAGCAGGGCCGTTTCACGAAGAAAGTACAGCCTTGCATCCATATAGTGCCTCTCACTCTGTCCCAGAGCCACTCCCAGCCAATGAGGCACTTTTGTGGCACCGTCACCACTGTAATGTGGGAAAGACGGCAGCTAATTGGGCACAGCAAGATCCCACAAACAGCAGTGTATGGCCATGATTCCCTGTCAGTGTTAACATCATGGCTGGAACGCGAGAGAATGCTCCCTACTGGAAGAGCAATGGCCTCGTGGTGTTACCACTAAACTATTAATGTAGAAACTTATCTCATGTTCTGAGGACCTGATTCGAATCCCGCCACGACAGATGGTGGAATATGAATTCAATCGGGAATTAAGAATCTACTGATGAGCATGAAACCATTGTCGATTGTTGGGGAAAACATATGTGGTTCACTATTGTCCTGTAAGGAAGGAAATCTGCCGTCCTTATCCGGTCTGGCCTACGTGTGACTCCAGAGCCACAGCGATTGATTCTCAACTGCTCTTGGGCAACCAGGGATGGGTAATAAATGCTGGCCAGCTAACGATACCCACGTCCCACAAATGAATAAAAAAAATTGTCTCCTTGCCACATTTTGTTGATAATTTTTAAAATGATTTTCTGGGATATGGGCATCACTGACTAAACCAATATTTATTTCCCTCCTAGTTGCCCCTTGAGAAGTTGATGGTGAGCTACCTTCTGCAGTTGCTGTGGTTTACAAACACTCACATTGCTTTTAGGGAGAGAGTTCCAGGATTTTGACCCAGAGACAGTGAAGGAATGGCAAGTGATTTGGAGGGGAACTTGCAGATGGTGATGTTCCCATGTACCTACTGTCCTCGCCCTTCTAGATGGTTATGGTCAGGGTTTGGAAGGGGTGCCTAAGGAACATTGGTGGATTGTAGTGCATCTTGTAAATTGTACACACTGCTGCTACTGAGTGTTGGTGATAGAGAGTGAATGTAGATGTGGTGCTAATCTAATGGATTGCTTTGTTCTGGATGGTTCTTGAGTGTTGTTGGAGCTGCACCAACCCCAGGCAAGTGGGAGTATTCCATCACACTCCTGACTTGTCAGACCTTCACACCCTCTGATTGGAAAGGCATCACTATAGCGGTCCCTCCCTCTCACACTGGCGTTGTCACGTTTGATAATGTGTTTAAGAATCTTGAGTGGGATGTGAATCCACAAGTTTCTGAATCGCTGGCAACAATGCTACCCACTGAGCCAGTGCTGACACCGCTTTTCTGATATTGCACAATCAAGATTGATCTCACAACTAAACTTATTTCCTTCTTACAGGTCAGGTACAATGATAGCACCGCTGGGGTTCAATTCCCAGCTTGGGTCACTGTGTGGAGTCTGCACTTTCTCCCCACATCTACGTGGGTTTCCTCCGAGTGCTCCGGTTTCCTCCCACCATCTGAAGACGTGTGACTGGCTATGCTAAATTGACACTGGCTGCAGGGATTAGTGAAGTAAATATGGGTTAGGGCCTGGGTGGGATTATGGTCGGTGCAGACTCGATGGGCTGAATGGCCTCCTTCTGCACTGTCAGGATTGTATGATTCAGAGGAGGGGAGAGCAGGGAGGCGATGAGACTTTTTATTTTGTGGGAAATCCCGGAGCTAAACGGAATGACTTCCTCCAGGTCGCTCTGGAAGAAAACGTCTCTTTTCACCGAGATTTCAATAGGATTGAGAATCCACAGGAAATACCATTGCCATCTCTTTGTGGAGATCCCGACAGGATGTTACCCTGGGGAGGAAGTGGGGGGGCTGCAGAGGAGAAGTGATGCTGATATTTCACTATATTCCAAGGCTTGGCTTAAATCCTAATCAGTAATCCTCAAAAATATATTGAATCTCTGGAAAACTGTCTGGGGGCTATAAAAGAAAGAGAAACATAGATTTTCCGACAAAGCCTTAATTCCACTGCGTATAGTCTTTGACCAACAGAATCTCATTAGTGGGTCACAGGAAAAAAATATCCTCGTTTTAAAAAAATCTGAATGACACCATTCTTAAAGGCAATTAAAAATTTATAGAGTGGGAAAGGTTTGCTTAACAATTAATGTAATCTTTAGGGAACTCATTAACACTCAACGAAGTGGCCATTATTTTAACTCAAGCTGGTAAATAATTTCAAGAACCCAAATGTGTTACAAATAGCCCTTTTGCTCTATAAATGGATTTAAATTGTCTATCAGGACAGGAAAATTTTAATTCTTTTAATGGAACCATAGCTTACACTGGATCCTAATTGCCGCAGATATTTTCCTGCTTCACTGTCCTATTTGGAAAGGCAGAATGCTTAAGGGTCTTAAAGACCTGAAGATTCCAGGTCTAATTCCCAACCGACGCTAACCTCATCATTCTGGGATAAAAGCAAATTACTGCGGATGCTGGAATCTGAAACTGAGAGAGAAAACACTGGAAAATCTCAGCAGGTCTGGCAGCATCTGTACAGAGAGAGAGAAAAAAAGAGTTGAGGTTTCAAGGCTAGAAGTCAAGGCTCAAAATATCAGCTGTTTTCCCTCCTTATGGATGCTACCAGACCTGACGAGATTTTCCAGCATTTTCTCTTGTGGAGGAGAGAGTTCCAAATGTCCGGCTACTTTTGGGGAGGGGGGGAGGAGGAAGGACAGTGGGGGGGAGGAGGAAAGGTGGAGATGGGGGGGACCTGTGGAGAGAGTTCTACATGTCCACTGCCTTTTGGGATGGAGGGGGGGGGGGGAGGTGGCTGGAGAGCATTCCAGATATCTGCTGCCTTTCAGAGGTGGGGGGAGTGGGGGGAAGAGTTCCAATGGCCACTGCCTTTTTGGAATGGGGAGAGTGGTGAGAGGGGGGGCTGAAGACCATTCCAGATATCACTGCCTCTCAGGGGTGGGGGGGGGGGGGGGTTTGGGGGAGAGAGTTCTGGATGTCCACTGCCACTCAGGGGTGGGAGAGAGAGTTCCAGATGTCCACTGCCTCTCAGGGAGTGGCAGGGTGTGGGAGAGAGTTCCAGATATCTGCTGTCCTTTGTGCGAGGAAGTGCTTCCTGATTGACCAAGCTGTCATTTGAAGTTGATGCCCTCCGGTTCTGGACTCCATCCCGGCCAGGATAAATATCGACATGAAGAGGAGCAAACTCTCACACTTATGGAGTGCCTTTCATTGCATTAGAGTGCCCCAAAAAGTACACTCCAGCCAATGAGGGACTGCAGAGCAAGCTTCCACAAACCACAACACCGAGGGCATTGGCCAGATAATCTGTATTTGCGATATTAATGGAGGGAGAAATATCAACCAGAACACCTAGGGCACATCGTCATTAAAATAATACCACAGGATCTTCCAATCATAGAATCCCTACAGCTAAGAAGCCATTCAGCCTATCGAGTCTGCACCGACCACAAATCCTATCCCTGTAACCCCAGGTATTTACCCCAACCTGTACATCTTTAGACATGAAAGGGGCAATTTAGCATGACAATTCCCCTAACTGCATATCTTTGGACTGTCAGAGGAGCCAAGAAAACCCTCACAGACACAGGGAGAATGTGCAAACTCCACACAGAAGAGTGACGTGAGCTGGGAGTTGAACCTGGTGCTGCGAGGCAGCAGTGCTAACCACTGTGCCAGCAGGGAGGACAGATGGTGCCTCGGTTTAATGTCTCTTCCAAGCGAAGGAATCTCTCCGCAGTGCGGCTCTCCCTTGGTTGCTGAGACAGAGAGAGTGAGAGCTTTGATTTTTCTGGCATGTTCGGGAGTGTGACTTGCAATGGGGACATCGTGACTGGGAGCACGGTGGAGTCAGCTTGACACAGAATAACAGGCTGCTGCTTCTGGTCACTGGGTGAGGGCAAGGCAAAAGCCCACGATTCCACTCATGGTGGAATGACCTCCCTCCCAGCCTCAGCTCAAAGTGGGGGCAGGGAAGTCCCTTCCTATACTGAACTGTCCCCCAGAGCTGCAAGTATCTTCAAACAAAACCTTATCAGACCCGTGGGCTGTGCGATTATCTTGTCATCATGACATTGAGTAAAATATAAAATCTAACCCCCCCCCCACCCCATCATCACCAATCTACTGCCCTTCAGACTATACAATACCATTTCACATTACTGCAAATGGCACATGCATGAGAAGGAAGATAAAAATGCTAATTAAATCTCACTGTCTAGACACTGTCTATAAAGTATTCAGGATATGTCTGAAATGCCATTTGGATTCTCCAATTAAATTATTGCCTCTTGCACGTCTCGAGCGTGCCTCTATGATATCAGGGTGTGCAGTCTTGTAAAAGCATTAAAACAGCTTCTAAATGCTAACGCAGGAATATCAGCGGCAGTACGTGGTTTCTCAGTGTTTTATTACATTGCAAATGGATGCAAAACAGTTAACTCTATCAACAGGAACCAGATAGAGGTAACAAGGAAATTTGGTGTGTCAGCTATGACTCTCACCAACTTGCACAGAAAGCATTCTTTCTGGTTGTATCACAGCTCGGTCTGGCTCCTGCTCTGCTCAAGGCCTCAAGAAAGTACAAAAAGTTGTGAATTTAGCCCAGTCCATCACACAAACCAGCCTCCCAGCCATTGACTCTGTCTACATTTCCCACTGCCTCAGGAAAGTAGCCAGTATAATTAAAGGACCCCACTCACCCCGGACATTCTCTATCTTCCACCTTCTTCCATTGAGGAAATGATCCAAAAGTCTGAGGTCTTTTCCACAAATGTCCACACCACAAGAGGACATGGTGGCATGTGAGGAAAAGGCTTCTTGTAGCCAGGTTCCTACTCTTAAAGGCACTCTGCCCCCCTCAAAGTGAAGCCTTACTGAGTCATAGAAGGCCATTGTTGAATCTACCCGAAGCAACGGCACCCATGGGAGATGGAAGAATAGGGAAGGTTCTGCATTTCAGGGATGCCAGGGTCGAGACCCTCAGCTTGGTGGCGAACTGAAGGAATGAGGTCAAATTTACCCGAGTGGCCACAGCATCTTGTAGGATGTCCTTCCAAACGAAATGGAGATAAGTTCCTGGGATGTGGCCAGCAGGAGCCCGGTGAGGTTTCGTGACCCGACGAGGGGAACCAAGGTCAGTGAGTGACATTCATCCCGTCACAGAACAACTCAGACAGCTCACGTTACCAACCTCTCAGCATTCAGTAATCCAGCCTAACATCCAGATGCTTTACCCGAGTGCTGTCAACCTCACTCCCAGCACTTGCCTTTTAAAGTGGAGTTAAAGTCTATTTATTAGTCACAAGTAAGGCTTACATTTAAATTCCCCCTAGTCGCCACACTCCAGCAGCAAGGGAGAATTTAGCGTGGTCAATGCACTTAACCAGCATAGTTTCCAGACTGTAGGAGGAAACTGGAGCCCCCAGAGGAAACCCACGCAGACACGGGAGGAGGTGCAGACTCTGCACAGACATTGCCCCAAACCGGGAATCGAACCCAGGTCTCTGGCGCAGTGAGGCAGCAGTGCTAACCACTGTGTCTCTAAGGGTCAAATGAAATGTCCAAAACCGAGATTGATAGAAGCTAGTGGGTATTAGCGGGTCGGAAGCCAAAAGTGACGTTAAGAAATAGATCAGACAGGATCTAGTTGAATATCTGAATGGCTCAATTTTGTTCCCATTCTTGCTCGACAGATTTTCCCTCGAGTCTAAACAATACAATTCCACACAGTGCAGAAGGAGGACCATTGAACCTGCACTGACAATAATCCCAAACAGTCCCTATCCCCATAACCCCCATGTATTTACCCTGCTAATACCCCTGACACAAAGGGACGATTTACCACGGCCAATCCATCTAATCTGCACAATTTACTACAGCCAATCCACCTAAGGGGCAATTTAGCATGGCCAATCCACTTAACCTGTACATCTTTGGACTGTGGGAGGGAACCGGAGCATCCGGAGGAAACCCACGCAGACACAGGGAGAATGTGCAAACTCCATACAGTGACCCAAGCCAAGAATTGAATCCACATTCCTGGCAGTGTCAGACAGCGGCGCTAACCACCGTGCCGCCCCTATTTTGCTCACCATATTAGTTAGATCTGGAGACAGATTGCACACGCGTGCCGAGGAAAGAACTGGCAGGCATTTCTTCCGGAGAGGTTGCAGCTTTGTTTGCATTTTTTTTTTTAATTACATGTTCATAGTTTGCACATGAAAATAAAAAAACCACAAGCCGTAGACCCCAGGCTGAGCATTTGCTACAGTATTCTACACATAATACATTCTTAAATAAAACTGCTTCACATAACAAATTTTGCATAGATATCTTACAATACCAATTTAAAAAAGAATTAGGAAACAGACCAGTAACAAAAATAAATTCTTCTTCTGTTAATAATCTTGTAACATTAACGTACTACCATCATATATAATACAAAGAATGTGTTCTTCCTTTAAGACTCTTTGTACAGAAAACTGACAAACAGAACAGAAAATAACAAAACAAGAGAAATAAACAGAAGAGAAGGAAAAATAAAAGGAACAAAACCCAATTTTTGTTGTCCCCCAGGGGCATGCGTGTGGAATTCTGTACAGGCCTGACTAAAATGGCGTCCTCTACATTGAGTAGACAATCATTAGCACTTGGCCAAGGAGGAGGGGTGGGTGGGCGGGTGGGCTGGCACTAAGTAGTTCTCAACAAAGGCAGGCGTGCTTCCCCGACATCTCCCCCACAAATCAAAAGGTCTTGGCAAACTAGCCAAGTTTTCCAGAGCAAAACCTTCCTGACGCCTGCGGGGAGGGGTGGGGGTGGGGGGTGTGGGTGGGAAATGGGGCTTGACAAATGAGCTTGTGCGTCTTCAGGGAGAATAACAATTTCACAGAATCATCGAATCCCTACAGTGCAGGAGGAGGCCATTCGGCCCATTGAGTCTGCACCCATCACAATCCCACCCAGGCCCTATCCCCATAACCCCATGTATTTACCCTAGTTAGTCCCCCTGACACCAAGGGGCAATTTAGTGTGGCCAATCCACCTAATTTTGGGGAGATCAGTTCAGGGATGTGGGTGTTAAATTTTTGAGACTGTTGTTGCAGGGCAAGTGGGCCCCACCTTGCTAAACTGCAGACTTTTACTTTATTTATTAGGTATCACAAGCAGGCTTACATTAACACTGCAATGAAGTTATTGTGAAAATTCTCTAGTCGCCATACTCTGACGCCTGTTGAGGTACACCGAGGGGGAAATTAGCATTACCGTTTGGACTGTGGGAGAAAACCGGAGACAGACTCGGGTAGAACGTGCAAACGTCACACAGACAGTGACCCGAGCCCGGAATCAAACCTGGAACCCTGGCGGAACAGTGCCAACCACTGTGCTGCCCAAGCACGGTGTGGGGTCAAAAGAAGTGGCTCAGCAGGGGGTTCTGTAGGAGAAGGAATTTATAGATTGTGCGCCTCCCAATTCCGAGAGAGAGGAAAGAGGGAATTATTTCAACTGCCACACATGAAGAACATATTGTGGGTATTGGGAAGGGTTACCATGGAAACTTGGTGGCAAGCACAGGAAGTGCCCTGCACATCCATCGCCATAGGGCGATTCCTTGACTTTGATAGGACGGCCAACATTACCTCGGGGTCTCCTGGGAATGAAAAGATTTAATCTGCTGGGATACAGTTCCGAGGAAATGGGAGAGGAGAGAAATCACATGCACGCTTCTACACCGAATAACACACCATCGTTACCAGTCAGGTCAGACGATCAGATCTCCAAACTAATGCCCCTGTTCCCCTCCAACACAAACACACACCCCCACACACACAAATAAATAAACAACAACAACAAAAATATATCAACAGGACAGAGGAACGGAAAATGGAGAGGAGGGTCAGAGTGGAGTATGTGTAGGTACCCTGTATAGAACTGACCCCTTCCCCAATTAAAACAAAAAACATACAGTTAAATAGCAGAAAGACATGGATTATGTTTGATCCCGGGGGTGGATGGGGGGGGGGGGGGGGTTTTGGTGGGGGGAGCAGCGGGCAACGTGACTCCACAAATCATATTGTCCTTCAGGATTTGTATCTTAGTAGGCTGGTGATAGGCCCTTAGCTGGACATTTGTGTGTGAATGGTTCCAAATAGGAAGGAGAGAGGAGTCTCCTTGGTTACCATGGGCTTGCTGTTAATAGTCTAAATCTGGGAAATCTAGAGGAGGGGAGAGATATAAGGCTGCGCTGGTGTGGTGTTGATACAAGATTATCTTTTTACCCTCAATTGCTGAGCTTGCAAATGATTTTTTTTAATCTTACATTCGCAATGCCTTACCCACTCAGCCCAATTTTTAAGACCATGGTTTCTCCATTTGCTTTGCATGCTCTGTACCCAGGCCCCCGCCACCCTTGCCGGGTCCACTGCTGCTCGGGAGGGGAGGGGCAACTTTGCCAACTTTGCGTCACCTCTGTCTCTCTCTCTCTTCACCCCACTCCCAACCCACTACTCCCTTCACTGAGAGGGAGAAATACCACTCTCTTGCCCCCCTCCCCACCCCAAGTCTCCCATGAGGCAACAGGGCTTGGGTGGGATTGTGGTCAGCACAGATTCGATAAGCCAAATGGCCTCCATCTGCACTGTAGGGATTCGGGTACTGATGGTCTTGCCTGCTTTCCTGTTGATGTGGAAAGCCCGTATACCGCAAACATGCGCATGGCACAGGAGTGTGAAAAGGGGAGGTGGGGGCTGGCGATCGGTGGATGGGGGAGATGGAGTTTAGGGAATGGCACTTCCAGGAAAAGGCAGAACCCAGAGCTGCCATCCATCGGTGCCACACCTGGTCGGAGGTTCAAATGACATGGAAGGCCTGTTCTGCTGGCTTGTTCCAATGGGGTTGGGATTCCGGTGAATACACAACCCTGCCTTCAATGGCAAAGCTGCTCAGTGAGGGGCAGATTGGGTGGGCTCTCTCCTCTACGACCAAAAAGACTAAACTGGGGATCGGAAATTGCGATTGAGTCGACAGCCATTTCTTTAAACTTGCAAGGGCTCGCAGACTGGTGAGCTAAATACTGCCACACAAATATCTTGGGATCTATTAACGTTACTGTTACCTACCTCTGTACCTGCTATTGGACAGGGAGGGAGGTACTAGCAACGCCTATCAGACTGGGCAGGATATAACTCAATGCCATACAGAAATCCCTGGCCTAAAGGTGAACTATATCACTTGCAGAGTAAAAGTCAACAATGCAGTCCTCAACAATGCAAACCCTCCTACACCCTACACACCTCCCATTACTTAAGCTACAAAATGTGGGGGGGAGGGAGGGAGGGAAGGGGGGGGGGGTGCGGTGAAGACCCAAACATTGAAAGACCTTATAGAATCGTAGAATCCTTACAATACACAAAGAGGCACTTGGCCCATTGAGTTTGCACCAACAATAATCCCACCCCAGGCCCTATCCCTTTAACTCCATGTATTTTACCCTGCTAATCCTTCTGACATTAAGGGGCAATTTAGCACGGCCAATCTACTTAACCTGCACATCTTTGGACTGTGGGAGGAAACCCAGGCAGACACGGGGAGAATGTGCGAAGCTCGCACAGAGAGTGACCCAAGCCGGGAATCGAACTCGAGTCCCTGGCGCTGAGAGGCAGCCGTGCTAATCACCACGCCACCTCGGAAAGCTTTTACAGAGAGATTGCATACACGTGGCGTGTTTGTTTTTGGAGAGGTGGGCTTGGAGGGGAGGGAAATATCGTGCTGCAGGTTAGGGCTGATGACACTGCCATTGGCCGAACTCCTGGACTCCCTACGCCCCACCGAGTTCCATTCCATTCAGTGTCAGTCATCAGGAGTGGCCAGAACGAGAGATTGGACACTGAGGCGGCTGGAAAGCAGGACATTGCTGGTGACTAGAACACTCTGTGAGGGAGGTAGGGAATGGAAAATGTCAGTGGTACTTACCGTCTTGGGGGTGGGGGTGTGGGGGGGGGGGGGTCAGTTTGTTGGCAGTGACCAGCCTCAATAAAAAAAGGTCGAGGCCATTCTGGCACAATTATAAACTTTCCTGAACCCAGGGAAGGCCAAAAGGATTTTAAGAACCCACTCAAACACGTATCCCCAATTCTGATCCTCCTTTCTAAATCCCACCCCCAAAATAAAAGTGACAAACTCAAGAAGCAAGTTATGACTGGCAATTCCTTCGGAAGGGGCCGCGATGGGTACACCCAGGGTATTTCGGTATTGTGCATCCCCCCCCCCCTCCACACTGAGCAGGATAGGTGCCATCAGTTTGTTGGCACAGTGCACCAACAAAACGTCAGAGTTCACACCAAACCAGATGCCCCAGGATTGCACAGGAAAGATGCCCAAAGGGCAGCGTCCAAGGCGGTGAGGCAGTTGGCACGGGAAGTCAAGGTTTGATCGGGCAACAGACTTTGGCTCCGGCTATCTGGGGAACGAGTATTCCAGAAAAATGCCTGGGCGGACCGAGGATCCAAACCTACCATCAAGGACATTAAGATACAGGCCTGGATGTGATACGGGAAAGAAGACCCCCCCCCCCACCAAAGCAGCAGCTCACAAAAGATTAGACAGAGGAGGGGGGGATTGGAACAGGAGAGGATTTGATCCGATAAGACTAGCAATGCTTACAAATGATTCCCAATGGGAAACCTTTCAGTGAAGGCTGGCAAAGACGTGTTGGATGAGGTGGGTGGGGGGGGTGGAATCATTTTTATCCTGGCTGTATCTTGGGCAATATGTTAACATTAAGTTTGGCAGAAAATAGCAGAGGGAAGAAGACAGACACATGCAGAGATAATGTGCGAGAGAGAGAGAGAGATGACACAATAAATATTCAATCTATACAATAAACATTGGAGTTCCAATTCCGAGGCCACTGGAAACATCAGTGAGACAGTTCTAACCATTGTTCATCCAAAAACAGTGATACTTAAACAATAATATATATTATATATATATAAAAAAAAACTAGCCCCATATGGATTCATTCAGCTCGTTACAAGTTGCCACTGGGCTAGCTGAGTGTAAATTTAAATTAAAAAAAATTGCCAGCGCAGTTCCTGCCTCCCCCTACCCCCCTCCCACGAAACGGGAACGGACCTCTGCCGGAAAAGATCAGTAATAAGCAACTGACTCGTGTTTGATCCCCTTTAACAATCACTGAGCCAGGTTGAGGTGGTGAGGCAAGGTGAGGGGTGGAGGGGGGGTACTTTGGGGGGAATGAGGGTTGGAGGGGAGGGGGTGGGTTTACGGGGAACATAACGGAGGTCACTAGGTGCCACGTAGCTTGGCACTGCCAAAGGGTGAGGCAGGGATGGCCAAGGCATGGGCAAGCGGCTTGGTGAGGGCATGCTGACTCCACTCCCCCCAATGAGTCCACGCACACAGATCGGCTGGGCTAGCTGACTGGGATTGCCTTGATTCCCTTCCCCTTCAGCGGCACGGCAAACTGCCAATTGCTGTAAGCCCACGCCAACAGCAGAAGCCAGCGGCAATTTGTGCAAGGAAGCCGAGGGCAGTGACCGTTCCTCAGTCTGGGACTCAAAGACAAGGCGGAGGTCAACCTTAAACTCATCCACACCCCCGCCACCTCGCACCTCCCTCCCTCTTCCAATCTCCTACTGCTCTCCTTCCAGATCAGTCCACATCTACTGTGCACGCCCGGTCCACTGAACCGCTACAGCGCGGGAGGCCATTCAGCCCATCGAGTCTGCACCAATCCCACCCAGGCCCTGTCTCCATAACCCCATACAATTTCCCGGCTAGCACCCTGACACTCAGGGAGAATTTAGCGCAGCCAATCAACCCAACCCGCACGTGTTTCAGACTGTGGGAGGAAACCGGAGCACCTGGAGGAAACCCACACAGACACGGGGAGAATGTACAAACTCCACACAGACAGTGACCCAAGCCAGGAATCGAACATGGGTCCTTGGCACTGCGAGGCAGCCATGCTAACCACTGTGCCACCGTGCTGCCCCTGCCACCTCCAAAGTTAATGCGCAAATTGCTTTGTTGGGAATGAAGGAAAGTCTAAACTTCGTTTACCCCCACCAGTGCCCTGTGGCACTCCCTTCCGTGACCAGTCTGAGAAGGAATTGTGTAATCTAGATTGGATTGAGTGCCTAGCTGAAACAGGAAGATGTGCAGTTGACTCAATGACCTCCCCCACCCCTACAAACCCACCCATTACCCACGGTTGTACCCAATAGCAGGTCTAACTAATCCTTCACCATCAGATGCACCAATTACCTGGCACCTTTCTGCCAGCCACCTTCAGGCCTCTGCATGAAGTGACCCAGGCACAGGGCACCTCCCAACGCCCATTCCCTTCGGGGGGAACCCAGTGCAGGAAGTTGCGTAGAGGCGGCCAAGTCAGACACCTGCCTGACCGAGGCAGGGTCAAGTGGTGAAAGACCTTGGTCGGCCTTTGAAGGGCAAAGTGAAAGGCATGGCGGTCCCTCCAACACTTGGTAGAGGCAAGGGAAGCAGACATTGACAGGCCGCTGGTCCGCGAGTAAATCCAGCCCTCGGAACTCGAACAACAGTTCCATCCCCCAACACCAGAGGCGAGGTGGGGTGGGGGGGGAGGATTAAACCCAGATGTGTTGTCATGGAAATGCTCAGATAAATAGACTTCCTATGGGGGAGAGGGGGAGTGAGTTAGAAGTCGCCCAAAGCCATCATGTAATGCCCCCCACTCTACCCAATCTTTGGTTTGTCTCACCGGCCACAGATGGTGCACCAAGGGCGGTCAGCTGGTGAATACTGGGGGCCTCGCGGCATTGCCGAGGCAACCAAGCCAGTGGAGTCCGCCTCCTCCGGAGCGAGAGGGAGTGTGTCGTGGGGGAGTGTGTCGTGGGGAAGTGTGGGGTGCGGGGAGGTGAAGAGGCATTTAATCCCACACCGAGGGCTCAGCTGGGCCCTGGAGTTTTACAGTTGGGAAAGACATGTGACTACTGAACGGGAGAACGGGGAGTGGGGTGGTGGGGGGGGGAAGCTTCGCCACCTTTAAACCAAATTCACCGAGGGACCATCACAACAGGCGCGTCCACGAGGCGGTTCCAGCAGAAAATCGCCATTTACAAACGGGTGATGATATACAAAAATCCCATGAACATTTTCAGCAGAACAAGCACCCCCCCCCCCCCCCCCCACATCCCACCCCTCTCTCAGGTCCATTCAATCAATCAGTCTGCATAGACCAGGTCTGAGCTGAGTGAATTCATATCAATTCCAGTCGAGTTCAGCAGAGGACATTTTGGAGAGAAGCATGTTGCAAAGGAGAGGGGGAGGTGGTTGGGGGGGGTGGGGGAGGAGGAGGGGAGGGGAGGGGAGGGACGGCCTCTCTCCGGCTGCAACCCAGCCTGTCCAAAACGGTGCCAGCGGCTACCGGCCGTTCCAGCCTGTGCCACAGGCCCACAGCGGCTAAAAAGCGAACAGGGTCCCCCATCTGCAACCGGTCTACCCCGCCGCATCGTTCAAACTCCCCCCCCCCCCCCCGCCTTTGGGCATCTCCTCTTCAACAGGAGAAGCACTGCTCCCGTTTACCAAAAACAAACCACCCTGCACCCACAGTTCCACCTCGGCTACACAACGAGTTGGCATTTGCCTTGAGCTGATGATAGAACAGCGGCACAGTACAGAATTCGCAGGAACGGAGATCCCGTCAACGTTTACTTGTCCTCGGATCATCTCAACATGTCCTCCCCCCACCTCCCCCCCGCCACAACCTGGCACCAACCCCTAAGCAGCAGAAACACCGACAAGATGGAGATGATCCCTGGGGTGGGTCCGGGTCCGGAGTCCAACTGATGGGCGAGCGGGCTGTCACTGTGAAGGCCTGGAAGGTTTGTAATCCCCTTTGGTACCATGGCAACAGAAATCCAAATGCTATTCAAATCAGTAAATCGTTTGGCAGTGTCTAACTGACCGATAGACTGGGTAAGGCATATCCAAGATATGGAGTGTGTGTGTGTATGTATACACATCTAGTATATGTGTGCGCGCGCGTGTGTGTGTATACAGGTGTGTGCGTGTGCACGGACATGTATGCACACGCACCCAATGCAACATGGCAACAAGTCAACCAGTGATCTGCGCTCTCCCGCTAACAGTCACGCCAATGGGTATTGTGAAGGGCCGAACATCATCTCAAACGTGTCTCTTCATATGAAGGGCAAGGTGATCCGATCGGGAGAAACATCTGGAATTAAAAAGAAAATACAGAAAATTTGATCCCATTGGAATGCAAGCTGTGTGGACAGGTCAGCGTACAACACTCCCCCAATCGCCCAGGTTCACACATAAAACACGGCCATCTTGTCTCGTCCTACATAAGAGGCGGCCATTTTGTCCCCCCCAACCTGGCCCACACCCTCGGCATTTCTCGAGGAATTTTGGGGTCTGTTTACACAAATAGGGGCAGCACAGCGGTTAGCATTGCTGCCTCACAGCGTCAGGGACCCGGGGTTCGATTCCCGGCTTGGATCACCATCTGTGGGGTTTGCATGCTGTCCCCGTGTCTGCGTGGGTTTCTTCCGGGTGCTCCCGTTTCCTCCCACAGTCCAAAAGACATGCTGGTTAGGTCGACTGGCTGTGATAAATTGGCCTTGGAGTCAGGGAGAATTAGCTGGGTAAATATGGCTCTGGGGAGAAAGCAGGATTGGGCTATTGAGTTGGACGATCAGCCACGATCGTGATGAATGGTGGAGCAGGCTGAAAGGGCCGAATGGCCTCCTCCTGCTCCTATCTTAAATGTGGGCTAATGGGAATAGGACTTTGGTGGGATTGTGGTCAGCGCAGACCCCATTGGCTGAGTGACTTCCTTCTGCACTGTAGAGATTTTACATTACCACCGTTATGCTACAATTAACACCGGCTTTAGTCTTTAACACTATCTTTAAAAACTTCCTTTATCTTGTGGCCACAACACCATTGAGATTCTCTTCTGAGTTTCCATCTATCTCTGACCTTCTATTCACCAACCCCCCCCGTCTAAAATTATATAACCCATCACAGTCCCCTCCTTCTGCTCTTCTGATGAAGTCACATCGGACTCAGAGCCGTTTCCTCCCACGGCGGCACGGGCTGGTTGGGCCGAAGGGCCTGTTTCCCGGTGCTGTTTTGTTGTTTGAAGATGATGCCAGACCTTTCTCCTGCACTGTGTGTTTTTATTTCAGACCTCCAGCATCTGCATTATTTTGTTCTCATAAACAGGAATCAAAGATTGGCTGGCAAAGCTTATAGAAGACAAGGGTGTCTTCAAAGATAGTGGGGGGGGGGGGGGGGCAGAGGGAGAGGGGCCAGGGGAGAGGGGCAGAGGGAGAGGGGCAGAGGGAGAGGGGCAGAGGGAGAGGGGGCAGAGGGAAGGGAGAGGGGCAGAGGGAGAGGGGCAGAGGGCAAGCGCGGTGGGGTGGGGGAAGGCAGAGGGCAAGCGCGGTGGGGAGAGGAGAGAGAGTGATGGGGGAAAAGAGAGAGACAGACAGACAGACAGACAAAGAGATAAGAGAAAGAGAAAGCAAGAGAGACAAACAGAGACAGACAGGGAAAGAGACCAGCACTGCTTCCTCACAGTGACAGGGACCCAATCTGAATTGCAGTCTCTGGATCATCCCAGACAGCAGGACCAATCCACCCAACCCTCTCTCCCCGTGTCCATGTGGGTTTCCTCTGGGTGCTCCGATTTCTTCCCCACTTTACATATCTGCAGGTTCAGTGCATTGGCCGTGCTGAATGCCTCTCAGAGTTTTTTTGGGGGGGGGGGGGGGGGGGGGGGAGGGAAGGTGGCGCTAGGGTATATACATGGGAGTTACAGGGGAGGAGGAGGAGGAGGTGGGGGGGGGAATGAGCGAGCAGCACAGTGGGGACGGAGGGGGATCACTGGATGAACTGGCAGGTGGGTGGTAATGGTGTTAGCAGATGGCACTGTGAGCAGGTGTGGAGGTGCCTCTCACCAGCTGGCAGCCCGACTACAATCAAACAGCCAGTGGGCATCAGATCAGACTGGCTGCCCACCCCCCCCACCCCCCACAATCCCTGAGCGTATACCCTGCCCCCCTCTCACCCTGGCACTGCCCAGCCCAGCACTCTGACACCCGATTAAGTTATTACAGCAAATTAATGACAGGCTCCACGCTTGTCGGCAGCAGGGAGCTAACGCTACACAATACAGACTGCCAGGCTAAACCCTGTACCCAATCACTTCATCAACTCAGCTAACGGCAAATAGAGAAGAGAGCAAGATTGTAATAAACTGTTCACAATCACTGGCAGGTATACCCACACGCACTGACCAGCTCAACACACACACACACTCAGGCAGTGTGAGTCAAAGAGACAGAGAGAGAAATGGAGAAAGAGTGAAAAAAAAAAATCACAGCACGAGAGTGACATTGGACAGGAAAACAGGGCGAGAGCCAGCAAGACCCAGAGCCCAACAGGGCGAGTGAGACCCAGACCCAGACGGAGCGAGCAAAACCCAGACCCAGACTCAGAACCCAATGGGGCAAGCAAGACCCAGACCGAGCGAGCAAAACCCAGACCCAGAACCCGATGGAGCAAGAGCGAGACCAGGGTGCCTGCGTTTGCAAACACGACAGCGAGACAGTGACCGTGATGCAAGACTCCGGGGCCGAGAGCAGGGCTAATCGCGCGAGGCACGGCACGAGTGCAAGCGAGACAGAGGGTGCGAGAGCCTGACAGAGGGCGCAATCGCCCGGGATCGGTCCAGCGGCAGGGCGATCGAGGTGGACAGGAAAAGGATAAAAGGGGGATAGCTCAGGATTGGAGCAGGTCAGACAGATGGGGTGGAAGGTAGACACTGATCCAGTGAGGGATGCGAGCAGTCTGACCACAGGATTGGAGAACTACCACTGGCCAGCTGACTCTGTGGCACAGTGCCACTGGGAGGCACCACATTGCTGCAATTGGCTCGCTGCCAGGCTCAGCGATGCCCAAATAACGTAGCAGCCACTTATTTACCCAGCTTGTCTACTCCTCAACTTCCTGGAGATCACAGGGGGAAGAGGAGGGGGAGGGGGAGAGCGAGGGCCTGAGGAGGAAGAGGCGGGGGAGGGAGAGTAAGGGCCTGAGGAGGGAGAGGAGGGGAGCGAGGGCCTGAGGAAGAGGAGGGGGAGGAAGAGGAGGAGACGGGGTGGCGAGGTCTGGAGGAGGAGGCATGGCAGGTGGGGAGGGCCGGAGGAAGGGAGGGGCTTGTGGGTACTGAGTGCTGGAGGCGGGGGTAATGTCAGGAATCTGTCCCCCGTCACCACCCCCCCTGCTCCTCCGCCATCCCAGGAGCAGCTGCCTCGTTGTCCCACCTCACCTGTCGCAGTGGTTACATTTGAATGGCTTCGCTCCCGTGTGTTTCCGATAATGTCGCGTGAGTTCGTCACTCCGTGCAAAACGCCATTCGCAACCTTCCCACGAGCACTTGTACGGTTTCTCACCTACAAAGGGAGAGAGAAAGAGAGAGAGAGAGAAAAAAACTCGTTACCAAAACCGGCAGGCAAAACCCCGCAGAGGGAGCCCTCAGGCCCCTGGGGGAGGTCTCCCCTGCCCCCACTGAGGCACAGGGCCCGGGCCTGAGGTGGGGGGCCCACGCAGTGGGGGTGATATCAGAACCCAACCCAGGACCGTAGCGCACAAACTCCCAGGATAGAGTTTCCGTGTACCTGATGCTGAGGTACACAGCATTCAGCAGGTTTGGTTTCATCAGTCAGAACATTGAATACAGGGGATGGGACATCTTGTTGAAGTTGAATAAGGCATTGGTAAGGCCACAATTTGAATAAAATGTGCAATTCTGGTCACAATTATAGAAAGGATATTATTAAACTAGAATGAGTGCAGAAAAGATATACTAGGATGCTACTGGGACTTGGTAGATTGAGTTATAAGGAGAGGCTCGATAGACTGGGACTTATTTCCCTAGAGCGTAGGAGGCTGAGGGGTGACCTTATGGAGGTCTATAAAATAAATGAGGGACATAGAGAAAATAGATAATCAATATCTTCTTCCAAAGATAGGGGAGTCTAAAACTAGAGGGCATTGGTTTAAGGTGTGTGGGGAGGGGGGGGGTCTTTTATGTAGGGCATAGGTTTAAGGTGAGAGGGGAGAGATACAAAAGAAATGTTTAGAGGCAATTTTTTCACACTGTAGACTCTATACAAAGGCCAGGCCCAGGGCCCAGTTCACAGAGGACTACAGCTCCCAGTTCACAGAGGACTACAGCTCCCTGCGCTGCTGAAATCTCAATATTTTCTAAGAGCCGATACTGTGATGGTCGCAGATTTCATTCCGGTCAGGAATTTAAATCAACAGCAATGTATTTTTGAGCTGGCTTCCAACAGACCCAAGCCTGACTGAATGCAAGCAGTGGATCTGCTTATCTGTGTGAGAGTTATCTCCTGGAGATCAGGCCTGCTACTCATTTGGGGACAGAGGAAACTGGCTGAAACAGGCCAATAAACAGAAGCTGAACCTCGTGCTGATGATTGTGTGTTTTTCAAACAACAGCACAAGTTCTGCAAATAGCGCGTCGGGAGGTGTAAGGGCGAGAGTCCCTTATAGAGTCTGACTTTACTTCAGAGCCAGACTCTGAACCTGACAGGAATGTGCGACAACAATGCCAAATGAGTAATACTTTAAAACAACTTTTACACGGAATAACGATGATTCTAACACACAGCAGCTGGCTGTAGGCCGCAGAGGAATTCCCAAAATAAACACAGCTTTCCCACAAGGGGGAAACTTGCCTGTACGTGGCTCCTTGTACAGGACATCCCAAAACACTTTGCAACCCGCGCGCTCAGAAGCGTCGTCACTGTCGTAAAGTCAGAAACGCGGCAGCCAATTCACGCACAGCAAGATCCCACTAACAGCAACGAGGTATAGGGCAGATGAACTGTTTCAGTGATGCTGATTGAGGGATGTCTGATTTGATTGCCGTATGTATTGGGATACAGTGAAGAGTATTGTTTCTTGCGCACTATACAGACAAAGCATAGAGAGAATGGGGTTGGCACTGCTGCCTCAACACCAAGGACCTGGGTTCAATTCCGGCCTCGGGTCATTGTCTGTGTGGAGTTTGCACATTCTCCTTGTGCCTGCGTGGGTTTCCTCCGGGTGCTCCGATTTCCTCCCGCGCTCCAAAGATGCGCAGGTTAGCTGGATTGGCCATGCTAAATTGCCCCTTAGCGTCAAGGGGTCTAGCAGGGTAAATATACGGGGTCACAGAAATAGAGCCTGGGTGGGATTTATTGGTGTGGCTGGTGTGAACTCGATGGGCCGAATGACCTCCTTCTACACGTAGGGATTCTATAATGAGAAGGAGAGGGTACAAAATATAATGTTACAGTAATAGAGAGAGCAAAGAGAAAGATCAACTTAATTCAAGGTACAAAATCAAAAGTCTGACAGCAGCAGGGAAGAAGCTGTTCTTGAGTCGGTTGGTACGTGACCTCAGACTTTTGTATCTTTTTCCCCGACAGAAGAAGATGGAAGAGGGAACGTCCGAGGTGCTTAGCGCCCTTGATTACGCTGGTTGCTTTCTCGAGGCAGCGGGAAGTGTAGACAGAGTCAATGGATGGGAGGCTGGTTTGCCTGATGGACTGGGCTACATTCTCATTATAGTTGGCTGGCAACTGGGGCGAAATAAGGCTCCTTCAGTAGCTCCTTCCAAACCCATGAACGACAAAGACAGCGGATAACTGGGGAAACCAACACCTGGAGGGTCCCCTCCAAGTCACTCGCCATCCTAACTTGGAAATATATTAGCCGTTCCATCACTGTCACTGAGTCAAAATTCTGGAATTCCCTCCCTAACAGCACTGTGGACATACCTACATCTCAGGGACTGGAGCAGCTGAAAAAGGTAGCTCACCACTACCTTCTCAAGGGTGACTCAGGATGCGTAACAAATGCTGGCCTGGCCAGCAACACCCACATCCCACAAATAAAAAGAAAATGCAGCTCAATCACCCATGACTCATCAACTGGCCAGGAATTTTCAAAGCTTTTGTAGATACGGTTACAATCTCTCAGTCATCACTCTAACCGCCGTCCCATAGGAGTCAATGGTGTTACCGTCACTGAATTCCCCCACTGTCAACATCCTTAGGGTTACCGTTGAACAGAAACTCAACTGGACTCACCACATTCACACACTTGGCTACAAGAGCAGGTCAGAGGAATATTGTGGTGAGTAACTCACCTCCTGACTCCCCAAAGCCTGTCTATAAGGCACAAGTCAGGAGTGTGATGGAATACTCCCCACTTGCCTGGGTGGGTGCAGCTCCAACGACACAAGGTGTTTGACACCACCCAGGACAAAGCAGCCCCGCTTGATCGATGCCTCATCCACTCCCTCCACCACCAACACTCAATCGTGGCCGTGTACAAGATACACTGCCGCAATCTACCTTAGAAAGCACCTTCCAAACCCACCACCGCTTCCATCTGGAAGGACAAGGACAGCAGATACATTGGAACACCACCACCTGCAAGTTCCCCTCCAAGCCACTCACCAACCTCCTTTGGAAATGTATCACCGTTCCTTCACGGTCGCCGGGTCAAAATCCTGGAATTCCCTCCCTAACGGCATTGTGGGTCAACCCACAGCACGTGAACTGCAGCGATTCAAGGAGGCAGCTCACCATCACCTTCTCAAAGGGGGTAACTACGGATGGGCAATACATGCCGGCCCAGCCAGTGACGCCCATAGCCCATAAGTGAATAAAAACACAATGGTTATTTGGCACTGGGCTTTTGCCACGTGTAGGCCCTCAAAAGTCCCAAGGATCTGTAGGAACATTTCTAGATACTCTTAGCTCTCCCCCTTTCCAGGGGCAATGGAGGGTCTCGAACCATTCCCAGTCACACTTGTTGGCAAGTGGTTGTGCCTGTCGCTGTCTGTGGCTACCTCTGATTGTTTGCTGGTGGCATCACCGAGTTGGACCCAAAGTTAGCCGCTCTCTTCTCAGTCCTGGGCCTGGGAAATCTGAACAGCACTGTGCGTTTCAGCATTAGGTCACAAGTCCAAATATATTCCCATAGGCCTCAGGCTTTCGCCAAGAGCATCACCCAGTTAGGCCGACCAACCCCAGTGGACGGAAAGGGGTGGGGACGTGAGGAGCAGGGCTTACAAGGACACCACCTTCCTGCCACTCACTATCCTGATGGACAGCAGCGTTGCTGTCCCAGTCCATCCCTTACGTACCCACACCACTGCCAACAGCAGCCATTCACAAAGGCAGCTCAGCACCATCTTCCTCAGGGCTGTCAGGGGCCTAATATCCCAAAAATAAACTCAGAAGTATGCAAGAAGCTAACCCCGGTCACTGGGTCAGAGAGCATCATATACAGCAGCAGAAAGAGATTGATCCTGTCACCAAAACAGGAAGGAGGGAGAGCCACAGACAGAGAACCAGAGACAGAGACAGATAGAGAGAGAGAGAAAGAGGCAGACACACAGAGAGGGAGAGACAGACAGAGAGAGAGACAAAGACAGAATATATTAGAGACAGAGAGGTTTGTTATCTTTAATGTTCCCTTTCTTTCCCAGGAAGGGAATAAATTTCTGCTGGAATGGCGATGATGAATGTGGTTGGGAAGCACAGGTGCCAGACACTGCGCCAATTGTATGCCGCCAGCTCATTTAATTGGTGGGTAACCCCCCCCCCCCCCCCCCCCGCCCCCCAAAAGGGGAACAGCAGTCGGGCAGGCCCCGACACGCTGCCAGACAGACAGACAGGCCCCGGCAATTACCGCGCCAGGCATGGTGCTGATGCAGTTGCCTAGCAACCTCCTCTGCCCATCCTCCACCCTCACATCGACTGCTGCTATAACTAATTACAGGCCCCACTCCTTCTGCAATGTTTCCAGCTTCTGTCATCAGCCCATCCCCGGGGGGGGGCACAGAGAGACAGAGAGAGAGAGAGACAGAGACAGAGACAGACACACACACACACATGTAGAGAGAGAGAGACAGAGACAGAGACAGAAACAGAGAGTGTGTGTTTGGTATCACACCATCATTCAGCTTTGAGGCATTCAAACAGGCGAGAGATTGACACACAAAAAAAAAAGAGCCTTCCGCAGTGTTTGGAAAATCAGCGAAGCCCAAACACCCTCAAACACAGATCCAGGGCAGGTTAAAAGGCACGCTCGCTGTTGGAAGCAGAGTGAGTTGTCAGACAGGCAGGCAGACCAAATCAACAATAGGCCTTGAGCAACAGGTAAATGAGCGCCAGGGCAAAGGTCCAGGAGGATTACTCATTGACTGGACTGGGAGCTGGTATCAAAAAGGAGAAAGGAGGCACCGTTCCCCACCGCGGGAGGAATCTAATACCAGATACTCCCCCCACCCCCTCGTCCAACAGTCCCCACTGAGCTACTTAACCTGTGATCTCCACCCCTCCGCCCCCAACACCCTCACTAAATATCTTAACCTGTGACCTCCCCCCTTCCACACCTCACCAAACATCTTAATCTGTGACCTCCACCCCTCCCACATCCTCACTAAATATTTTAACCTGTGATCTCCTCCCCACATCCCCTCCCCTCCATTCCCTTACCCAAGTCTTCACTGAACATCTTAATCTGTGATCTCCCCCCTGCATCCCCACATCCCCGTCCCAGATTCCTCATTGAACATTTTAACTAGTGACTTTCCTTCTCCCACCCACACCCACACACACACACACACACAAGATATAGCAGCAGAATTAGGCCCATCGAGCCTGCTCTATCATTCAATTATGGCTGATAAACTTCTCTCAACCCATTCCCCTGCTTTTTCCCTGTAACCTTGGATCCCCTTACCAATCAAGAATCTATCTCTGTCTTAATGACCTGCCCTCCACAGCACTCTGTGGCAATGAGTTCCACAGATTCACCATCCCCTGGCTGAAGAAATTCCTCTCCTTGTGAAGGATTGTCTCTTTACTCTGAGGCTGTGCCCTCGGATCCCAGTCTCGCTGACTAGGGCCTTCAGTATTCTGTAAGCTTCAATGAGATCCCTCCTCATCCTTCTAGAGTCACAGAATCCCTACGGTGAAGGAGGAGGCCACTCAGCCCATCGAGCCTGCACTGACTACAATCCCATCCAAGCCCTATTCCCTTAGCCTCACATATTTACTCTGTCAATCCCTCCGACACTGAAGGTCAGGTTCGTGCGGCCAATCAACCGAACCTGCACATCTTTAGACTGCGGGAGGAAACCAGCGCCCCCGGAGGAAACCAGAGCAGACACGGGGAGAATGTGCAGACTCCGTACAGGCAGTGACTCGAGGCTGAAATTGAATCCGATCCCTGGCACCGTGAGGCAGCAGTGCAAGCCACTATTGAACTATTCAGTCTAACAGGTTGTATTAATGATGAGAGAGGAATATCCAGCAACAACATTGGCCAAATATTTACGTGTTTGAAAAGGACGAAACAGGCACCACTTGAAAAGTGTACACAGCGTACCGTGTATGCAGCGCACCGTACGTGGAGCACAGTGCGTGTGTACCGCACCCCACACGCGTACCGCCTGCTGGAAAAGATGTGCGCGGAACCTCAATGCCATTGCTCACAAGAAATAGAAGAGCTTGCATTTTGACACTGTGCCTCGCGACACACACCGAAGGCCTTTACGGCAACATTTTAAATGCGGCCACCATCGTGATGAAAGAAATGTGGGCGGCCATTTTATGCACAGCAAGCTCCCACATGGTGACAAGCAGAGAGAGAGGCTGTTTGAGTCAACATTGGTTTGGAGACCTGCGCTGAACTTTCAAGCTGTGCTTCAAATAGTCTCAGCAGATGGAGCTCGTCCAGCTTAGCGGAGGGGGGGACAGACAGGGCTACAGCTTAACATCTCATCTGAGGGGACGGCACCTCAGAGCACTAGGCCCCTCCCTCAGTACCTGAGCAGCGGGGGGTTGGCCTAGACTCTGTGCTGAAGTGGGGTTTGAAACTATAGGCTTCAAAAGGCGAGAGAGAGAGAGAAAGGTCACTAACTGAGGCAGGGCTGGCAGAGTCATCTGGGATCCTCCCGGAATCAGGCCTTCTTCCCCACACATTTTATTCGCCGACTCACTTAGATTCCAGCTTCAAGGCCATCCAATCATTGACTCTCGTGCCAGCCCTGTCCTCTCCTGTCATCCCTCCAACACTTCCTTAAACCTTCAACCGCCCAACGCAACCTCTGACCCGTTTTCAGAAAACTTCCTCAAATCACAGAGAGAGAGAGAGAGAGAGAGAGAGTGAGGAAATTTGAACTTCCTCCAGCTCCATCTCTAGCAGTTACAGCAGCTCGAGATGTTCGACCCTATTCGGAAGTCACCAGTAAAAATCTTCCCACCAAAACCGTGTTGGTTTGTACTTCCTGACCTCTGACTGCACCCACATCTCCCCAGCCAGTTCTCCTTTGTGTTATATTCCTTTTTGTTCCTCTCTTCGTTAACTTTGTGCTAATCGCAGCAAGGTTGCTAGGAAATAAAGAATAATTGCTCGGTATGGTGAGAATGTGGAACTTGCTAGCATGTGGAGTCACTGGAGGGGAATGGACATACACATATTCAAGGGGAAGCAAGATCAGAGAAATACAGAAGCAGGACTAGGCCATTCGGCCCTTCGAGCCTATTCTATCATTCATCTATATCATGAATGATCATCAAATTCAAAATCCTGGTTTTCACCCCCTCCCCCTCCTCCATATCCCTTGATCCCAAGAGCAATATCTAACTTATTCTTGAAATCACACAATGTTTTGCGCTAAGCTACTTTCTGTGGTAATGAATTCCACGCATTCACCATTCTGGGTGGAGAAATTTCTCCTCACCTCAGCTCTAAAAAATTTACTCCTTATCCTCAAGATATGACCCCTGGTTCTGGGTTCCCCCACATTCAGGAACATCCTGTCTAATCCTGTCAGAATTTTATAAGTTTCTATCAGACCTCCCTCACTCTTTTAAATTCCAATCCTAACCGACTTAGTCTCTCCTCATATGACGGACCTGCCATCCCAGAAATCATCCAGATTTGCCGTATTCCCTCTACAGCAAGAACATCCTTCTTCAGATAAAGGAGTCCAAAACTGCACACAGTACTCCAGGTTTGGCCTCACCAACGCCCTACACAATTACAGCAAAGTATCTTGACCCATACACTCAAATCCTCTGGCGGTGAAGACCAACATACCATTTTTGTCCTCTTTACTGCCTGTTATATCTTTCTTACACATCAGCACACATGGGGAGGAATTGGCAAGGTGAAATGGGGTGGCAGATATATCATCAGCACCACCTCAGGCCTGCTGGGTCAAATGGCGTGCTTCTGTGCAAAGAGGTCCTATACCAGGCTTGGCCAACACGCAGCCTGTGAGCCCTACGTGGCCTGTGAAACCCCTCCCAATGTTATCCACCCCCCACTCCCCATCTCCTTTGAGGCCTCGACTCATGCCCAGGCAAAACAGATGAAGGGTCTTGTACCTCAGTGTCACATTTGGACATAAATGGGCAGGATTTTCTGATCCCACTGAAGTTTACGGCTTTTTGTGTCACTGGGGAGCCTGCCTTGGGCGCAGGAGATCTCGCTGGAGGGAATCCCACCCATTATTACGCTAAAGGTGATATATAAATAAACTGTTGAAATCCCCATGCTGCCCTGCTGCTGTATTTCCCAGAAATTTGCCCAAAAAGGAGCTTTTTACCTTCCTCTAAAATCTATGCCAGCAGCGCACTTTTGTTACCATAGAATCTCTACAGTGCAGAAAGCGGCATTCAGCCCATCGAGTATGCACTAACATCCCAACCAGGCCCACCCCACACAGTCTACACCTATTCTACACACTAAAGGGCACATTTAATGTGGCCAAGCTAGCTAACCTATACATCTTTGGATTGTGGACGAAACCCACGCAGACACAGGGAGAATGTGCAAACTCAGACAGTGACCCAAGACCAGAATCAAACCCGGGTCCCTGGTACAGTGAGGCAACAGTGCCAACCACTATGCCACACTTCACTCCAACCCAAAAGATGTCATTCCTTCTTCACAGCAGTAATTATTTAAAACTAAACAATCTATACAACTCTTCATTTTTTTTTAAAAAGAAGAAATACCCTTCTTTATCTCATCTGAAAATGCCAAGGTGCCAATCCTGCTTTTCCCCAAGCCATTCTATTATAGCTACGATATTGTGCTTCCAAGGGTCTATCCATACCTTTAGTTCATCTGTCTTGACTATTCTCCTTGCCTTGAAGTATGTGTCATTAAGAACCACCAACTTTCTGTTGTCTACTCCCTGGCCTTTGCTTCCTCTGCCTTCCACAGTTGCTTACTAAACTTCTGCATTTTATATCCAGCTTTGCTGCTCTCTGTTCTGAGTCTACACTCACTACCCCCTCTAAAACTGGTTTTAACCATCCCAGTGCATCATTACCAATCCTTCCCCATGACTGTTGTGTCTCCTATTCTGGTCACCAGACTTGAGGCAAGATGTCAAGGCTTGGAGAGGGTGCACAGAAGTTATCCAAAGTGTAGTGACTTGACTGAGTCAAGATTATGAGGAGAAGGGATAGAGCGGACAGGATAAAATTGTTTCACTGGGTGGAGAATCTAGAACCAGGGGACATAGATTTAAGACAAGTGGCAGTCGCTGTAGAGGCGACGTGAGGAAGAACTTTTTTTTAAACAGAGGGTGGTGGGTGTCTGGAATTCACTGAATTGGTGGTGAAAGCAGAGACTCTAAACTCTTTTAGAAACTGCCTGGATCTGCTCGTTAAGTGCTGGAAGTTACAGGAATATGGGCTGGATGCAGGAAGACGGGTTTAGAAAGGCACCTGGGTGTCCTCAGGCATTCATGGTCAAGATGGGCTGAGTGGCCTCCTCCTGTGCTGTAACTTCTCTATATTTCTTTGGATAAGACCATAAGATGTTGGAGTAGAATTAGGCTACTCAGCCCATCAAATCTGCTCTGCCATTCAATCACGGCTGATATGTTTCTCAACCCCTTTTCCCCCATAACTTTCGACCCCTTTAGCAATCAAGGACCTATTTATATCTGTCTTAAAGGCTCAATGAGCTGGCCTCCACAGCCCTCTGTGGCAATGAATTTCACAGATTTACCACCCTTTCATCCTCCTCATCTCGGTTCTCTTTACTCTGAGGCTGTGCCCTCACATCCTGGTCTCTCCTACAAATCTTCCTCATGTCCACTCTATCCAGGCCTTTCAGTATTCTTTCAATGAAATCCTTCTAAACTCTGTCGAGTACAGATCCACAGTCCTCAAACACTCCTCATACATGAAGCTTTTCATTCCTGGGATTATTCTCACGAACCTCTTCTAGACGCTCTCTAAGGAACAACACATCCTTCCTTAGATACAATATTCCAAATGCGGTCGGACCAGAGCCTTCCACAGCCTCAGCAGCACATCCCTGCTTTTCTATTCTAGTCTTCTCAAAATGATTGCTAACATTGCATTTGAGGGGCTTCAGGTAATGTTGGGGTGAGGGGAAAATGGATGGAGAGCTGGGGTTGTTCTCCCTAGAGCAGAGGAGACGAAGGAGAGATTTTATGGAGACATTTTAGAGTTTCAATTTGATAGAGTAGAGAAACCATCTCCATTGGCAAGAGGGTCAGCAATTAGGGAACTGAGATCGGGCAAAAATACTTGCAAAAAAAACCTCAGGAATAAAAGAGGAGAAGGCAAGCTACACGTTTGCTGTTGACAATAAAATAAACGGCACTGTACACAAGAATAGACAGAAGCATAAAATTACAAAGCAATGTGGGTAAGATTAAAAGAATTAGCAGATCTGTGGCAAAATGGATTGCGATGTAGGCAAATGGGAGACAGGAGTGACAGAGAGAGAGAGCGCGAGAGAAAACACAGACACACATTCGGCTCCTCAAGCCTGCTCTGCCATTCAATAGCAAGACTGACCAGATACTGACCGTAATTCCCCTTTCCTAGATCTGACATTGACCTCCAAAAATAAAAGAGTTTGTGGTGGGGGGGGGGAAGAAACACAGGAATAGCTAATCAACATCCCTACCTGAATACAAGGCCTGGGTGATTCCCACTTCCACAGTGATGGGTTTTGAGATGGCTACAGGTCCATGTGATTCCCATTGCCATGGTGATGGATTTTGAGATGGGAAGAGTACAGAGGAGGCCGTTGTGATATTGGGTTACATGGATTTCCGAAGATGTCATTGTATATCACAGACAGGTTTGCTTTCCAGCATTCAAGAGGCAGAGAGCACAGCTAGGGGACAAACTCCTCGATGGTTAACCAAATATGGGTGGAAACTCCTGCTAGGATTGAACAGACCAAATTCGTAAGGAATTAAAGCCTGGAAGATTCGCCTAGTTTGTGCTAGAGAGAGGATCTCTAGTTATGTTCTCACCGGGTGGCAAGGTGCTGCTGCGTCACAATGTCAGGGATCTGGGTTCAACTGCCAGCTTGAGTTACTGTCTGTGTGGAGTCTGTACATTCTCCTTGTGTCTGCATGAGTTTCCTCCGGGTATCCCAGTTTCCTCCCACACTCCAAAGACATGCTAAATTCCCCCTCAGCGTCAGGGCAGCTAGTTAGGGTAAATACATGGGGCTATGGGGTTAGGGCCTGGTGGGTTGGTACAGATTTGATGGGCCAATTGCCCACCTTCTGCACTGGAAAATTCTACAATTCTAACAACCCTGTTAGAGATTACCAGGCAGAAGGAGGAAAAGACCTTAAGTAAGTTTTTGCGAGTCAAGAATAATTTTCGGCTGAACCTTGGAGAACAGGATACCTCGTTAAAGTTTACTGGAGCACGTACATGAATTCTTCTCTCAGTAGAGCTAAAACTAGAGAACACAGCCTCAAAATAGAACATTACAGCGCAGAACAGGCCCTTCGGCCTTCGATGTTGTGCCGACCAATTAGGAAAAAGCAATGATCCTCTAACTTAAACCATTCCCTTTCCATCCATAAACTACTAACCTCTTAAACGCCACCAAACTTGGCACATCTACAACTGTAGCAGGCAGGGCATTCCATACCCTTACCACCCTCTGGGTAAAGAACCTACCTCTGACATCCATCCTATAACCACCACCCCTTAATTTAAAGCTGTGTCCCCTCGTGCTAGCTTTCTCCATCCTAGGAAAAAGGCTATCACTGTCCACCCTATCTAAACCTCTAATCATCTTATATGTTTCAATAAGGTCTCCTCCTAGCCGCCTTCTTTCTAACGAAAACAACCTCAAATCCCTCAGCCTCTCTTCATAAGACCTGCCCTCCATACCCGGCAACATCCTGGTAAACCTCCTCTGTACCCTCTCCAATGCCTCCACATCTTTCTTATAATGTGGCGACCAGAACTGCACACAATACTCCAAATGCGGCCGCACTCAAGTTTTGTACAGTTGCAACATGACGTTGCGGCTCCTAAATTCAATCCCCCTACCAATAAAAGCTAAGACTCCATATGCCTTCTTAACAACCTTATCGACTTGATTGCCAACTTTCAGGTATCTATGCACATATACACCAAGATCCCTCTGTTCTTCAACACTATTAAGAGTCCTACCATTAACCCTATACTCTACACATTTGTTATTCCTGCCAAAGTGAATTACCTCACACTTTTCCACATTAAACTCCATTTGCCATCTCTCGGCCCAGCTCTGCAACTTGTCCCAGTCTCTCTGCAAACTATAACACCCCTCTTCACTATCTACCACTCCACCGACTTTAGTGTCATCTGCAAATTTACTAATCCATCCTTCAATACCCTCATCCAGATCATTTACAAAAATTACAAACAGCAGTGGGCCCAAAACAGATCCCTGAGGTACACCACTTGTAACCGAACTCCATGATGAATAACTTCTATCAACCACCACCCTCTGTCTTCTATCTGCTAGCCAATTCCTAATCCAATTAGCTAAATCACCTTCAATCCCATACATCTGCATTTTCTGCAGAAGCCTTCCATGGGCCATCTTATCGAACGCCTTACTAAAGTCCATATATACCACATCAACTACCTTACCCCCATCCACCTCTTTGGTCACTTTTTCAAAAAACTCAATGAGGTTAGTAAGGCATGACCTATCCTTCACAAAACCATGCTGACTATCCCTAATCAATTCATTTCTCTCTAAATAACTATAAATCCTATCCCTAATAATTCTCTCCAATACTTTACAAAATAAGGGGGAGTCAGTTTAGAACAGAGTTGAGGAGGAACTTCTCCCAGAGGGGAGTGAATCTTTGGAATTCTCTGCCCGTTGAAGCGGTGGAGGCTACCTCATTAAATGTGTTTAAGTCACAGGTAGATAGATTTCTGATCAGTAAGGGAATTAACGGTTATGGGGAGCAGGCGGGTAAGTGGAACTGAACCACTATCAAATCAGCGTTATCTTATTGAATGGTGGGGCAGGCTCGAGGGGTTAGATGGCCTACTCCTGCTCCAATTTCTTATGTTCTTAAAATGGGGAAAATTCTGTTCCATGGTTGAAACTGCAATTTTATTTAGCGTTTGTGGCCTTTTCTTACAGCAAACATCAAAGTGTGAAATTTTACTTCCAGCTACTAATTTGATTTTCTTTTTTTTTATATAAAGTTATTGGTTTCGATCTAGATTAGAACACATTTCTATAGCATTTGCAGCGCAACAAAAAAATCCCAAAGGCTTGAGTGTTATCAAACAATATTTGATATCAAGCCACAGAAGGAGATATTGAGAAAGATGCTTAAAAGCTCGGTCAAAGAAGTAAGGAGTTTCTAAAAGGAGGAGCAGAGACAGGGAGGTTTAGGGATAGAATTCCAGAAATTCAGACCCAGGGGAGGACACAGAAATGGGAAGCAGAAAAAAAATGAGTGGGATTGGCTTACAATGCCCTTTGCAGTCATTGCTGAAGACCTGAACAAATTAAAACTCAAAAACTGGCTTTTAGCTTTTATGGAAAGGAACAATCATTGCACAGCAACAATCGTGGGATTGCCAGCAACTAACATGCAGTTTTCACTGGGTGATCTTTAGCACAAAAGACATCCCATGTTCCTTGACTCTCGCCCATGGCACACTGGTTAACACTGCTGCTTCACAGCTCCAGTGACGCGGGTTCAATTCCCAGCTTCGGACACTGTGTGAAGTTTGCATGTTTTCCCTGTGTCTGCATGGGTTTTCTCCCGGTGCTCCGGTTTCCTCCTACAATCCAAAGATGTGCAGGTTAGGTTAACTGGCCATGCTAAATTGCCTCCTAGTGTCCCTGGATGTGTAGGTTAAAGGATTAGCCAGGTAAACATACGGGGATAGGGCCTGGGTAGGATTGTGGTCGAAGCAGACTCGATAGACCGAGTGGCCTCTTTCTGCACTGTAGGGTTTCTATGATTCTATAAGATACACGGGAACCAACCCCACCCTGTAAGTTGCTCTCTAAATCCCTTCACTGTCACCATAAACATATTCAACTGTGGAGGATCCGAAACACTCTGAGGAAGGAATTCTGAAGATTCACAACCCTTCGTGTGAAGCCATTTCTCTTCTCAGACCTAAATGATCGTCTTAGCCTGAAACTGCTTGTTCGATATCCCAGCCAGAGGAAGCAATTGCTCCATAGAACCCCTTTAAACTCCTGCACGTTTTAACCAGATCACCTCGCGTTCTTCTAAATTCCAGAGACCATAACTCAGTTTACCCTCAATAAGAAGCCACACAAACAGTGACCCAAGGCTGGAACTGAAGCCGGGTCCTGAGGCAGCAGTGCTAACCACAGTGCCATCCTCACATCTTCCTTAAATTTGAAGATCCAAATTGTACAGTCTTGAGGAGCAGTATCACCAACCTCAACTACAGTAAGACTTCTTTATTCTTGTTCTTCAATCCCCTTGCAATTAAAGCCAACACGACATTGTTTTTTTTTTAATTGCTTGCTGTATCTTCTTGCTTTCCTTGTACAAGTCACCTTCTGAACATTGTCATTTACAAGTTTCACACCTTTTCAAAACTATTTTGCTTTTCTAACCTCGCGATCAAAGTGAATAACCTCACACTTCCAACCTTGCTGACCCTTTATTTCACTGGTTTATTATCTCTTTGTAGTGTCTCTACGTCCTTCTCACAGCCAACATTCCCACCTAGCTTTACATCACCAAGAAAAGCTTAGAAAAAGAACTCTCCATCTCTTTGTCTGAGTCACTCATTTTGTGGTTAGCATTGCTGCTGCACAGCACCGGGGACCCGGATTCGATTCCAGCTTTGGATGACTGTCTGTGTGGAATCTGCACGTTCTCCCCGTGTCTGCGTGGGTTTCTTCCGGATGCTCCAGTTTCCTCCCACAGTCCAAAAGATGTGCACCGGCCATGCTAAATTCTCTCTCAAATATACCCAAACAGAAGTGTGGTGACTTGGGGTTTTTCAAATATTTCATTGAAGCGTTAATGTAAGCTTTGCTTGTGACACAAATAAATAATAAAGAAAATAACTTAATGATCCTCATGGTGCTCCACTTGACACAGCCTGCCAACTTGAAAATGCCCCTTTTATCCCTACTCTGTTAATCAATCCCCTACCCATGTTAATATAGTACCGACATCTCCATGAACCCCCATGGTAGACTGTGTGTAATCTTACTGAATGCCTTTACGGCATGCCACATATATGATATCTACTGCTTCCCCTTTATCTATCCTACAAGTTCCATCCTCAAAACACTCTGATAAAAATGTCAAACGTGATTTGCCTTGCAGAAGACAACGTTGACTCTGATACTGTGATTTTCTAATTGTTAAGACTTCCGTTTTCCATTGCTCCCATTATTAAGGCTTCCCCACGCACTGTGAGAACAGAATTAAGACGACCAATTTGCTCTGTAGAATAACTTGCGACACGACCTCACTTGCCCCCAAACAAGAGAAGAGTTGGCCTACCTGTGTGTGTTCTCTGGTGGGCTTTCAAGTGTGAGCTCTTGGTGTAAACTTTCCGACAGCCGTTAAATTCGCAGCGGTGCACTCTCTTCTTGTTGTCCGGGGAGGTCTCGAGGTCGCCCTGTCCGTTCTCACTCATGGCCTTGACCAGGCCAAGGCCGCCCTTCCTCTGGATGACCTTCAGTGCCGTTGTGTCGTCCGCGGCTGCCGGGGCGTGCGACGGCTTCAACAAATGTCTGCCGAGCTCCGGGGAGGAGGGCGGCGTGAGGGACGTCACGGCGTTGAGCTGGGCGGGGTTGACTGAGGTCAGGGCCTCGCAGGGGGCCTCCGCCGTTGTCTGCAAGGAGAAGGGCATTTCCAGCTGGAGCTTGTGGGGGGAGGTGGGGGTGGAGGGCAGCTCGCTGCTGTCCGATTGCCTCCGCGGAAAGCTGACTTGCAAGGAGTGCGCCAGCTCCTCCCCCTCGTCGCCAACTCCGGTTGAGGCACTCAGCATACAGTCCAACTCCTCCAGGAACGGGTCCGCCAGCTTCTTGGGTTCTGTCTGAAGGTATCGCTCCAACTCAAGACATGTCTGGTGGGACAGGGGGAGGAATAAAACACAAACATAGGCATCACTGCTGGAGAATTCCTCCTGAATTCTATTTTAAAAAAGACATTCAAGCACAGTAACCTTGCTAATGTGCTTAGACATGAGAACATATATGTAGAGCCTGTGCCATAGGCCCAGTTACGGTAGGTGGAGGTGAGGGGGTACATTGCTATTTAGTAACTTCAGAAGAGGCGATGGCTTAGTGGTATTATCACTTAGATATTAATCCAGAAACTCGGCTAATGTTCTGGGGACCCAGGTTCGAATCCCATCAAGGTAGATGCTGGAATTTGAATTCATATTACAAAAAAAAATCTGGAATTAAGAATTTACTAATGACCATGAAATCATTGTTGGGAAAACCCACCTGGCTCATTAATGTCCTTTAGGGAAGGAAATCTGGGAACCTGGGTTCGAATCCCGCCTGGCAATGGTGGAATTCAAATTCAATGAAGTAAAATCTGGAATTAAGCTTCTACTAACGGCTACAAAACCATTGTCAATTGTCAGAGAAACCCATCTGGTTCACTAGGGAAGGAAATCTGCCATCCTTCCCCGGTCTGGCCTACATGTGACTCCAAAGCCACAGCAATGTGGTTGACTTTCAACTGCTCTCTGAAATGGCTACTCAGTTTAAGGGCAATTAAGGATGGATAATAAATGCTAACCCAGCCAGCGATACCCCTATCCCATCAGTGAATAAAAAAAATATAATCATTCCAATAGTCTCCTTAGCCTGTCATCATCAGTATTCATTCATTCAGGTCCAACTTACCTTCACCTGCATTCACCCAAGATCCTTACACCCTTTTTGCTGATCTATGTTGCCCCATCCCCTCCCCACCATCCAGTAATGCTTTCAATTCTAAATATTCAAACCCTTTATGGTCTCACCTCTCTCTCCGTCACTGTAATCTCCTCCAGCCCTGTATGCTTTTGGCAGTTCTGTGTCCCCCCTCCTTCTCAAGCATCCTACTCCCCACCCTGCCTTTCACCCACCAGTGTGTGTGTGCGTGGAGTTTGCACATTCTCCCCATATCTGTGAGGGCTTCCTCCAGTCCGAAAGATGGCCGGGTTAGGCTGATTGCCAAACTGACCCTTAGTGTCAGGGGGATTAGCAGGGTAAATATGTGGGGGTTATAGGATTAGGACCTGGGTGAGATTATGGTCTTGATGGGCCAAATGGCCTTTGTCTGCCCTATATAGGGATTCTATGATTCAATAGCAGCTGTCCCTTCAGCTTTCTAAGCCTCTAGGTCAAGACTGTGGAATTCCCTCCCTAACAGCACTGGGGGCAGTTCAATAAAGGTGGCTCACCAGCACTTTCTCGAGGAGAGTGGGCCGAGCCAGCTACACACGCTCATCCTGTGACAGACTAAAAATAAATTGTCTCTCTAAACCTCTCATTAAGACTGTCTTAAAAAAAAAACCCTCCCTCACTAGCTCCCCAATCCCTCCCCCCTTACCCCCAATATCTTGAGACTTTTTTCCATGTTAAAGACACTGTATAAATGTAAGATTATATTGTTGCCACATGAGGATTGAGTCGTAAGTGCTGATAAGGTTGGCACCATCAAAACAAGCATCAGATCTGAAGGCCAACCTTTACCTAACCGTCCCCAAACAGGTGGTATAATCTGAAGTTTGCTCTAATTCCTCACCCACGATCTAGTCAGAGACACACACATTTTCTTTTATTCCGGACTGGGATAACACTGGCTGCCTCGCACTAATTGCCCATCTCCAGTTGCCCTTGTTCAGAGGGCAGTCGAGAGTCAACCACATTGCTGTGGCTCTGGAGTCACACGTAGGCCAGACCGGATAAGGACAGCAGATTTCCTTCCCTAAAGGACATTCATAGTCATCAGTAGATCTTTAATTCCAGATTTTGTTTTACTGAATTCAAATTCCACCATCTGCTGTGGTGGGATTCGAACCCGGGTCCTCAGAACATTGGGGATTGATAGTCTAGCAATAAAGGCATTTAAATGGTCACTGGATAAAGATATGATGATATTGGAATAGTGTAGGTTAGATGGGCTTTAGATTGGTTTCACAGGTCAGCATAACGTTGAGGGCCGAAGGGTCTGTATTGCCCTGTAGTGTTCTATAGTACCACTCGGCTATTACTTTCCCTATAACATGCACAGCGGAGATAGCGAATCCTGTGCTCTGCATTCAAGGACAGCTTGCATTTATATAGCACCTACAACATGGGCACAGGAGGACTGATGACCGAGTCAACATCTTAAAAAGAGGGGACCGGAGCAATTAGGAGAGGGGGAACAGAACCTCCAGAAAACACGGCCATAATGGGATGTACCACTAACACCAGAGATGTTCGAACCTGCGGAATGGAGAGATCTCAGAGGGCATGAAATGGAGATGTGCACACAAGAATTTTTTATTATTCTGTTACAGAACAGAAACTCAATTCCCTGATTCTCCCCCTCAAACTCCACTGCCAGACTCCTTAACCCAACGTTGTTCACACAGCAATGACATATAACATACTGGTTGCCCTTGGTAACGCTGAAAAAGTGGGGGGGGGGGGTGCTTTCCAAGAATACACATGGCACTGATTTTAAAGATTTTAATTCAGTGGGAGGATGATCGCAAATCTTTTATTAATCCTTTGGCCCCCATTTTATTGAGTGTAAATCAATTCTGAAAGAATCATAGAAACTCAACAGTGCAAAATAAAAGGCCATTTGACCCATTGAGTCTGTATCGAGCACAATCCCATATCACAATCCCTTGCCCCATATCTAAACCCTCTAACTTACACATCTTCTAACCTCTGTACATCTCAACTGGTTGGTACATCGAGTCACACCAGTTTTGTACTGGACACAATAAAACCCTTGATGTATGCAGCTTGGCAAGTAAGCACTACGCCAAGGTCTCATCAACCTTGGTCCTAAAACCACGGGATGCATTTCCGACAGGCTTGTGAGCACTGATCACACACGGGAAATGTCAATGTGACAGTTCCCGAATGCAAACTGGGTCACCCACCCCACACCCAGCGCCACCGTGGGACAGCACAGCAGTTAGCACTGCTGCCTCACAGCACCAGGGACCTGGATTCGATTCCCAGCCTTGGGTTACTGCCTGCGTGAAGTTTGCACCATGTCTGTGTCTGTGTGGGTTTCCTCCAGGTGCTCCGGTTTCCTCCCACAGTCCAAACACGTGCAAGTGGGGTTCATTGGCCGTGCTAAATTGCCCCTTAGTGTCAGGAGGACCAGCAGGATAAACGTGTGGGGTTATGGGGATAGGAGCTAGGTGCAATTGTGGTTGGTACAGACCTGATGGGCCGAACGGCCTCCTTCTATACCCCACGGATTCTGTGATTGAAGGATATAAGAACAGAATCAATCAAGTCACCCCTCACTCTTCTTCACTTCCATGGAAACAAGCCCATACTGATCAACCTTTCCTCATAAGGCAACCCACTCAATTTGAGATGCCAATCTAGTTAACCTTCTCTGCATCTCCTTCAATGCATCTACATCCTTCCCGAAATAAGACCAAAACTGAATTCACAATGTGCTCTCGCCAATGTCCTATGTAACTGAAGCATAACATCCTTACTTTCATGTTCAATTGCTCTGGATATAAAAGATAGTATTCCAGTAGCTTCCTTAATTACTGGATTTTTACGACTCAAACACCGAGATCCCTCTGACCTCAGACTTCTGCCGCTGTTTTCCATTTAAATACTCTGCTTTTTTATTCTTCCTGCCAAAGCGAATAACTTCACATTTTCCCCACGTTATACTTCATCTGCCAGATTTTTGCCCCCTCACTCTGGGGCAGCCCGCTGGCAGTGATCAACAAAGAACAAAACCATGGGAAGCAGGCCCTTTGGCCCAACAAGCCCGCGCCGCCACCCCGATGTTCCCACTTCTACCCGTGATCTCTGTCTATGTTTATAGATCTATGGATTGAAACCAAATTTGAGACAATTTAGGGAGAATTTGTTCTGCCAATCAGCCTAAGAGCACATCTTTGGGCACTGCTGCCTCACAACGTCAGGGACTTGGGTTCGATTCCTGGCCTTGGGTCACTGTCTGTGTAGAGTTTGCACATTCTCTCAGTGTTTGCAGGGGTTTCCTCTGGGTGCTCTGGTTTTCTCCCACACTCCAAAGATGTGCTGGTTAGGTGGATCGGTTATAGTAAATCGCCCGTTAGCGTGGAGGAGGACTAGCTAGGGTAAATGCATATGGTTATGGGGACATGACCTGGGTGGGATTGTGATTGGTGCAGTCTCGATGGGCCGAATAGTCTCCTTCTGCACTGTAGGAATTTTGTGATTCTATTTCTGTGTCTGTAAACTCTCTGTCCTCTGCATAACATACGATCCTACCAGCTATTCTGGCTGACAAAGCACCATCTCCTGGAGGAGATGGACAATCATAGCCTCCTGGAAGCTATGGATAGTACAGCCAATCTTATGGAGAATGAACCAGAAAATATACAAGAATTGTGGCTCAGTGGGTAGCATTCCTGCCTCTCGAGTAAGGAGGTTGTGGTTTTACCTCCTTCTCCTGCACATAACCAGGGCTGTGCAGTTCTGAAGGAGTGCTGCACTACCAAAGGTGCTAAGCCGAGGACTGATTGGTGCTCTCTGGCAAACATAAAATGAAAAGTCACGTTATTCGATTTCTACCATCAGCCAACATCACAAACAAGGTGATCTCATCATTAATCTCAAGGCTGCATCTTATGACCATCCGGATTCGGAGCAGGCGTAGGCCACTCAGCCCCTCACGTCTGCTACCTTCCTGCAGAAGGAGGCCATTCAGCCCAAGTCCCAATCTCACCCAGCCCCTATCCCCACAACCCCACATAGTTACCTGAGCTAGTCCCCCTGACTAGGTGGCAATTTAGTCATGGCTGATCAACTCAACCTGCACATCTTTGGACTGCGGGAGGAAACCCACACAGACATGGGGAGAACGTGCAAACTCCACACAGACAGCGACCTAAGCCAGGAATCGAAGCCAAATCCCTGTAAAGCAGCAGTGCTAACCACTGTGCCATTCAATAAGATTATGGCCAATGTGACTATAACCTCAGGCCCACATCACCGCCTGTCCCTGACAATCTTTCATCCCCATTAGATCAAGAATCTAACTAGCTCAGCCTTAAAAAGATTCAAAGACTCTGCTCTCACTGCCTCTTGAAAAAAAAGAGTTCCAAAGACTCTCAATCCTCAGAGAAAAATACATTTCTACTCATCTGTTTTCAATGGGTGACTCCTTATTATTACACAGTGAGTCCATGTCCTTGATTCTCCAGCAAGAAGAAACATTCTCTACACATCCATCCTGTCAACGTCCCTCGGGATCTCAAATTTCAAGTATTCAGGTCATCAGCAACCTGTCCTGGGCTCTCGATACCAACACTGCAGTTAAGAAAGGTCCCCACAACACAGCAACATTTTCAGAAGGCTAAGGAAATTTAGTATACCTAATACGATTCTCACCAATGTTTACAGATGCACCAGAGAAAGCACTCTTTTCAGTTGTATCACAGCTTGGTATGATTCCTGTTCTGACCAAGACCACAAGAAACTACAAAGGGTCGTAAACGCAACCCAGTCCATTAGGCAAACCAGCCTCCCATCCACTGACTCTGTCTACACTTCCCACTGACTCACAAAAACAGCTAGCATAATTAAGGACCCCACGCATGCTGGATAGGTACAGAAGTCTAAGGTCACGTACCAAATGACTCAAGAATAGCTTCTTCCCTGCTGCCATCAGGCTTTTGAATGGACCTATCTTGCATTAACTTGATCTTTCTCTGCACCCTAGTTATAACTTCTCCCCTATGTACTCTGTGAATGGTATATTTCACCTGTATAGTGCGCAAGATGCAATACTTTTCACTGTATCCCAATACATGCAATAACCTAGTGGCATTATTGCTAGATTATTAATCCAGAAACTCAGCTAATGCTCTGAGACCCCGGTTCGAATCCTGCCACGGCAGATGGTAGAATTTGAATTCAACAGAACAATAAATTTGTAGTTAAGAATCGAGATGACCAGGAAACTATTGTCAAGTGTTGGAAAAACCCGTCTGGTTCACTGACGTAATTCAGGGAAGGAAATCTGCCATCCTTACTCGGTCTGGCCTACTTGTGACTCCGGAGTGACAGCAATGTGGTTGATTCTCAATTGCCCTTGGGCAACTAGGGATGGACAATAGATACTGGTGAGCCAGTGACACTCATGTCCCATGAATGACTAAATTAATTTTAAAAATTAAATGTGTCAAGAATAAATCGAAGCAAATAGCCCCTGATAATTTGTTTGTTCCAAACCTTACATCTCCCATTGGGAATGAGTCGGAAAATGTTAGAAGGATGAGTGGGCTGATTACCAACCTGTTGAACACTCCTTCTGTAACCCAATCAAGGGACTTCTGAAACAAACTTTGAACCCAGAGCCCCTGGCTCAGAGGCAGAGGCAGTGCCTACTGGAGCCCCAGGAGCTTGGCCTTCAGTATTACAGAATCCCTACAGTGCAGGAGGCCATTCGGCCCATCAAGTCTGCACTGACCACAATCCCACCCAGGTCCTATCCCCATAACCCGTGCATTTCCCCTAGCTAGTCTCCCTGACACTAAGGGAAAATTTAGCATGGCCAATCCATCTAACCTAAAGATCAATCCATCTTTAGACAGTGCACCTCCTCCCTCCAACTCCACATTTACATAATGTACAAATGCTCAAAGCCAGGCCCTGGAAAATGGAGGGTCAAAGGTCAAAGAAGGAAAAGCGAAGGTGTCAATCTGCCGCACTTTTCCAGATTTCACCACAGGCCCGTGCCTTTCCCATGCCTCAGCACTGGCTATTGGTCAAACGTGTGGGGAAATCACGAAATGTCAGCACATACACACACTCTTAATTAAATCTCAGTCCAAAGAGCCAGAAGCCTGTGATTAAAACAGCAATTAATTCTTTCCTATTGTGATAAAGGCAATTCTGCTGTCTGGAAAAAATAAGGATCTTTTACAATTCATCCAGCAACAAGCCTGATAACACGAGTGAGGGTCATAGAGATGACAGCACGAAAACAGGCTCTTCGGCCCAAATCCTCCATGCTGACCAGTTTTCCTAAACTGAACGAGTCCCATTTGCCTGTATTTGGCCCATATCACTCTAACCCTTTCCCATCCATGTCCCTGTCCAAATGCCTTTTAAATATCGTCATTCTATACCTGCTTCTACCACAGGGGTTAGCACTGCTGCTTCATAGCTCTAGGGACCCGGGTTCGATTCCCGGCTGGGGTCACTGTCTGTGTGGAGTTTGCATGTTCTCCCCGTGTCTGTCTGTGTTCCCCCGCCCCCCCACCCACCGAGTGCTCCGGTTTCCTTCCACAGTCCGAAAGATGTGCCAGTTAGGTGCACTGGCCGTGCTAAATTCCCCCTCAGTGTACCTGCACAGGCACCGTAACTTCTCACGGTAACTTCATTGCAGTAAGCCTACTCGTGACTAATGAGCAAAACTTTAAAACAGTAGCTGGGACTAGCTTAGTGGTTAAAAGGATGGCATGGACAAGGTGTGCCAAAGGGCCTGTTTCCATGCTGTAAACCTCTATGAATCTAAATGCTGGCCAACCAGTATCACCCAGCTCCCACAGTTGAATAAAAAAGCATCAGGGCAACGATGTGGGGTTGGATGTGAACAGAATGAATGTCAAACAGTATCGGACAGAGCTATCGGCGTATAGTGTGTGGCCAATTAGCAATATTTACCAAAAACACATATGCAACCTCACAGCTATCGAGAGTAAGGTCATCAGCTGGTCTCCAGGCTATACACAGTGACTGGTTGAAACAGGTCCTTATGAACACACAGCTCCAATGATCTGGAGCAGATATCAACACAAACTAAACCTGCAGGCATTTAGACAGTGCCCCGTCTACCACATTGAGGAATGTTTCAATTGCCCCTCCGCCAATCCCACCGGGGCAAACCCCCAGCCCCCCACTCCCGCTGCCTAACACAAAGCGAGCAATGCAGAGATGTGTCCCCACAGAAAGAATCCACCACAATTAGGAGGAAAGCTTTTCAAAACCCTCAGCTCCTGCTGGCAGCTAATGAAATAGGACTTGTGTTGCCTCAGCCCAGTACTAAAGAAAATTAAATCAATTTTAATTACGCTGCAACAAAGGCAAGAGCTCGTCAACAAGTGTTTGTTTGTAGCTTCCGAGGGGAGCGTGCGTGTGTGTGTGTGTGTGTGTGTGTGTGTAGGAACGAGAGTGTTCATCACACCTCATCTTCCTCCACCTATTTCTGCTTCCCTTCTCTTTAGTAACCTCCTCTAAGCTGTAATCCTTCTGGATTGCTGTCCGTCTCCGAATTCCTTCTCCCCTCCCCCCCGCTCCCCTGACTATTGCTGGCTGTACCTTCATTAGCCCAAGTTCTGGAATCGCTTTCTCATAAATCTATCTACCTCTCCCCTCCAAGATGCTTTGTATACCCGAATCTCCCTGTCCCTCCCGTTGGTCTCCTCATGAGACTCAGGTCGAATTCTGGTCAATTCCATTCCTATGGAGCTACACCGGGATCTTTGATGATGTTATTGAGATACAGAGTGTGTGTGTGTGTGTGAGCATTAGCTTTGCTCAGCGACTGGCACTCCCACTTTCTGGGTGTAAGCTTGGCCCCATTTGAGAGCCAAATTCACCAGAAGTTGTTGCTTTCGAGCCACACCAGTCTGCTAGGCCTTCTTCTCAGAGTCATTCTGAGGATCATCAATGAACCAGTTGGGTTTTTAAAGTCAATCCCATAGGCTTAGCGCCACTTTTACTCTTAGTAGATCATAGCTCCAGATTATTCATTTTCTTAAAATGGAACTCAGATGCTCAAACTGCCGCAAAGGGTTCAAATTCGCAGCCTCTCGATTAGCCCAGTAATAACACAGAGGGACGATTCTCCCCAAAGAATTCTAATTGTCAAATTTGTGTAAAAAAACTGAAGTAAGTCCTGCTGGTTCTTTCAGCAGGGGTTTCAAAATGAATCTCCCACATACTGTGCACTGCAGAATGTCTCAGTGTGAATCACGATTAAAAAAAAAATCAGGTGACAGGGCCTATTCCCCCCGGAGAAGCCGGCAGCAGAGTGCTGAGTGGGCCACTGCGCATGCGCTGAGCTGTCAGAGCAGAGATCCATAGCCCCACGCATAGATCGAATATTAGACCCTCCCACAAACGTGTGCACTAAAAATAATTCCTTTCACAGTGAGCTATCAGAGGAGTTAAAGGACAGAAAGATCCCAAAACCGATTTCAAAATGGGCAAAAGCTAGCTCCACTGTGACATACTTCTTCAAGAAGCCACCTTTTAATCCCTTCAACCACAGCTTCTTATTTGCCCCCGAGCACCCACTTTTATTGCTCCCCCCACAACCATTCCATAGCTGCTCTTTCTCCTTTCCGACAGGAGCAAAGGCAGGAAATACTCCTCGAGGGTGACATCTGCAACTCCGAAGCCTGTTTTAGAAGGCCCGAGTGTTCGTCACCTTGGGAACTGCAGCATGATTGCAATGTTAACAGGTGAATCTCAGAGGGACCGGATTAACGTTCTGGAGATGCAATCCCATCGCTTCAGATGGGACTGGGAGGAGGGGAGGGGAGGGGAATCTTTCATTTTCCACTCCCCCCACCAAGAGTCAAAATATCTAACCCTCGGTAGGCAGCGGGGGGGGAGAATGGTGCATGGACTTGAGATAAGAGGAGGAAAACTCAAAGGAAATGTGAGGGGCGAGTTTTTTTTTAAAACACAGTGGTAGACATCTGAAATGCACCACAGGGTGGAGGAGGCAGATACGATAGGGGCACTTCGATAAGCACAGGACTATGCAAGGGACAGAGGGATACGGAGCAAGGGCAGGCAGAAAGGATTAGTTTAATTTGGCGTTACGTTTGGCACAACATGGTGAACCGAAGGGTCTGTTCTGGTGTTGTACTGCTCTACGTGCAGGTTAGGTTGATTGGCCGTGGTAAATTGCCCCATAGTGTTGGGGGCTGGCAGAGTAAATATGTGGGGTCAATGGGGATAGGATTTGGGTGGATTGTAGTCTGTGCAGACTTGATGGGCTGAATAGCCTCTCCTCCACCCCCTGTAAGAGAGAGGGGCTGCTGCACAGAGAACAAGAAACTCAGCATGTTCGCTATGATTCTCCACAACTTTTACAGATGCACTATGGAAAGCATCCTTTCTGGATGTCTCACAGCTTGGTGTGGCTCCTGCTCTACCCAAGACCGCACCACAGCCCAATCCATCACACAAACCAGCCATCCATAGACACTGTCTACACTTCCAACCGCCTGGAAAAGCATCCAGCATAATCAAAGACCCCACGCATCCCGGACATTCTCTCTTCCATCAGGAAATAGATACTAAAGTCTGAGATCACGTACCAATTGACTCAAGAACAGCTTCTTCCCTGCTGCTGTCAGACTTCTGAATGGACCTACCTCATATTGAGCTGATCTTTTTCTACACCCTAGCTATGACTGTTAACACTACATTCTGCATCCTCTCCATTCCTGCTCCCCATACTTTATGAACAGTATGCTTTGTCTGTAGAGCAAGCAAGAAACAATACTGTCCATCGTATGTTAAAACGTGTGGCAATAAAAAAAATTCTAATCAAGTGTATGAGGCCAGGGTCCGCAGTGAAGGTTTGCTGGTTTTACCGTCACGTACAAATTTCCTGCTGGAACGCACTCATCCGGAGAGTCATTCCGATTTGGATTTTCACACTGTACAGACAAACTAGACACAATCAATCAGCAGCGCTTGGCAACTAATGGGATTAGACTGGGAGGGGAAGCAGTTCCTCTGATGTTACAACACTTCAGCTAATAAGGCAGCAGTATCCCTCAAATCACAGCCCACATTCATTCCATTATCATCCGCAGGGATTAACTTTGATTCAAATAGGATTGCAAGCCCTATTTTGTTTTTACACAAAAGAAAACGGCAAAAGGTCAAACCTCAGGCCTTCAAACCACAGCCCATTAGATTCTTGTGGTTGCATTATTTCATTGTTGCAGGGTGGCACAGTGGTTAGCACTGCTGCCTCACAGCACCAGGGACCTGAGTCACAGTCTGGGCGAAGTCTGCACAGTCTCCCCATGTCTGTGTAGGTTTCCTCCAAGTGCTCCGGTTTCCTCCCACATTCCAAAAACATGGGATTAGGTTGATGCTCCATGTTAAATTGCTCCTTAGTGTCAGGGGGATTAGCAGGGCAAACATTTGGGGTTACAGGGATAAGGCCTGGGTGGGATTGTTTTCAGTGTGGACTCAATCAAGGATAATCAGGACCGCACCACACTCCGGACGTTCCCTCTTCCACCCAGATACAGTGAGAGATCACGTACCAACCAACTCTACAACAACTTCTTCCCTGCTGCCATGGACCAATCTCTCTCTCTACACCCTAGCTGTGACTGCAACACTCTCTCCTTTCCTTCTCTATGAGCAGTATGCTTTGTCTGTACAGCGTGCAAGAAATAATACTTATCGCTGTATGCCAATAATACATCAAATTTAATGCACATGCCAGTGGACTCTTCACCTCTGGCCTCCTCCTACATTTTCGGGATTCTATTCTATGATGTAAGTAAACAGGCCAGGGGTCCAACCCTGCTCCTACATTCTTAGTTATATCGTATCTCCACGATCTCCCTCAGTGTACCTGACCAGGCGCAGGACTCCGGTGACTCAGGGATTTTCACCGTAACTTCATTGCAGTGACGCTAATAAATAAGAACTTAAAAACTCAGAAGCAAGGCTGCCTCATTTTCCCCGCACCCACGATAACAATCTTTCTCTCCCCTAACCCCAGGGGAGATTGTGCTTTTGGTGCTCTTCCAGAGGGGTAAGAGAGGCCAGAATGGCCTCCCTGCTGAACCTGGGGCTGTTTGCTCCATGATGTAGCAGGTTCAGGTTTGCTCCACGCCAGGGCAGGTTCAGGAAGCGCCTCTTGTTTCGGTGTTCTGTCAAACCAGCCCTCTGAAAATCAAAGGGTGTGATGAGAAATGAAAAAATGGACATCCAGTTTGGAGGAAATGAATCATCACAGCAAAGCTCAAACCATTCTGAAGCCCAGCTGCTTTTGAGATTAAACTCCAATCGGCTCTCGGGGGGGTGGGGGAGCCATTCCGACATGTCCACTCTAACGCTTCTTGTAAATATTCATTTCACTAGATGCGGGTGTCACTGTTTAGGCCAGCGTTTATAGCCCATCCCTAATTGCCCCAAGAGAAGGTGATGGTGAGCTTTGAATGGCTGCAGTTCTTGAGGTATGGGTGCACCCACAATGCCATTAGGGACTTTGAGCCAGCGACAATGAAGGAACGGCAATATATTTCCAAGTCAGGATGGTGGAATGGCTTGGAAGGGAACTTGCAGGTGTTCCCATGTGGTAGATCGCACAGGTAGTGCGTTTGGAAGGTGTTGTCGAAGGAACCTTGGTGAGTTCCCACGGCACATCTTGTGATCTTTTGGATGGCACACACTGGTGTTACCGAGTGTTGGGGGAGTAGATGTGGTGCCAATCAAGCAGGCTGCTTTGTCCTGGATGGTGTTGAGTTTCTTGAATGTTGTTGGAGCTGCACCCATCCAGGCAAGTGGGGAGTATTCTATTACACTCCTGACTTGTGCCTTGTCAATGGTGGCAAGTCACCATTGTGACTTCGGGAGTCAGAAGGTGAGTTACTCACTGCAGGATTACCAGCTTCTCTCTGTAGCAGGGGGCTCAGAGGGCCAAATGGCCTCCTCCTATTTCTTACGATATGCAGTCCAATAGAAATTCCTGACCAGCTATGGCTATGGATGACTGTGTTTACCCCAGTCCAACGCCAGCATCTTCACATATTAGCTATGGATGACACTGTTTGCACTGAACTCACTATTTTAGACAAGGTCTCGCATTCAAAATTAGAAACTGTGCCTCACATGTACATTTATTCAACAAACATTGTAAAAACTCTTCACAATCATAAAAAAAAAAATCTGTTTTCATCTCACCATTTTACCAACAAATGCACCAAAACATTTTCAAATTTACCTGTATACAACAGTCATGAATTCAAGCACAACACTAGTTGTTCGTATTAGGAAAAGATTTGCCCTAGTTAAGAAAGTCTCTGGGAAGTGTGTAAATAGATGATGATATTGATGTACTTGTTTTTATCCTACAGGTGCTTTGGTCCACCTTGTTGTCTAACGAGGAGCATACACACGATGGGTCGTGAGAGGGCTGCTCTTGGATCTTTTGTGAGAGTATCCTAGTGCTTCACATCGTTACTGTACGCTTGACCTGGACCATTTGATGGGCAACACGACAGCTCAGTGACTATCGCTGTGCTGTGCAGATACATGGATTTGGGCCTGTGTCTGTGGGAGTTTGCACATTCTCCCCGTGCTTGCATGGGTTTTCTCCGGGTACTCCGGTGTCCTCCCACATCCCAAAGATGTGCTCTTAGGCTAACAGGCAAAACAAATTCTCCCTAAGTTGTCCCAAATTTTGTTTTTAATCCATAGATCTATAAACATTGACAGGGATCACGGATAGAGGTGGGAACATCAGGGTGGCGGCGCGGGCTCGTTGGACCGAAGGGCCTGTTTCCCGTGCTGTTTTGTTCTTTGTTCAATGCTTCTACTTGCTCAGGAAATTCAGCATGTCCGCTACGACTCTCACTGAGGCACCTTTCCGGACTCATCACAGCTTGGTCTGGCTCCTGCTCTGCCCAAGACCACAAGAAACTACAAAGGGTTGTGAACGTAGCCCAGTCCATCACACAAACCAACCTCCCATCCATTGACTCTGTCTACACTTTCTGCTGCCTCGGCAAAGCAGTCAGCTTAATTAAGGACCTTTTGCACCCTTGAAATTCTCTCTTCCATCTTCTTCCGTCAAGGAAAAGCTACAAACATTTTAGATCATGTACCAACCGACTCAAGAACAGCTTCCTTCCTACTGCTGTCAGACTTTTGACTGGACCTACCTTACATTAAGCTAATCTTTCTCTACATCCTAGCTACTGTAACCCAATATTGTGCACTCTTTCTTTTCCTTCTCCCCTATGTACTCTATAAATGATATGTTTTGTGTGTACAGCGTGCAAGAAACACTATTTCTCACTGCATCCCAATGTATGACAATAATAAATCAAATCAAATATTCTTAGAATTGACAACAGAGGAGTCACATTCGCTGTGTTTCAATCTTTGTAGAATCGAGGGAAATTTGGAAAATTTAAACCAATGTATCTGTTCTTTCAGCAGTCACTTCTGTTCAGAATCTAGGATGAAGTCCATCAGGATCCAGGGATTTATCTACCTTCTAATAACATCCCAAGACCTTTTCCCTGCTGACTGGAATTGTTTACAGATCTTCCCTGTTTTATAATTATTCCCACAATCTTTTATCGTGAAAAGACACACAAAAGAAAATGTCTTTCCAACGCACCTATCATTTTACAGAACTCCACAGTGCAGAAGGAGCCCATCAAGTCTCCACTGACCACAATCCCACCCAGGCCCTATCTCCGTAGCCCCACATATTTACCCTGCTATTCCCCCTGACACCAAAGGGATAATTTAGCATGGCCAATCCACCTAACCCACATATCTTTGGACCGTGGGAGGAAACCGGAGTGTCCGGATGAAATCCACGCAGACACGGGGAGAACATGGAGACTCCGCACCGACAGTGACCCGAGGCTGGAATTGAACCCGGGTCCCTGACACTATGCCACCTCTCAGATTCGCAACGGGGAGAATCCCTAATTCTCCAGATTCCTTCTTGCTACTTTAGTTCCTCTTTTCCTTTCTGAATGCCTAGAGAAACCATTACTGTCTGTTTTCATATTTCTCATTAGTTTCTTCCTCTGACAGTAAAACACTCAGTGAGGCTATTTTTCAAGATGGGGGCAGGGGTGGATTCTTCTCCCTACTGACCTAGCCAACAGCCTCCATCAGCTAAACAGACCATCTGGCTGACCATTAGCTATGGATGACACTGTTTGCACAGTGTCATGTTTACAGTTTCATGTTGCAACTGTACAAAACTCTAGTGCGGCCGCACTTGGAGTATTGTGTGCAGTTCTGGTCCCCACATTATAAGAAAGATGTGGAGGCATTGGAGAGGGTACAGAGGAGGTTTACCAGGATGTTGCCTGGTATGGAGGGCAGGTCTTATGAAGAGAGGCTGAGGGATTTGAGGTTGTTTTCGTTAGAAAGGAGGCGGCTAAGAGGGGACCTGATCGAAACATATAAGATGATTAGAGGTTTAGATAGGGTGGACATTGATAGCCTTTTTCCTAGGATGGAGAAAGCTAGCACGAGGGGACACAGCTTTAAATTAAGGGGTGATAGTTATAGGACGGATATCAGAGGTAGGTTCTTTACCCAAAGGGTGGTTCGGGAGTGGAATGCCCTGCCTGCAGCAGTTGTAGATGCGCCAAGTTTGGTGGCGTTTAAGAGGTTAGTTGATAAGTATATGGAAGAGAAGGGAATGGTTTAGTTTGGAGGGGCATTGCTTTTTATATTGGTCGGCGCAACATCGAAGGCCGAAGGGCCTGTTCTGTGCTGTAATGTTCTATTAGTGCTCCTGTTTGTGGCAAACATTCTACATTATAACACAGACTACACTGCAAAAAGTGCTTACAAGTTCCCCAAGATACTGATGGTAGTTAGTTAAGTTAAAGTTAGAAGTTTATTTATTAGTGTTGCAAGCAGGCTTATACTAACACCACCATCAAACTACTGTGAAAATACTCCTCCCCGTTGCTACACTCCAATGCCTGTTCAGATACACAGAGAATTTAGCATGGCCAATGCACCTAACCAGCATGTCTTTTGGACTGTGGAAGGAAACCCCAGAGGAAACCCACATAGACACAGGGAGAACGTGTAGATACCACGTGCGATCCAAACTGGGAATCGAACCCGGATCCCTGGCGCTGAGACGCAGCAATGCTAACCATCGTGCCACTGCCCTACCCCCACCCCACCCAAATTTCCTGAGGTAATGAAGGTAGATACATCAAGAGAGATCTTCCTCACTGCTAACACACGGGCCAGTGGTAACCACCTCTGGGCCAGCGGTTCCAGGTTCAAATCCCATGCCTGGATTTGGTAGTCATAACGATAGTCAGCCTGTAAAACCTGCTATCGGCTCCATGCTATTCCACAAAGAGGATTTCGGGGGGGGGGGGGGGGGGGGGGGGGGGGGGGGGGAGTGTGTAAAGACATGCTTAAAAGAAAACTGAACTTAGTGGACACGTGAGGAAATGTGAGCAGACTTCCACGTGCCCTGCAAATAGCTTGGCTTTGCTTCATTCTGGATTATTACTGTCCCCTGAGGCTGAGAGGTCAGCAGTAGGCCCGAGATAGGGTCAAGGCTTTGTAGCTACAAGGTGATGAGGTAGTGTTAGATCCAACCCGATCCAGCAGCGACAGTATCATCTTTAACACTGCAGGGAAGAATTCCTCGTGGGTTGTCTGAGGCGGCCATTGGGACGCTGTCACTCCAGGCTCAGGGCACACCCCTGGGTAAAGGCGTGGTGTGTGTGGTTCCCATGACCCCTCCCATCCCCAGAACGTTATCCAGGGCGGTGATCTGTGCACTTTAGAACCGGGTAGTCCAGTTCTTTTTTTTTCCCAACAAGGGGGGGGGGGAGAAGAGAGAAAGAACGCAAAAGAAAGGCCAAAAGAGTGGAGAAATAAGGCCGAGGCAGAATAAAGGGACGGACAGGCAGAGAGCAAGAGGAGACAGACAGAAGAGAAACAGGAGGTGCTGCGTGAAAACAGAGAGGCAGAATGAATGAAGGAAAGAAAGAGAGAGAGAGGCTGAAAGCAAGAGAGTGGGAAAGAAAGGATTAAAAAAATCTCTGATGCTTTTCAGTTTGAGAGAGCAAACAAACTTCCCAATTTTCCACCTCAACAGTTTCCTGGATTTGGAAGGGGAGACGCATTTTTCACAGTGCAAAGTTTGTCTGCAGCTTTGGAAAACAGGCCAAATTAAAAAATAAAATCAAAAGATTCAGGATTAAAGGGAGGGCCAAGAATCCTGATAAACACCGAGAAGGCAATCAACTCGTGAACCCGGTCCTGTCCTTGCTGAGGAGGCTGGAGGGCATCGTTTGGGGTTGAGGCGACTGACATTTGGTTGGTACGGTGGCGCAGTGGTTAGCAACACTGCCTCACAGCACCAGGGAGCCAGGTTCGATTCCCATCATGGGTCACCGTCTGTGTGCAGCTTGCACATTCTCCCCGTGCCTGCGTGGGTTTGCTCCAGTCTCCTCTTGCTCCACAAGACGTGCGGGTTAGGTGGATTGGCTGTGCTAAATTTTCCTCTTAGTGTCCCAAAGATGTGTAAGTTAGACGGATTAGTGGGGCAAATGTGCGGGGTTATGCGGGGGGGGGGGGGGGGGAGAAAAACAAGAGGGCCTGGGGTAAGACACACTTGTCAGAGAGTCAGCACAGATTGGATGGGCTGATTGGCCTCCCGTTTCACTGTAGGATTCTAAGATTTAGACCCATGGTTTGGGAAGCATGAACAGAAGGTTAACAACCTCATCTCGCTCCTCCTCCCTCAGACTGTCAACAAGATTAATTTCCGGTGAATAATCACAGAAAAATAAATTATATTGGAGGAAAAAGGTTACGGGTGAGAGGGTGATAGATGTGATGAAATTGCCAGGAGTTCACCAAACCAGATTGAGTTGGCCCCTGGATGGACAGTAACCCAACTGCTGGGACCAGAAGACAGGGTGATCCCAATCCTGGGGAGAAGTCTCACAACACCAGCTTAAAGTCCAAACAGTTTATTCGACAGTAAACCCACGAGCTTTCGGAAACGCTGTTCCATCATCAGGTGAGTGGAAAGTTCTGATCAGAGAGAGGGAAAAAAAAAAACGGGGAAACAAAACAGAAGTGTAGCCAAACACAGGGGCTGGAATACTCCGGCCATTCAAGGTGACAGGATTCTCCAGTGCCGTCGGCCCCTGGTTTTCCCAGCGGCATGGGGTTACGTCAATGGGCATTCCCACGGAACGTGGCGGGACTGGAGAATTCACGCCACCTCCCACCGGCGGGAAACACGGGGCTGAGGAACCTCGCCCTGGATGTTCAATGGTGGAGAGAGATGGAGAGATAGAGGAAGGAAAGAAGGGTTAACAAACTCTCTGAAGATGTTTCAGACTGCAAGCTCCAAAGTAGTGGAATTAAAAGACTCCATTATTCCTGTTTCATTTAGTACTGGGCAGCAAGCAATACCCTGCAATATCCACTGCACCGCAGGGTACAATCAGTTCAAAGCCCAACAACCGTTTAACAGCATTTGAATTTTGTCATGGAAGCTCTGGTGATCTGTCTGGGGCGGAGGGGGGAGGAGGGGGAGAGAGGGGCATGGGGGTGGGTGAGTGAGAGCGACCTCCAGCCCACTGCACAGTGTAGCACACAGTCCTCGGATTCAATCCCCCTTCCCCACTGCTGCATTATTTTTAGGAGCGGTACATTGCCACAGCGCCAGGGACCCGGGTTCAGTTCCCAGCCTCAGGTCACTGTCTGTGAGGAGTCTGCACATTCTTCCCGTATCTGTGTGGGTTTCCACTGGGTCTCCAGTTTCTTCTCACACTCCAAAAGAACATAGAAGAAACCATTAGAATCCCTACAGTGCAGAAGGAGGCCATTCAGCCCATCAAGCCTACATCGTCAACAATCCTGCCCAGTTCACACCCACATAACCCCCTCAGACACTAAGGGACAATTTATCATGACCAATCCACCTGACCTGCACAATCTTGGACTGTGGAGGAAAAGTAGAGCACCTGGAGGAAACCCACACAGACATGGGGAGAACATGCAAACTCCACATAGACAGTGACCCAAGCCGGGATTAAACTTGGGTCCCTGGCACTGTGAGGGAGCAGTGCAAACCATTGGCCATGATAAATTCTCCCTCAGTGTACCCAAACAGGCGTCGGAGTGTGGTGACGAGGGGATTTTAGAAGATAGAACATAGAAAAAAACTACAGCACAAACAGGCCCTTCAGCCCACAAGTTCACTGATCATATCCCTACCTACTAGACTCACCTATAACCCTCGATCCTACTAAGTCCCATGTACTCATCCAGAAGTCTCTTAAAAGACCTCAGTGAGTTCACCTCTACCACCACCGATTCCATTCACCCACCACCCTCTGAGTGAAAAACCTACCAGAATCTCCTCTGTACCTACTCCCCAGCACCTTAAACCTGTGTCCTCTTATGGCAACCATTTCAGCCCTCGGAAAAAGCCACTGAGAATCCACCCAATCAATACCGCTCAACATCATAGACACCTCTATCACCTCTCATCCTTCGTCACTCTAAGGGGAAAAGAGCGAGTTCTCTCAACCTATCCTCATAAGGCATGCCACTCAATCCAGGCAACATCCTTGTAAATCTCTCTGCTCCCTTTCAATGGCTTCCACATCCCTCTTGTAATGAGGCGACCCGAACTGAGCACAGTACTCCGAGTGCGGTCTGACCAGGGTCTTATACAGCTACAGTATTATCTCCCGACTCCTAAATACTATCCCTCAATTGAAGGCCAGTACACCATATGCCTCCTTAACCACATCCATTTTCACAGTAGCTTCATTACAATGTTAATGTAAGCCTACTTGTGACACTAATAAAATAAACTTTATAAAGGAAAGGTTGAGGGCAGGAAGGTTCTGGTCGAGGGTGAACGTTGGTTTTGTTGCTGTGTTAGTTCGATGGGTAGATCTTTCCCCAGCTCAGTTGTAGACCAGCTGATTTGAGACTGATCTGTGACTGATCAAGAACTCAATGAGCTGGATGGAGTCTGGGAGTTACTTTACCAGTTTCTATACTCCAATGTGAATATTGGAACTGATGTCCCCCAGGGAGAGACACGTCAACTTGATGGACGCGAATGGGCCACAGACTAATCCACCATCAAGCAGATCTCCCCCTCCCCCGCAAGCATTCCAAAGGGATTACTCTCTCCATGACATCCTAGTCTACCGCGCTCTCTTCGCCCTCCCCTCACATCAATGAATCCCTACAGTGCAGAGGGAGGCCATTCGTCCCGTCGAGCCCGTGCTGACAACAATCCCGATCAGGCTCTATCCCCGGAACTCCATCGATTTACTATCCCAATTGATTAGGTGGATTGGCCATGCTCAGTTGCCCTTTAGCGTCTAATTCCCCCACCTTGCTCTCACACTCGCGTTTCTGACCCCCGGCCTGCTTCAATGATTCAGAAAGCCGAACATTAACTTGAGACGTGAGCCTTCATCCTATGATTGGGCATGTTACAGCCTTCTGGACTAAACATTCAGTTCAATAACTTCAGACCCTGAGCTTTCTTCCATTGCCCATTTTTTCTCCCTAGTGTCAGTATGTACTGCGTTCTCATGTTTTGCTTTTTATTCTGCTATTAACACATTCTGTTATTTCATTTTTCAATCACCACTTACACTGGACCAATACTTTGTTCCTTTATTATTACCAATCTCTCCACCTTTTGTTCCTTTACTGCTTTAACCTGTCTCTGACCTTTCCTTTGTTCCACTTGCTCCTCTCTCCTTTTTAACAAAATAATAAAACCGTCATATTTCTCCCCCTCCAAAGAAGCCATATTGGATATGAAACATTAAGTCTATTTCTCTATCCACAGATGCCGCCAGACCTGATGAACTAAGAGCAAAACAGCACAGGAAACAGGCCCTTCGGCCCAACGAGCCCGCGCCGCCACCCCAATGTTCCCACCTCTACCCGCGATCCCTGTCCATGTTTATAGATTTATGGATTAAAAACCAAATTTGAGACAATTTAGGGAGAATTCGTTTTGCCAATCAGCCTAAGAGCACATCTTTGGGATGTGGGAGGAAACCGGAACGCCCGGAGAAAACCCACGCAAGCACGGGGAGAATGCACAAACTCCCACAGACACAGGCCCAAATCCATGTATCTGCACAGGACAGCGATAGTCACTGAGCTGTCGTGTTGCCCATCAAACAGTCCAGGTCAAGCGTACACTGACGACGTGAAGCACTAGGGTACTCTCAAAAAATCCAAGAGCAGTCCTCTCACGACCCATCGCGTGTATGCTCCTTGTTAGACAACAAGGTGGACCAAAGCACCTGTAGGATAAAAACAAGTACATCAATATCATCATCTATTTACACACTTCCCAGGGACTCCCCAGGCTCATGATCCCTATTTTAAATCAGTTTTCTATACCCATCCATTCCCATTCTGTTCATGTGCCCATCTAAGTATTTCTTAAATAACTCCAGAATGCCTGCCTCCACCACTTTACACACTTTGCCTTCATTTCATAAATTAATTGGTACAATTTACAAGGGCTTTGAAGGGGCTGGGAATCGATGACTAAGAATCTTTTAGGGCAACAGGAAAAGTTGAGTCTATTACAAAAAGCAATATGGGATCTTTGACTATTGAAGAGGCACAAAGCCAGATGAATAGAAACTGGGAGCATACCGTTTGGCCTTTCCAGCCTGCTCCGCCGTTCATTTTGATCACTGCTAATTATGTAATTCAATATCCTGATCTTTCCTTCCCCTGCACCCCCACATCCCTTAATCCCTTTAGCCCCAAAAACTATATCTAACTTCTTCTTGAAATCACACGATCTCTTGGCCTCAACTACCCTGTGGCAGTGAATTCCACACATTCGCCATTCTGTGGGTGAAGAAATTTCCCCTCACCCTAGTCTTAAAAGTTTACCCCTTATCCTCAAATATAAACCCCTAGTTCTGAACTCCCCCACCATTGGGGGCATTCTTTCTGAATCTACCCTGTCTTAACCCCATTAGAAATTTGTAAATTTCTATCAGATTCCCTCTCACTTCTCTAAACTCCACAGAACGTATTCCTAACCAACTTAGTCGCTTCTCACTTGACAGAATGTGCTAAACCTTTCTAAAATATAGGTATCAGTTCATCTAGTATGTCCAATTCTGGACAGTACACTTTAGCAGGATTGCCAAGGCCTTGGGAGAGAGTAAAGAGGAGATTCATTAGGATGGCACCAGAGATGAGGGACTCCAGTTACGCACAGCGCTTGGAGAACATACGAATTAGAATCTGGAGGAGTCCACTCGGATCTTTGAACCTATTCCACCATTCAATTGGATTATGGCTGATCTCATTGTGATCTTCTCACTTACCCCTATAGTGCAGGAGGAGGCCATTTAGCCCATTGAGTCTGATTTATTATATTGTCACATGTATTGGGATACAATGAAAAATATTGCTTCTTGCTCATTATACAGCCAAAGCATACAGTTCATAGAGTACATAGGGGAGAAGGAAAGGAGAGGGGGCAGACTGTAGTGTTACTCACAGCTAGGGTGTGCAGAAGCTCAGAGCAACATACACAGGCCCACAACTCCACCCTATTCCATAAATCCATGTATTTACCCTGCTAACTGCCCCAATCTACACATCCTGGGACATTAAAGGGGCAATTTAGCATGGCCAATCCTGGGATCGTAGGAGGAAACCAGAGCACCTGGGAGGAAACCCACGCAGACACAGACATGGTGCAGACCCGACAGTGACCCAAACCAGGAACTGAAGCCAGGTTCCTGGTGCTGAGAGGCAGCGGTGCTAACCGCCCTGCCAGAATTTGCATTCAATATAAAATATCTGGGAAAAAAAATCTCTGTACGAATGGCGCTGTTCAAGAGTGACACGTTGGCCGTGACAACAAGGAAGTGCCTCCGCTGTGAGGTCTCTGGCATTCTTTCGAGGAAGCACCCACATTTCTCCTGGAAGTGCAGCGCTCTCTCTCACAGCACTGCAATGTCAGGTCAGGTTGTGTGGCCAACTAGAGTGAGGCTCGAACCCTTGTGTGCATCTCACAGAGGGAAGCGCTATCACCGAGACAGTGCTTTACTTCAGCAATGAGGAAAACAACTCAGTAATCATAGAATCCCTACAGTGCAGAAGGAGGCCATTGAGCCTGCATCAAATAAGATTAAATACATGCCAAATATTTCATAATCCGTTGTACAAAATGTTTAAATGATTGATATATTAACAGAACTTTCATCAACTTCAAATGGTTAAAAAATATATTGACGCTTTGGACACAGTGGGAGTGCAGGGCTCTCACGGTCAATGTTACGAGCAACCAGCACACACCTCACCGGCTCTATGTGCAAATCACTGTAATCACTTAAGCCCATCAACATATCTACTTTCTCAGGAGGCTAAGGTAATTCCACATGTCTGTTACGACTTTCACCAGCTTTTACAGATGCACCATAGAAAGCATTCCTTCTGGTTAACAAAGAACAACACAGCACGGGAAACAGGCCCTTCGGCCCAACAAGCCCACGCCTCCGTCTTAACGTCTTTATGACATAACCATGACCTTAGACTATGCCTATTGTGGAAGATTCCCATATAGGGACCAATATAGGGACAATTTGTTACCCAATTAGCCTAAGAGCACATTTTTGGGATGTGGGAGGAAACCGGAGCACCCGGAGAAAACCCACGCAACCACGGGGAGAACGCGCAAACTCCCGCAGACACAGGCCCAAAGCCATGTGTCTGCACAGCAACAGCGATAGTCTCTGAGCTGTCATGTTGCCCATCAGATGGTCCAGTTTAAGCATACACTAACGACTTGAAGCACTAGGCAACTCCTGAAGCAACATCCAAGAGCAGCCCTCGCACGACCTGCCAAGTGCATGCACTTTGTTCGTCAAGGTGGACCGAATTGTATCACAGCTTAGTATGGGCTCCTGCTCTGACCGCAATGAACTACAAAAAGGTTGTGAATATAGCCCAGTCCATCACACAAACCAGCCTCTCATCCACTGACTCTGTCTACACTTCCAGCTGCCTCAGAAAAGCAGCCAGCGTAATTATGGACCCCACACACATCAGATATACTTTCTTCTGCTTTTTTCCATCAGGACAAAGTTACAAAACTGCCATCCTACCCTGTGCAAGAGATGCTAAAAGTGGCTCAAGTCCACACACCAAGGAACATCAGGTCCAGGTCTTGCAAAGCTGCAGAGACACCCAGGGACACAAAGTGCACCCAAGTCAGGCTGACCTACACTGAACCGCATGCCCAACATCTTAATTTTCAAACTTGCTTTCAAAGCCTTCCATGAAGTTCTGTCTTGCTGGGGTGGCACGCTGGCACAGTGGGTAGCACAGCAGCCCAGGTTCAATTCTGGCCTCAAGTCCCTGTCTGTGTGGAGCTTGCACATTCTCCCCGTGTCTGTGTGGGTTTCCTCCCACACTCCAAAGACATGTGGGTTAGATGGATTAGCCATGCTAAATTGCCCCTTAGTGACAGGGGTGTTAGCAGGGTAAATGTGTGGAGTTGCAGGAAAAGGGCCTGGGTGGGATTGTAGTCAGTACAGATCTGATGGGCCAAATGGCCTTATTTACTGCAGAAATTCTGTAATTCCACCTTGGAAAGTTTCTCTATGCTAGGCTTCTGGCACATCCCAGATTTTAGCTCCTTCACCACTTGACAGGTTGCAACACCCCAACCCACCACGACTACTCCCCCCACTTCCCCCCACCACCTTGTTCCTTAACACTTCAATCTGCAACCAAGCTTCTGGTCATGTGTATTATGTTCTCCTTAGTAGGAGAAACAACGCCTAACATTTCCTCCCCTCATGTATCTTGGGAAGTTATATTACATTAAAGATGCTCTTAAAAAAACAAATTTGTTGTTGCATGGGTCTGTCACTGTGTAAACACTGGGGTACAGTACCGGTGGGGACGGGTCTGTCACTGTGTAAACACTGGGGTACAGTACCGGTGGGGACGGGTCTGTCACTGTGTAAACACTGGGGTACAGTACCGGTGGGGACGGGTCTGTCATTGTGTAAACACTGGGGTACAGTACCGGTGGGGACGGGTCTGTCACTGTGTAAACACTGGGGTACAGTACCGGTGGGGACGGGTCTGTCACTGTGTAAACACTGGGGTACAGTACCGGTGGGGACGGGTCTGTCACTGTGTAAACACTGGGGTACAGTACCGGTGGGGACGGGTCTGTCACTGTGTAAACACTGGGGTACAGTACCGGTGGGGACGGGTCTGTCACTGTGTAAACACTGGGGTACAGTACCGGTGGGGACGGGTCTGTCACTGTGTAAACACTGGGGTACAGTACCGGTGGGGACGGGTCTGTCACTGTGTAAACACTGGGGTACAGTACCGGTGGGGACGGGTCTGTCACTGTGTAAACACTGGGGTACAGTACCGGTGGGGACGGGTCTGTCACTGTGTAAACACTGGGGTACAGTACCGGTGGGGACGGGTCTGTCACTGTGTAAACACTGGGGTACAGTACCGGTGGGGACGGGTCTGTCACTGTGTAAACACTGGGGTACAGTACCGGTGGGGACGGGTCTGTCACTGTGTAAACACTGGGGTACAGTACCGGTGGGGACGGGTCTGTCATTGTGTAAAACGTGGGGTACAGTTCTGGTGGGGACGGGTCTGTCACTGTGTAAACAGTGGGGTACAGTACCGGTGGGGACGGGTCTGTCATTGTGTAAACAGTGGGGTACAGTTCTGGTGGGGACGGGTCTGTCACTGTGAAACACTGGGGTACAGTACCAGTGGGGACAGATCTGTCATGGACTTGGCACTGTGCCTTCAGGTCTGTGTGGAGTTTGCACATTCTCCTCATGTCTGTGTGGGTTTTCTCCGGGTACTCCACTTTCCTCCCACAGTCCAAAGGTGTGTGGGTTAGTGGATTGGCCATACTAAGGAATTGCCCCTTAGCGTCCAGAGTAGTGGAGGTTAGAGGGATTAGTGGGTATAATATGTAGGGATATGGGTGGGGTAGGATTGCATTCGGTGCAAACTCAATGGGCTGAAGGGCCTCTTTCTGCACTGTAGGGTTCTACGATTCTATTAAAGTCACGAGCCTGAATCGAGGGGGTACAAGAGTGTCGCCCAGCAGTATGGACTGGCACCTCGAGAACCTATTTCTCTCCTATTTTTAATTGCGCAGCTCTGTTAAGCTGGAAGGGTCTGAGATTTCTGACCCTCCAGCAGCAGCCCTCAGGATCATATGTACAGGAGGTAGCTGATATTGGCAGCAGTGGAAGACTGGCAATCCTGCTGCTAAAGTTTGTGTGCCACACAGCAAATCTCTCTGACTCTGCAGCGAGGCATAGCCCATGTCCTGAGGGCTGAGTGCTGCACCAGCACAGATATCACTCTGTATCCCCCGTCCCGGGGAATAGCTCCCAACGCCTGGCTGAACCCTTCACCCAATGATGTCATAGCCAAACAAAAAACAAACAGAAATTAAAAAAGGAGGGGAATAAAAATGTGTGATGGGTGTCACAATTCCAAGCCCTGCTTCCGTTTAAAAATTAACCCTGGGTCCCAGCTGTATAAGTGCCATTAGGGAAGTGACTGTCCCTTTAAGAGAACGCACCATCCAACACAACAGTGAGGCAAACACAAATACCTCACCGATCGGTCCTCATGCACGCCAATCCTCCAAACTAAATATTTATACCGCTGTAAATTCAAAAATATGTATTGCCAAATCCGCAACTCAAATCTGTTTGGCCCAATAAAATCCCTTCCCAACCCCCACGAAAACCAGGCTACCTTATGCATTTTCACCTGTGCGGATTCATGGAATGATACATCACAGGCCATTGGGCCCATCGCAGGTATGCTAGCTCCCTACCAAAGATATGGTCCTAATGTACCTTTCCCATCGCCCCGTCAACTCTCCCAGAATTTAATGGTTTCAATTTTGAATGTTGCTAGTTTTTTTTTTAAAATTCATTCATGCAACACGGGTATCAGTGGCATTATATACTGCCCACTCCTAGATAGAATATCAAAATCTCTACAGTGCAGGAGGCCATTCAGCCCATCGAGTCTGCATCAACAACGATCCTTTCCAAGCCCTATCCCCGTAACCTCCCAATATTTATCCTGCTTATCCTCCTGACACTGAGGGAAAATATAGCACGGCCAATCAACCTAACCTGCACATCTTTGGGGCGTGGGAGGAAACCCAGGCACTTTCCATGGGGAAAACGTGCAAACTCCACATAGACAGTGACCCGATGCCAGATTTGAACACAGGTCCCTGGTGCTGAGAGGCAGCAGTGCTAAACACTGTACTGCCCTTGGAAGGCAGTTGAGAATCAACCACACTGCTGTGGCACTGGAGTCGCACGTAGGCCAGACAGGATCAGGACGGCAGATTTCCTTCCCTAAAGGACATGACTGAACCAGATGCGTTTTTCTGACAATTGTTTCATGGTCATTGGTAGATTCTTAATTTTAGACTTTTTTTTTTAATTGAATTCAAATTCCACCAGCTGCTGTGGCGGGATTCGAACCCAGGTCCCCCAGAACATTAGCTGAGTTTCTGGATTAATAGTCTAGTGATAATACCACATCGCCTTCCCAGTGAATCGGTTCCTGTCTGTCTGTCCATACAGCACTGTCCACATCACTGCAATACACTGCGTCCACACAAAACAACATCTCCTCCAGTTGTCCCAGCTTGATGTGCCAATCGTTTTCACTCTGTGTCCTCCAGTCACCGACCCCCTCTGTTGCTGCAAACACTTTCCACTCAGTGACTCGACTTTCTGCCGGAAGACTCTCTATCCCCACTCCCGAGGCCTCGACAGCGCAGCACCTCTCCAGTACTGCAGTAATAGCAACCTGCTCCAATTTAAGTTCAAAGGCAGATCTTGACCCCACAACCTCCCTGCTCAGAGGCAAGAGCGCTAACCTCAGAGTGACAACCGTCACTGATGTCTACCCCTGCTGTAAGTGTGGAAGGAGCAAGGAACTACAAAAGGTCGTGAACGTAGCCCAATCCATCATGCAAACCAGCCTCGCATCCGTTGACTCCATCTACATTTTCCACTGCCTCGGCAAAACAGCCAGCATAATCAAGGACTCCACGCAGCCCAGACACACTCTCTTTCACTGGGAAAAAGATACAAAAGTCTGAGGTCAAGTACCAACTGGTCCAAGAACAGCTTCTTCCCTGTTGCTGTCAGACTTTTGAATGGATCTAACTTGCATTAAGTTGCTCTTTCTCCACATCCTAGCTATGACTGTAACACTACATTCTCCACCCTCTCCTGCTCCCCCTACGTGCTCTGTAAACGGTTTATTTTTGTCTGTATAGGGCACAAGAAACAATACCTTCCACTGTATCTCAATACATGGAAGAGGTACAGTGGTTAACACTGCTGCCTCACAATGCCAATGACCTGGCTTCGATTCCAACGCCTGTGTGGCGTTTGCACTTTCTCCCTGTGTCTGCGTGGGTTTCCTCCGTGTGTTCCGGTTTCTTCCCACAGTCCAAAGACGTTCAGGTTAGGTGCATTAGCCATGCTAAATCTCTTAGTATCCTGGATGTGTCGACTAAAGGGATAAGCGGAGTAAATGCGTGGGATTATGGGGTTAGGGCTTGGGTAGGATTGGTGTCGATACAGACTCAATGGGCTGAATGGCCTTCTTTGGCACTGTAGGAATTCTATGTGACAATAATAAAATCATATCATATCACAGGTCTCCCAGGATTGTAAATTCAGCCTTTGCTCTTCCCAAAACTGATATTTTAGCCGAACATAAAGCAGTGTGTGTTGAGAGTGTGTGTGCCTGGGAGGGTGGCTGCTGGAGTTTGGGACAGTAATCAAGTTGTAAAAAAAAAAAATGGCCAAAAACTCTCTTTCCTTCGCTCAGTAATACTCTTGAAGCCAAAACAAACTGATGCCTCTATTCACAATCAGACAACTTGCCACTCTGCAGAAGACGCGCTGCGTTAAAGCGTACTAAACCCATTTGGGATCCTGCAGGCTTTATTCCAAACTGAATGTAGTGGTCTTTGGCTCGGAAAAGGAGTGAGACAGACACAGAGAGAGAGAGAGAGAGAGAGATATCTCTTCCAAACTGAAATGATCCTTAAAGTGACAATGCGCAAATCCCCCTTCACAGCAGAAATCATGTTGGAATCTTTTTATTAAAAAATGAGAGGTGCAAAGTCAGAGTTTGTGACAGGTTAAAATCAGCTGGCTGGACAGCTCCCCCCCAAACCCCTTTAACAACCAACTCCCCACTCCCACCCCCACCCCTCAAAAGATGGAGCCTTATCATTTGAGAATTCTGAAACTATGCGCGTGGCCCCTTTAAACGTGGCTCCTTTAAGTGTTGAAAGCAGTCAGGAGAGGAGCAGGTTCTCAAAAGCCGTCAACTCAGCCATACAGTGATGTGCGATATACGTGTCTCTCACAAACACACGCGTGACTGTGTTTTGACAATCGCGTGCTCTTCGAAAACACCTCAGCTGGTTGACAAACAGAAGACAAGCAGTGGGACGTAAACCACTGGCAGTGTCTGGTGGTGCAAGCTGTTTTGACACTCGTCCACTAATTAGGCAAGTTGAAGAGGTTATATCATGAATAACTTGTGGGGGGAAGAGGCAGAAAGAGATGCACTTGCACTCACAGAGCAGCATTCACCCCCCCCCACCCCCACAGGACATCCCTCACAACTCGCTTTTCAATTGCGGTCAATGTTTGGAACGCGGGAAATGCCATATTTCTGCACAGCAAGATCCCATCAACACCACTGCAATTATGGCATCAATAACAGTGAGGGAGCGGGGACAATACTCCTGTTCTCTGGCGCCTCATGCTTTGGAGGTCTTATACTTTCACTTGAGGGGTGTACTAAATTTGGGAAATTGGTTCACGAGGCTGAATTCCTTACCTGCTCCCAAACACCTGCCGCTTACACAATGCTATGGCAGACCCGTCCCCACTGGTACTGTACCCCAGTGTTACACAGTGACAGACCCGTCCCCACCAGTACTGTACCCCAGTGTTTACACAGTGACAGACCCGTCCGCACCAGTACTGTACCCTAGTGTTATACAGTGATAGCCATGTCCCCACTGGTACTGTACCCCAGTGTTATACAGTGACAGACCCATCCTCACCGGTACTGTACCCCAGTGTTTACACAGTGACAGACCCGTCCCCACCAGTACTGTACCCCAGTGTTTACACAGTGACAGACCCGTCCCCACCAGTACTGTACCCCAGTGTTATACAGTGATAGCCATGTCCCCACCAGTACTGTACCTCAGTGTTACACAGTGACAGACCCGTCCCCACTGGTACTGTATCCCAGTGTTACACAGTGACAGACCCGTCCCCACCGGTACTGTACACAAGAACATAAGAAACAGGAACAGGAGTAGCCATCCACCCTCTCGAGCCCGCCCTGTCATTCAATAAGATCATGGCTGATCTGATAGTGGTTCAGTTCCACTTACCCACCTACTCCCCATAACCCTTAATTCCCTGATTGATCAGAAATCTGTAACTTAAACACATTTAACGAGGTAGTCTCCACTGCTTCCATGGGCAGAGAATTCCAAAGATTCACCACCCTCTATACTGTATCCCAGTGTTACACAGTGACAGACCCGTCCCCACCAGTACTGTACCCCAGCATTACAGTGACAGACCCGTCCCCACCGGTACTGTACCCCAGCATTACAGTGACAGACCCGTCCCCACCGGTACTGTACCCCAGCATTACAGTGACAGACCCGTCCCCACCGGTACTGTACCCCAGCATTACAGTGACAGACCCGTCCCCACCGGTACTGTATGTATACAATGACAGACCTGTCCCCTCTAGTACTGTACCCCAGCATTACAGTGACAGACCCGTCCCCACCGGTACTGTACCCCAGCATTACAGTGACAGACCCGTCCCCACCGGTACTGTACCCCAGCATTACAGTGACAGACCCGTCCCCACCGGTACTGTACTCCAGTGTTATACAATGACAGACCTGTCCCCTCTAGTACTGTACCCCAGCGTTACGCAGCAACAGACCCGTCCCCACCAGCGCTGTACAGCGACAGACCTATCCCCTCTAGTACTGTACTCCAGTGTCACACAGTTCCAGCAATATCAAAGAAAGGAATTGAAGTGGGAGTTTGAGGGGAAGTCGGCAAGGGTATCAGGGATATTAGCAGAGAGGTTATAGTTAGAGGACAGGGATAGCAGAGAGTAACATGGGCCCGATAGCGACAGTCACAAACAATACTGTAATTTCAAATAAGGAATTTGCAGACTTGCTAAATATCTGCTTTATAAATCATGCTTTGTAAGAGCAGAGAAACATAAAGCACCTCCAGATACACCAAAAATAAATCTGAGTAATTAGCCAGAATCAATAAATGGTACAAAAAACAGCAGAGAATAGACAAAACTCCTGGAGCTGATGATTTCAGTTGGGGGGGGGAGAGAATAGTGAGGAAATTATTCATGCATTAGTCAACATCTTCCAAATCCTTCTTCCTTCCAGGAATGTCCCACGAGATTTGGAAAGCTCCCAGTGTCGCTCCATTGTTTAAGGAGACTGGAAGCAATAATCTGGAAAATTATAGCCCTAGATTTGCCCAACATGGGTTCTTGGGAAGTTCCCAGAATCGGTTATTGAGGACACAGTGACTAAGCACTACAACAAAGAGAAAGTGCGCAGAGACAGTCAGCGTGGCTTTGTTAAGTCAGATGAACATGGTCAGATTTATTTGCAGAGGCAACAAATATGGTCGATGAGGGAGTGTCTATAAATTTCTTTGTCACTGATGGCCTGAAAGATTTTACATTAGAAAAATAATTGTGCAGGGAACTGGAGGCAACATATTGGGTAGGGAATTTTGTTAGGTGGTAGGATCCACAGCACAGGGATAATGGACAGAATGTGACTAGTGATGTCCCCTTGGGATCTGTGCTGGGGTCACAGCTTTTCACTACATCTGGAAGTGACCGAGATGAAGAAATAAACGGACAGTCGCACATCTACATTTGCAGCCTACATTCGGAAGTCCAGCGATTAATGGGAGATGCAAAGAGACATCAATAGATTAAGCGAGTGAGCCAAACAGTGGCAGATGGACCTCAACGTGGGGAAAAGGGAGGTCAGACACTAATGGAACATCCGCCTTTCTCTCAAGGGAGCTAGAATGTTAAAGGGGATTTAACAGTCAGACAGAAGCTCTGGTTAGATTCCACCTGGAGCGTGGAATTCAGTTCAGAACATAACACCCCAGGAGGAAGGTTTTAGCTCTGGATGGTGTGTGTGTATAGCAGAAACAGGCCAGAGTTCGCTAAGGTGGCCAAGTGGATGGATAACAGGTTCTTTCCCTTCAATACAGAAGATAAAAGGGTGATGAGAAGTAGAAAGAACAAGAGAGAGAGAGAGAGAAAGGGAGGGAGAGAGAAAGAAAAAGACACAGGAGAGAGAGAGAGAGGAAAAGAAAGGAGAGAGTGACAGAGAGGGAGAGAGAGAAAGAGCGCATGTGTTATGGATTATAGAACAAAACTGACTGAACAACATGATGATCCAGAATAGCTTTAATTCTGGTTACACAAGCCAAATATTCTATCCCTTGTCTGAGTTCCATGGTTCCATTGGATCACTGTGTTATATAGTGACAGACCCACTCCCACCAGTACTGTATCCCAGTGGTACACAGTGACAGACCCACTCCCACCAGTACTGTATCCCAGTGGTACGCAGTGACCGACCCACTCCCACCAGTACTGTATCCCAGTGGTACGCAGTGACCGACCCGTGCCCACCAGTACTGTATCCCGGTGGTACGCAGTGACCGACCCGTGCCCACCAGTACTGTATCCCAGTGGTACGCAGTGACCGACCCACTCCCACCAGTACTGTATCCCAGTGGTACGCAGTGACCGACCCGTGCCCACCAGTACTGTATCCCGGTGGTACGCAGTGACAGACCCACTCCCACCAGTACTGTATCCCAGTGGTACGCAGTGACCGACCCACTCCACCAGTACTGTATCCCAGTGGTACGCAGTGACCGACCCGTGCCACCAGTACTGTATCCCGGTGGTACGCAGTGACAGACCCACTCCCACCAGTACTGTATCCCGGTGGTACGCAGTGACCGACCCGTGCCCACCAGTACTGTATCCCGGTGGTACGCAGTGACAGACCCACTCCCACCAGTACTGTATCCCAGTGGTACGCAGTGACCGACCACTCCCACCAGTACTGTATCCCAGTGGTACGCAGTGACGGACCCGTGCCCACCAGTACTGTATCCCAGTGGTACGCAGTGACCGACCCGTGCCCACCAGTACTGTATCCCGGTGGTACGCAGTGACAGACCCACTCCCACCAGTACTGTATCCCGGTGGTACGCAGTGACAGACCCACTCCCACCAGTACTGTATCCCAGTGGTACGCAGTGACCAACCTGTGCCCACCAGTACTGTACCCCAGTGGTGCGCAGTGACCGACCCATGCCCATCAGTACTGTACCCCAGTGGTACGCAGTGACCGACCCATTCCCACCAGCACTGTATCCAGTGGTACGCAGGACGACCCGTGCCCACCAGCACTGTATCCCAGTGGTATGCAGTGACCGACCACTCCCACCAGTACTGTACCCCAGTGGTACGCAGTGACCGACCCGTGCCCATCAGTACTGTACCCCAGTGGTACGCAGTGACCGACCCACTCCCACCAGCACTGTATCCAGTGGTACGCAGTGACCAACCCGTGCCCACCAGTATGTATCCCAGGGTACACAGTGACAGACCCGCGCCCACCAGCACTGTATCCCAGTGGTACGCAGTGACCGACCCGTGCCCACCAGTACTGTATCCCAGTGGTACGCAGTGACAGACCCACTCCCACCAGTACTGTACCCCGGTGGTACGCAGTGACCGACCTGTGCCCATCAGTACTGTACCCCAGTGGTACACAGTGACCAACCCGTGCCCATCAGTACTGTACCCCAGTGGTACACAGTGACCGACCCGTGCCCATCAGTACTGTACCCCAGTGGTACGCAGTGACCGACCCGTGCCCATCAGTACTGTACCCCAGTGGTACGCAGTGACCAACCCGTGCCCCAGTGGTACGCAGTGACAGACCCATGCCCATCAATACTACATAGCAAGATCCTCTCTGGAAAAAGGCAAGTTTGCAAGCCCTGAATATGATGGGAGCTCTGAGTTTTATACCCCAATCAGATGTGAACACAAGCTGAAAATTTTATCCAGTTATGGTTTGCCGCTGCTGGAATCTAAGTGACAGCTCAGCACTCAGTACCTTGTTTCAGCGCACTCTCCTGTAGACTTGACTCCTCAGAGATTACCGCTCCAAAGCATCTATTTTTAAACAGTGCTTTTTACACAGTGAACGCCACAACCAGTCACACACAAGAGCAGGTTTTGGATTGAGAGTTGGCATTCTATCACACCAATCACTTACCCACCTTTCCCTCACCCTCTCTCCACAGCGACCCGCTAGCACACACTGCTGTCCCACTGTCTGCAACCACGAAGCTGTGACCCTCCGTGATGCTCAAGGAAAACAAATCAGAGAATCCCTGCAGGAGGCTATTTGGCCCATCAAGCCATCTCCGGCAACAATCCCACCCAGCCCCTATCTCCGTAACCCCACATACTCACCCTGCTACTCCCCCTGACACTAAGAGGCAATTTAGCACGGCCAATCCATCCTCACGTCTGCGGGAACACCTGGAGGAAACCCACACAGACACAGGGAGAATGTGCAAACTCCACACAGACTGTGACCCAGGCCAGGAATCGAACCCGGGTCCTGGGCCGCCTTTCACTTCTCCTCACGCACCAACATCTCTCACCTCCACTTGAAGTCACGTCAGGCCCTTTTGGATCTCATCACATCAGGCAAGATGCTGAGGCAGCTCAGGGGGAATCAAACGGTCCTCACCAAGAAACCAGCAACAAATACCTCAGGGACGACTAGACACACCGGCTTCCGATATCGATCTGCCCGCTTTCTTCCTGGGCAGCTCTAAACCCCATCCGTACAATCCCTAACAGGCACGGATACCTGACACACCATGGGAGTGTTAAACATCTCCCATGGTCACCCAGAACAGGGCGTGCAATGACTCAATCCCCAACTCATCAACACGAAGGAGGTTTTACAGAGATTCACACCATCAGTTCAGACCTAATATCCTGGTCTGACCATCTTAATGTAAAGTTATAGCTGTTCTACACCCAGCCATTTAAAAGCAGCAGCTCCGTCTCAATGTTCATCTGTCAGTCTCACATTAACACCGCAATGAAAATCCCCAGGTTGCCATACTCCAATGCCTGTTTGGAAGCATTTAGCACGGCCAACGTACCTAACCTGTACGTCCTTTGGACTGTGGGAGGAAACCGGAGCACCCAGAGAAATCCAACGTGGACACGGGGAGAACGTGCAGACTCCGCGCACACAGTGACCCAAGCGGGGAATCGAACCCGGGTCCCTGCCACCCCTCGAACAGCACTCTGGAATCAGCATATTGTGGGTTCAAGTCCTGGTCCTGAGATTTCAGTGGATGTTAGGCTCTCCAGTGCAATATAGAATGGGTGTTGTGGTGTAGATTCAATGGGCTGAAGGGCCTTTCCATCAAATCCCAGAGTACAGGAGGCCATTCAGCCCATCGAGTCTGCATCAACCGCAAATCCACCCAAACCCCGTCCCCACAATCCCATGCATTTACCCTCACTAGACACAAAAGGGAGAAGTTAGCGCAGGCAATCCTTCTAATCAGCACATCTTTGGAGAATGGGAGGAAACCAAAGCACCCGGAGGAAACCCATACAGACACAGAAGAATGTGCAAACTCCACACAGGCAGTGATGCAAGCCAGGAATTGAACCCAGGTCCCAGGTGCTATGAGGCAGCAGTGTTACCACCATGCCACCCCACTATGGCCTCTATGATACTATGCTAGTTCTTAAGATGAGAAGCTAAAACAAGGATCGATTGCCTGTCCTGTCATAGAACATAGAACATTACAGCACAGAACAGGCCCTTCGGCCTTCGATGTTGTGCCGACCAATATAAAAAGCCCCTCCAAACTAAACCATTCCCTTCTCTTCCATATACTTATCAATTAACCTCTTAAACGCCACCAAACTTGGCGCATCTACAACAGCTGCAGGCAGGGCATTCCACTCCCTAATCACTCTTTGAGTAAAGAACCTACCTCTGATATCCGTCCTATAACTCATACCCCTTAATTTAAAGCTGTGTCCCCTCGTGCTAGCTTTCTCCATCCTAGGAAAAAGGCTATCACTGTCCACCCTATCTAAACCTCTAATCATCTTATATGCTTCAATAAGATCCCCTCTTAGCCGCCTCCTTTCTAACGAAAACAACCTCAAATCCTTCAACCTCTCTTCATAGGACCTGCCCTCCATACCAGGCAACATCCTGGTAAACCTCCTCTGTACCCTCTCCAATGCCTCCACATCTTTCTTATAATGTGGGGACCAGAATTGCACACAATACTCCAAGTGCGGCCGCACTAGAGTTTTGTACAGTTGCAACATGATGCTGCGGCACCTAAATTCAATCCCCCTACCAATAAAAGCTAAGACTCCATATGCCTTCTTAACAATAGATGATCCTCTGGTAATATATGAAAGATGGCCTAGTGTCCTGACCAACATTCATCCCTCAACCAACATTGGGAAACCACATCATCGAACCATCAGGGTCATGTTGCTGGCATCTTTTAGTCAGCAAATTGGTTGCCATGTTTTTCTACACTACAACAGTTGGCTACACGTCACAAACACTCGATAAACTCGGGACATCCCGGGGCTGTGAAAGGTGCTACAGAAATGCACGTCTTTCTCTGTCAGGCTACGAGAACTGGTCAAGGTTAGCTTAGTCAGCAACATAGGAAGACGACCGCTGAAAACGTAACTGGGGCAGTGTGGGGAAGGTGGGCAAGGCGGGCGAGCATCAAGGCAAGTAGGCAAACGTGACCACCACACTGCAATGGATAAAATGCCAGGCCGGTGCCAATTCCCTGCACTGCTTAATGGCAAACCTGGCCACAATCTTCCAAGAGTGAGTGAGTATGTGAGTGCCAACCCTCGACAGAAAGTCAACTCATGCCTTCTAAATCTGTCTGCATAGCTTCCGGGAAGTTGATGAATCGAGCCTGTTGGATCATACAGCACAGAGACGGAGACCACCTGGCACTCCCTACCCAATCTCGTTCCTATTCATTTGCGAAAGACATTGGAAACAAAAGAACAGGGGTGAGGCCATTCAGCCCATCGAGCCTGCTCCATCATTCATTCTAGATACCCATATTTCTACACAACTCCACTCCCTCGGTTAAGGCAACCAGCACGACTGAGGCAAAAGCAGTCAGTCAGATAGAAGCATTCAAGCAAGTGCCAAAAATGTATCGAGACCTTCAACTGGATGAGATTGACATCCGTGTCTAAGAACATGATCGCTAATTGAGACAACTGCTGGGTAGGTTGCCCTTTTTGATGCCAACTGTTACAGTACATTACACGCACGACAACAAAGGATTCTTCCTGGGATGGTGTGAAAACCTCAGCAGCCACTGGCCCTACGAACAGCAGCTATGATAGAGATCTCCTCTCTCTCATTCAGGATTTCACCCATCTCCAAGGAAGCACAAGTGCAGAACGGCTTTCTTCCATTTGCAACCCCGACATGCTTAAAACTCGGAATGACACTAAGCAACAGTTTAGCACAGCTAATCCACTTAACAGGCACATTTTTGGACTGTGGGAGGAAACCGGAGCACCAGGAGGAAACCCATGCAGACATGGAGAGAATGTGCAAAGTCCGCACATGAACCCAGGTTCCTAGTGCTCAGGGACAGCAGTGGCAGAGATACAATCCTTCAGGTAGGACATTACACGGAGGCATGGTCTGCCCTCCTGGAGGGGCAGGGGGGAGGGTGCGGTAAGGGATGGGTATGAAAGATTGCATAACATTATTATCCCCCCCTCCCCCAACAGTACCCCTCAGCCAACATCATTGAAACAGGTTAGCCGGTCATTAATCCCATTACTGTATCTAGGAGGTTACTGTGCATTCATTGGCTAGCTACACTTGGAATGTTCCTTGGCTCTTGGGATTGCAAGATTACGAACAATGCCTTACAGAGGAAGTTATTCTTTTTGATAGCAGGTCCTGGATCTGACAAGGTGTTGGCAGCACAGTGGGACAGAGCAGATGGGGTACCATCTCCGAATTGGTACAAGGCAGATTGACCTTCACAGATGGGATGTACATTTTGGCCCTTTTCTTTGGAGAATGAAGTATGGGAACGTGCATTTTATTGGAGAGTCGGCACCCTTTTAAAAGGGGGTTGGATGTGTCGGGGTGGGGGTGCTGATGATTGGCAATGGTGCTAGCTTAATGGACAAGCCTTACTCATTCTCACCAACCCAGGGAGTAGCTGTACTAGCTGGCCATGCGAAGAGGCACAGACCGCCTGGAACCTCACTCCAACTACAACCCTTCTTCCGAATGGACGGATGGATGGTGGAGAAAGGATCCAAGCAATGAAAAGCAGGAGAAGAAAGGAATTGGGTTAAATTAAGCAGGGCAGTTTGCGGCAGAGAGGGGAAGGGGCAGTTGGGGAAGCACAATAGCACAGTGGTTGGCACTGCTGCCTCATAGCGCCAGGGACCCAGGTTCAATTCCCGGCCGAGTGTGTGGAGTTTGCATGTTCTCCCCATGGCTGTGTGGGTTTCCTTCAGGTGCTCCAGTTTCCCCTCTCACTCCAACGTGGAGCGGGTTAGGTTGATTGGCCACGGTGAATATGTGGGTTGGAGAGATAGCAGTGTGGTCCTGGGAAAGACGCTCTTTTGGAGAATATGTAGACGCAATAGGTCGAATGGCCTTGGTCTGCACTGTAAGGATTCTATAGTTCCATGGATGGAGGGGAAGAGGATAGTGAGTAGGAGCGAAGGATGGTCTGTGGTGGAGGCGTGAGAGGGTCAGTGAGACAAACATTTCCCCCACACAACATTCCTTCCAGGCGGGGACTGACGACTCATCACTGGGGTCCGTGTGGGAAAAGAGAGAAACATGGCAGAGGAAGCAAACATTCGGCCCATCGAGCCTCTCCTATCATTCAACACGTTTCCCTGTAACGTTCCCACATCTCACCAACAAAACGTCTCAAATTAAACCCAAATCGTGAAGGCCGTGATCCAAACAGCCTCCGCAACCTTTTGGGAGGTGGGAGAATTCACAATCTGCATCACCTTTTGTGAAAAATCCCAGATGTCCTCGCTTTAAAAGATCTGGCTCATTGTTCTGAACTCTGAGTTTCCAGCGAGCATCTCAAATCAAAAGTCTTTTTAATCAAATAACCCCTAATCTGTTCAATACAGAGGAACACACATCCAAATTTTCCTTCTCAAATTTTAATCTCTTTTTATTTAGGCTCAACACGAATTTTAAAATAACTTCTCCTATGGTGGGGGGGTGTGGACAAAATTGTCTTCAATTTCCAATTTTTGACTCATCATAAAATGCACATGTTAAGGTCACTTTAAGAGAAAAACAATACGATTTACCACCCCACCCCCCCCGACGACGAGAGAAATGTTACCATAGACTCAAACTGAACTAAGAAATTGAGCGTAAGAAGCGTCTGTAACATACAAAAGTCAAGGGAGCATCTAAAGTCACTGTTGTAAAAATGTTGCAAAAGAGAATGTAATCAGCCGGTTACGACAGGGCAGAGATGCAGTTGTAACACTGCCTCTGAAATTGCTACAGGTAATACCCCAACCTAGGGTGAAGTGTCAACGACACGGGGCAATAAAGCCACTGTAATTGATGATACACTGAGGGCGGAAGGAGGATTATTCATGATGTTGAGAATGCAAAAAGCAGTTTAGTAATGTCTCACCTGACAACTAACCCTTGGGCATGCTTTATTAGATAGAATCCTATTACATTAAGCACTGGTTAAGTCGCATTTCATTAATCACCGGCTGTATTGTGTTGCCCCGGTCATTAAGCACATTGAAACCGTAAAACGCCACAGATTTGCCACTTTGATGTTTTCATTGAGATTCAGACATATCTATCCCCTTGATTTCGCCCCCCCCCTCCCCAATTGGGAATGACAAATAGATGGCCAGCAAGTTACAACATAATTACTGAAAGGAGGTGACCCAAAAAACAATGGTCCAAATTACCCTTCCGAACTGGAATCTGGTGGGATTCCTTCCTGTTAAGGAAAATGCAAATAAAATTTAAGGGGACTTTTGATTAAACGGCGACAAGGATCCGGGGACACAATGTCCAAAAACAAAACCCACCCGGGGGCGCCCGGAAAAGGTGAACCAGAGATAGACAGGGGGAAATGTGACTAACAGATTTCAACTTACAAATGAACTGTCCGCTGTTTATAATGTTTGCAACTGGGATGAAAACAAATCACATCTCTTCAAAACGTGGTCAATCCAATTTCATCTTGTTGCTAAATCTGAGAATTGTTCCATATAAAACACACTGCAAATCCACACTGATAAAGGCAACATTACATTTCACATTCAGAGTTACTTCGATATCTTTCCACTTAAAAATGGGGGAAAAAGTTGCACTGCTGGAAACAGCTTCCTGACAAGTTGCAATGATTCTGTTGTCGAGTTAATAACACCATTCCCCCCACCACCACCTTACTTCCCACCACAAGACATCACCTTAATAAATAAACCTGAACCACACCAGATGGTGTTTCCCGATGGCAATAAGACTTTTTTTTAAAAAAAATAACACAAACATTCACCTGCTGCCAATTCTCTTCCAAAGAAGGTTGCGAAGAAAAATACCCTGTGTCGTGAACAAGTTGTAGTTCTTGAAAGATACTGTAATTCGCCAAGACATCCATGGTGCTGGTGATGATGGGGACAGGAAAAGGAGGGGAGGGGGGGGTGAAGAGAAAAGACAGGGGGAGGGGAGGGAAGGGAAGGGAAGGGAGGGGAGGGGGGATGAGAGAGAGGGGAGAGGGGTCGATTCCTGCTTTGCAGTGAAGAACAGATCCCTGTGCAATTGGCAACCCCACACACACACAAAAAAAAAGCAGCCAGTCTTTGCAATTCCAATCAGTACAAAGCCAAAGTCTCTTTGTGGTGAGCAGAATAAATGGGAAAGTCAGTGTCTTTGATTGGGTAGGCTCCGACGCCAGCAGATCTTTGAACAAGGATGGATTCAGGGACATGTGATAGCTGTGTATTTCCGCATTGGCGATCCCTCTGCTAATGCAATCCTTGCTTTAAAATTTTCCCCTCTCTCTCTCTCTCTCTATCTGCCTCTGGAACAGAACGCACCACTGGGCTCCAATGCAAAGGGGGAGGGGAGGGTGGGAAAAGAGAGAGAGAGAGACAGAGAGAAAACAGCAGAGACACACACACATAGTCAACAGAGCAGCTGGACTGAAGGGGAGGGACACACAGCTCCTGTCCATCACTGTCTGCTTCCGTATTGGGGACGCTGATGTAACCAGCAGCCAATGGGAGGGCTCAACACACACTGGGCTCCATCCCCCATTGACGCAGGGGATGAGACACCTCTCCTGATTGGCTACACCCTGTTCTCCTGCTCCCTTATATGGTATTGCAAGCAAGCTATTTTTAGACTCCTACATAAAGGCTGCAATTGAGAGCAAGCCAGCCACAGAGAGGAGAGCGAGTGAGTTGTGAGCGTGTAGTTGCAGCGGCAGCAACATCCATGCCCTATAAACACACTTTCTATAATAAGAAGGCTCGGGGAAGAGTTGCGAGAAAGATCATGTGTGGGCTGCGTAACCTGCTGCTGGGATGCAACGCTAAATTTGCCCTGTTCTAGTCCAGTTGCACCAGTATGACCACTCCATCTGCATTGGAATGTATGAGAGCTGCCCACTGAATATTTGGAAAGTACAGTGCATTGAAATCCACTCTCCCCATGTTGTTAATGCAATACCTAGAGGCTCCGCAGCCCCAAGAACGTCGCTCTGGGCACTGTTTCTCCCGACTCCTGATCCCTCTGAATTGTACCAAACCCAGATTAACTCCAACCCCGCAAATTCAGACACATTCCAATCTCTCCAGATCTACAGAAACTCATCCAACTCCGGAGTCACACGAACTCCCCAAATCCGGCAATTCCAGATCCAGTCCAACTTCCCTAAATCCAGATCCGCACCGAATTTCCCAAATCCAGATCCAGTCCAACTCCCCTAAATCCAGATCCACACCGAATTTCCCAAATCCAGATCCAGTCCAACATTTCCAAATCCAGATCCACTCCGATTTTCCCAAATCTAGAACCAAATCAACTGTCCCAAATCCAGATCCTCACCAACATTCCCAAATCTAGATCCACACCAACTCTCCCAAATCCAGATCCACACCAACTCTCCCAAATCCAGATCCAAACCAATTGTCCCAAATCCAGATCCACACCAACTCTCCCAAATCCAGATCCTCATCAACATTCCCAAATCAAGATACTCAACTGTCCCAAATCCAGATCCACACGAACTCTCCCAAATCCAGATCCACACAAAATCTCCCAAATCCAGATCCTCATCAACATTCCCAAATCCAGATCCACACAAAATCTCCCAAACCCAGATCCACACCAACTCTCCCAAATCCAGATCCACGCCAACTCTCCCAAATCCAGATCCACACCAACACTCCCAGATTTGGATGTCAGAGGCAGGTTCTTCACACAGAGGGTGGTGAGGGCATGGAATGCCCTGCCTGCAGCAGTTGTGGACTTGCCTTCTTTGGGGGCATTCAAATGTTCGGTGGATAGGCATATGGATGATATTGGAATAGTTTAGGTTAGAGGGTCCGCTGGCCAGCGCAACATCGAGGGCCGAAGGGCCTGTACTGTGCTGTAATGTTCTATGTTCTATGTTCTAGATCCAGATCCTCATCAACATTCCCAAATCCAGATCCACCCAACTCTCCCAAATCCAGTTCCACACCAACTCTCCACTACTGAACTGAGAATCTTTTCTTCCCCTCGTCCAGTTTAAACCGGTCTGTATCCCTGCATATGTCACTATGGTTTTCACTAATAAATTGTGAGATGGTGGCCATCCCCACAATCCCACACAATTACCGCTCTAATCCCACAACCTACACATTTTCAGACACTAAGGGGCAATTTAGCATGGCCAATCCCCTTAACCAGCATATCTTTGGACTATGGGAGGAAATTGGAGCACCCAGACGAAACCCACACAGACATGGGGAAAACGTGCAAACTGCACACAGACAATAACCCAAGCCGGGAATTGAACCCGGGTCCCCGGCACTGTGAGGCAGCAGCGCTAACCACTGTGCCACCATGCCACTTGGAAGTCATGTGTCTAAAACACTAGTAGCCATGCCTGTAAGGCAGAAGCTCTGGGTGTTTGATTCAGAGAGTTATTGCCATCTCCAAATCACTGTGTTTGGTCCCAGAATTTTATCACCATTAGTTGCTGTCCCTACTAACCTTTTCTCCATTACTCCCATTGTTATAAAACACTCCATTCTCCAATTCCCTGTGAGCAACATCACAGAGATCAGAGAGTTAACCTCTACATGGAAATAACTAGTAGAAATCTAGCCATATAACTAGCGTTAAAAGATCAACCACATTATTCGTATAATCTACAGATCACTCAACATTGGAAGAGAAATGGGGGAAGAAATATGCAAATTAGGGTCTTGAGTTAAAAGAATAGAATAATAATCATGGAGGATTATTAATCAAACAAAATGTGTAGGCAAAGGGTATAAGGGAATAATGTTCCTAAGATATGTACAGAATATCTTGATAGGGGAAGATTTGTTACTGGGTCTAGTGATGGGCAAATGAACCAGGGCACAAAGAAAGGTCAGGAGGCAATAGTGATCATAACATCATGTGCTTTTGGATGATAATAGAGACTGATGAAAGCCAGGCTAAAAGGTTGAAGAAAGAGGCTCATTTTGAGAGTAGGGCTTTGGAAAATAATGACAAACAATGTAGAATGATAGGAAACATTTAAAATAGTGCCCAGCAAAGCACAGGAAAAATACATTCTGCTGGGAAAAAAATGAACCGAAACTAGTTAGACTCCATGGATGAATTGAGGCATGAGGAGAAACTGAGGGTTAGGAAAGAGACATAGATTAAGCCCACTGGACAAGAGTGGGCTGAGTGATAACTGTAATGACTCAACTAGGCTCATGAGGTGGGCCTCCTGGAGTATGAGCTCCCTGATTGAGGGAGCAGTTGCCTGTCCAGAGAGTCTCACCGGTGTATATAGTAAGGAGTGTCAGATCTGTTGATACTCCAGATTCAGACTGTGTAGCTGAAGCACTCTCAGAGTGGGACAGAGTTTGTCAATAAAGGGACTCTGGTGAAGGGACACTGGTCTCTGAGGAATTATTTCAGTAACAGAGAATAAAAAGAGGTTCAGGCGCAAGTCAAAAACACAATTAGGAAGGCAAAGAGGGCCTACGAAATTAAGTTATCGAGAAACATGAAACAAGTGGTAAGATATTTTACAGACACCTCAATAATGGGAAAAAGATTGTTAAGGGATACACAGGACTATATAACAGGTGACAAAAGACAGATGGCTGAAATATTAAATCATTATTTTGCTTTGGTATTTACAAGGGAGGTAGATCAGGAAGCATGACATTAAATGGTTAGATGAATAATGATATATAAAAAACATAGAAACATGGAAACTAGAAGCAAGAGTAGGCATTCGATTCTTCGAGCCTGGCCCACCATTCATTTTGATTATGGCTAATCATCAAATTCAATATCCTGATCCCCCCTTCGCCCCATATCTCTTCATACTTTTAGGCCCCAGAGTTATATCTAATTTCTTCTTGAAATCAGATAACATTTTGGCTTCTGTAGGCAGTGAATTCCACACATTCACCACCCTCTGGGTGAAGAGATTCCTCCTCATTTCAATTCTAAAAAGTTTGCCCCTTCTTCTCAAACTATGACCCCCTAGTTCTGGACTCCCCCATCATTGGGAACATTCTTTCGGAATATGCGCATTTAATTTTTTTTAAAATGATAAGTTGAATAAACTAATTAAATACAATGAGAATAAAACCCCTGGTCTAAATGGATTGCACCCAGACATTTAAAATAACCCAAAGTGGCCGCAAGGTATTACTATTGATATTTAATCATCTGTTAGAAAAGTTATATTGCCAGGCAACTGGCGGATAACTAAAGTTCATATTTAAGAAGAGGGAGAGAAAATTTTTGAAAAAATCATTTGTGGGACCTGGTACGATTCCGGCCTTGGGTAACTTTGTGGAGTTTGCACATTCTCCCCATTTCTGTGTGGGTTTTCTCCAGGTGCTCTGGTTTCTTCCCACGGTCAAAAATGTACAAGTTTGGCGAATTGGCCGTGCTAAATTGCCCTTTAATGTCCATAAATGTGTAGGTTGGGGGAAGGGATAGCAGAGTAAATACGTAGGGTTACGGGAATAGAGCCTGGGTAACATAATCTATCAGAGAGTCGGTGTAGACTCAATGGGCTGAATGTCCTCCTTCTGCATTGTAGGGATTCTATGATACTAGCTGCTACAGTATAACTGTACAGTCCTGATCTTCATGTTATATATGGGATATAGAGGCAGTGGAATAGGAAGAGAATAAAGCCATACACAGTAGCTTTCTTAATCAGCAGATACCTCAAACTGCTTGACATATAATGAGGTACTTTTAATTCCTGGTCATGGCTACGTTGCAGGAGATGCGCAGTTGGTATGGACACAACAAACTCACTGTCAGCCTGTCTTTTGTGACATTTATTTCGGGATCAGTTTTGACCAGAACACTGAGGATAGATAACCGCCCTGCACTGTTTCACAATAGTGCCATGAGAACCTTTTTGCCCGTAACGTCCTGGTTCCCCAGTGTTGGATTGGGATGGTGCGCTGGGGAATCCCTCTCGGAGGTTCCCAGGTGAGGGTCTACCCAGAGATTGTCCAGAAAGGCAAACATCCCCCCACCACCCCCCAGACAATTGCATTGGGCTGGTAACCATTGACAATTTAAATAATTAACTTTGGATGGTTCAGACAGCTTAACACTCACAGCTACTCTTTAAGACTTAGAAGAAATTAAATCTCTTCTAACTTCAGCGTAACCATTTCAAACACCCAATCTGAGCCCTGCACAGATTCTCCGCAGACACAGGGAGAACGTGCAGACTCCACATAGACAGTGATCCAAGGCAGGAATCGAAGCCAGGTCCCTGTGAGGCAGCAGTGCTAACCACTGCCCCACCCAGCAATTTCATTACTTCAGTCAATGTTTAATTGGATGACAGAAAGATGGTTGAGAAGAGAACATAAACACCAGAATGGGCCAGAAGGGCTGAATGGCCTATTTATCTACACTTTCTGTAATTCTGTGTCAATAGTTTATAATAAAGCACAAGAACAACAAAGAGTACAGCACAGGAACAGGCCCTTCGGCCCTCCAAGCCTACACTGACCATGTTGTCCCATCGAGACCAACCGCCTGTATCCCTCTATTCCCCATCTATTTATATGTCTATGCACAGTGGTTAGCACTGCTCCCTCACAGCGCCAGGACCTGGGTTTGATTCCTGACTTGGGTCATTGTCTATGTGGAGTTTGCACGTGGGTTTCTTCCCATGTTCTGAAAGATGTGCTGGTTAGGTGAATGGGCCATGCTAAATTCTCTCTCAGTGTCCCCAAACAGATGCCGGTCTGTGGCAAGTAGGGGATTTTCACAACAACTTCATTGCAGTGTTAGTTTGCTTGTCAGTAATAAATAAACTTTTACTTCAGATATCTCTTAAATGTCGAGAAACATACAGCACTTGCGTTTATATTGAATTCTACAGTACAATACATGTAAGAACCAATCATTTGTTTTAAAAAGGCTAGTACCTGAATGTATTTTCAACCTTGTTCCTCGCTGTCACTTTTCTCTGTTGACCTTGTTTCATTGTAGGTTTCTGTACTCTCACTTTTCGTGACAGGGCTAAGTACACCCATCATTCACTGAGGGTACAGTCTAACCACTTTGGGTCTTTTCTTTCCCACAATAAGGACTTGCCAGGATGACAGGCCATGGATTACAGACAGGCTATCCCTTGATAATCTGCTGTAATTCACAGTGCGAGTGATTGTCTTCCCGTAGAAAGGAAATAATGTACTTTGACTTGACAAAGTACCAATTCCAAGGTTTTTAAGATTAAAAATCGTGGAATTGATGCTAATCAGCTGGAAGCATCGGAAGCAGGCATAGTGATGTTGGTGATATTCAGCGTGGAAACTCTTAGCTTGGCCAAGCATCATTTGGTGGCCTCTTGTGGTTCCCTGGTGTAGAGAGAGAAAGACATGCATTTATATTGCACAACCACTTCTTTGGAACTACGCTGTTGCAATATGGACTAGCGGTTCACGACCTTTTACATGTCATGCCCACACTTCTGCACTATAGAAATATCTTGGGGCACACCTTTATTCTCTGTCTCCTTCCCTTACTGGGAATTTTGTTTTTTAACCTTGCCCTATCTCCTTGTCTTTTCTGATTAACCTCTCCCTGTCTCTCCCTCTTTTCCCGAGGGTTTTTGCATCCTTTTATGGCTTTCTCTGGTGCCATATTTAAACCCTAGTCCAGCCCACCTGTCTTCACCAGTCTGCAACCAGTGGGAAAAGTCTAGCAGCCTCGAGAAGAAGCCTTTTCCTTGATTCAATTACCCTCTTCCCAAGCTCATCACCAGCGAGGTGCCCATGTCCCACTTGGACCTCTACCCACTGCCTCTGGAGACTTCACCTATCCCTTTCCAGTGAACACAGTGTAACCCTCAGACCCCCTTGTACATAAGCTTCTCATGCAGCCTTATCAGGATCCAGCTTCTCTACACAGTCTTCCCCTTTGCCTCCCATTGTTCATCTTCCTCATCCATCTCCTTGCTCCTCTGTGTGCCATCGGGAGCCCCCACCTTTCCCCTCTCCTCTGCGCACAACCCTCCTGCCACATTGCCACCCCACCACCACAACTCCATTGGGCCACACTCCCATCCCCCATCCTGCAGTTTCTTCACAGTCCAACTTCAGAGCTTTGGTGTGGAGGCTGTACAGGTCCCACAGCACAGTGCTGTACAGATAAATACTCCTGAGACATACCGGGTGGGGGAAGAATCCTTTACTCCCTAACCTCGGGTGCAGTACTGATCTAAGATGGTGACACAGGAAGGTCCATGGGTCCAGCAGCACGGTTCTCTCCATGGAGCTAGGAATTGGTCTCCCCAGTGTCCAGCACACCTGGAGCAATGCAGCACTATGGCAGAATGTTGCTGACTTGATTTGATTTGTTATTGTCACATATTGGTATACAGTGAAAAATATAGTTTCTTGCATGCTATACAGACAAACCATACCATTCATATAGAAGGAAAGGAGAGAGTGCAGAATGTAGTGTTACAGTCATAGCCAGGGTGTAGAGAAAAGTCAACTTAATATGCAATAGGTCTACTCAAAGGTTTGATGGCAACAGGGAAGAAGCTGTTCACGAGTCAATCAGTACATGTTCTCAGACTTCTGTATCTTTTTCCTGAAGGGAGAAGGTGGAAGAGAGAATGTCCGGGCTGCGTGGGGTCCTTGATTATGCTGGCTGCTTTTCCAAGGCAATGGGAAGTGTAGACAGAGTCAATGGATGGGAGGCTGGGTTTGTTCACAACCCTTTGTAATTTCTTGCAGTCTTGGGCAGAGCAGGAGCCATAGCAAGCTGTGATACAACCAGAAAGAAGGTTTTCTATGGTGCACCTCTAAAAGTTTATGAGATGCTTAGCAAACATGCCAAATCTCCTTAGTCTTCTGAGAAAGTAGAGGCATTGTTGGGTTTTCTTAACTATAATAACGGCACAGGGAACCAGGACAGATTGTTGGTGATGTGGACATCTAAAAACTTGAAGCTCTCGACGCTTTCTATTTCAACCCCATTGATGTAGACAGAGGCATGTCCTACACTATGCTTCCTGAAGTCGATGATCATCTCCTTCATTTTGTTGACATTGAGGGAGAGATTATCGTCGCACCAGTTCACCAGATTCTTTATTTCTTTCCTTACTCCATCACATTGTTATTTGAGATCCGAATCCCTACAGTGGCGTCATCAGCAAAACTTGAAGATTGAGTTCGGGGAGGGGGAATCACCATTAAGTCTCTGATGAACTGAGGACTGCCTCGCAAACACCACTCATTGGCAACTGCCCATTGCATGATGGGAGATTGAAAGGCCTGATGGGATGCCTGGGCAGCTGTTTTCAGTGAGCATTCATGAGACGTGAATGAACTGGGAAAAATGAGGCCTCTCATTGGGAAAATTATGACAGGATTTTCTGCCAACTTTTTGATTCTCAACAGAATCCCTCCATGTTCCCTTCTCCCACCACAGGCATGCTGGGAGAGTTCCACCCATGGTCCCTGGGTGGGACTCCCCATCACCACCCCCAAACCCGTGGTAGTGAAGGGGTCCCACCTAGCGGTGGAATCTTCTGGTCCCACCGCTGTCAACAGGGGTTTCCTGTTGTTCACACCAAGGGCGGGGGACTGCACCATCAGTGGAATGAGATGATCCCACCAGCGGGAATGGCCAGGATAATCCCACTCCCACGTTTTACCTGGAATCTATCCAGAGGGTGTCAGAAAGGGACAGACAGAAGTTGCTTAGCTCCTCAAACCTGTCCTGGTATCAATTGGACACAGAATAGTTACAGCCTGGAGCAATCTTGCCTGCCCTAGAACTGGAAACAGGAGTAGGCCACTCTGCCCTTCAAGCCTGCTCCATCATTCATTTTAATCATTATTGACCACTGAATTCAATATCCTGATTCCCCTTCCCCTCGATCTCCTCAGCCTCCCGAGCTATATTTAATATCTCCCCTATATGTGCCCCAGAGAAAGATAGTTAATCCAGACCCCATACTGACTTTGATCTATGTGCTATCCTCAGAGGAGAGACTCAACCTTTGTCCTATATCTTAATAATTGTCTTGTTAACCAACTATCTTTATTTATTTAGTCACAAGTAGGCTTATGTCAACACTGCAATGAAGTTTCTGTGAAAATCCCCCAGTCGCCACACTCTGTCACCTGGTTGAGTATACTGAGACAGAACTTAACATGACCAATGCACCCTAACCAGCACATCTTTCAGACTGTGGGAGGAAACACACACAGGCACTGGGAGAACATGCAAACATCACACAGTGACCCAAGCCGGGAATCAAACCCCAGTCTCTGGCACTGTGAGGCAGCAATGCTAAACACTCTGCCACTATGCCACCCTTTGGACAGCAAGGGGCAATTCAACATCCATCTAACCTACACATATTTAGACTATGGGAGGAAACCAGAGAACCCAGAGACACACAGAGAACATGTAGACTCCACACAGACAGTGACCCAAGCTGGGAATTGAACCTGGGTCCCTGGCGCTGTGAGGCAACGGTGCTAACCACTGTGCCACCGTGCCGCCCAGTGGGTAATCAAAACTAAGGGGGATGGGGGAGAAGGTGTGGCAATTATTGTGTCAAGAGAGCAGGGCCAATTCACATAGGTTTGGTTTGCAATGACAAGTGAGTGACTCACGACCTGTTACGCAAAAAAGCACCACAGCAGTACATCGCAGAACAAGAATTGCGACAGACTGGTTGGTTAATCATTTTCCGAGCCTGTTCCTTGTGCTATCTAAGCCACAGATGATGGGCGGAAAGGAAATGGTTGGGGTTTTGAAATTTGAACGAGGTGAAGACTGTGCCTGTGCTTGTTGATCAACAGGCAACAGGTTTTGCGCAATCATTTCGGAAATCAATGAGCAAGTCAGTTTGCCAGCTCTATTCATCCCTCACACTATCAACTACAACAGCATCAAAGATAAAGGCAAGATAGTAACTGGGGGCTCGCTGATAGGTCTGCACTTTCCAAAGCGATAGAAAGTGGCAACAACATTGCACCCATGCTGTGTGGCATGGTGGCATAGTCATTAGCACTGCTGTCTCACAGCGCCAGAGACCCAGGTTCGATTCCTGGCTCGGTCACTGTCTGTGCGGAGTTTGCATGTCCTCCCCGTGTCTGTGTCAGTTTCATCGGGGTGCTTCAGTTTCCTACCACAGTCCAAGAGATATACTGGTTAAGTGCATTGACCATGCTCAAATGCCCCATAACTTTGGGGGGGGATTTGGGGGGGGATTGTGATGCTGAGATGCAAGCGTTGGACTGGGATGGGCACAGCAAGACGTCTCACAACACCAGGTTAAAGTCCAACAGGTTTATTTGGAATCACGAGCTTTCGGAGCGCTGCTCCTTCATCAGGTGAGTGGAGTCTGGAGTGAAGGAGCATCACTCTGAAAGCTGATAATTCCAAATAAACCTGTTGGACTTTAACCTGGTGTTGTGACGCACCTTACTGTTCAGGGGGATTAGCCGGGATAGGGCCGGAGTGGGATTGTTGATGGTGCAGGAATTGATAGGCCGAATGGCCTCTGTCTGCACCATGGCGATCCTACGATTGAATCTCGCAGCATAAACAGGTGGCCCTTTGGCCCATCATGTCTGTGTCAATTCCCTGAAAGAAAATCCGTTGGCTGGGACCTTCCGGTCCTGCCGATGGCAATGTCCATTTATGTTGCTCACAGACCACATTGCCAGGGAACACACCAGCCAATGGCGACCTGCCTCCATCACCAGTTGTTGGGGGAGTTTGCGGGAGAGGGGGGAGGGGAGAAGGGAAGAAGGGGGTCAAGGGAGGGGTAGTTTGCGAATCATCCCACTTCCCAGTCCTTTCCCCATTAGTCGGCTACACCCACACCCCCTGAAAGAATTTAAAAGGAGTTAGTTGCTTTAATTTTCCTTTTTTTTTGTGCATTGGGCTTATCTGAGGAATGAACCCAAGGCCCAAGTGCCAGTGCTGTCGCTGCCAACTCGCTATCAACGCGGGAGAGATTGGGGCTTTCTGAACTAGGACTCCAGCGGCCTTGGGTTATTGGGTTAAATTAACCCCCTGGTTACAAATAACCCCCTGGAACTGAAAGCTTGTCTCAGTAATGGTGATCGTAAAACAATCCTCAATTGTTATAGAAACCCAACAGATTCACTAATGTCCAGAGGAGATTCGTAAGAATGATCTCTGGAATGAAGAGTTTGTCGTGTGAGGAATGGTTGAGGACTTGGGGCCTGTACTTGATGGAGTTTAGAAGGATGAGGTGAGTGTGGGGGGGGGGAATCTTACAGTCTTGGACAGAGTGGACGTAGAGAGGGTGTTTCCACTAGTAGGGAAAACTAGAACCAGAGATCACAACCTCAGGCTAAAGGGACAACCCTTTAAAACAGAGCTTGAAATAGAAGAGGAATTTTTTTAGCCGGAGAGTGGTGAATCTGTGGAACTCATCACCGCAGAAGGCTGTGGAGACCAGATCATTGAGTATCTTTAAGACAGAGATAGATAGGTTCTTGACTAATAACGGGATCAAAGGTTATGGGGAAAAGGGAGGAGAACGGCGATGAGAAAAATATCAGCCCTGATTGAATGGGAGAGCAGACTGGATGGGCCAAGTGGCCTAATTCTGCTCCTATGTCTTATGATCTTATGGTCTTTAGGGAAGGGCTGCATGATGGCACAGAGGTTAGCACGGCTGCCTCGCAACACCGGGGACTCGGGTTTGATTCTCGGCTTAGGTCACTGTCTGCGTGGAGTTTGCACATTCTCTCTGTGTCTGCATGGGTTTCCTTCGGGTACTCCCGTTTCCTCCTGCATCCAAAGATGTGTGGGTTAGGTGGATTGGTCATGCTAAATTGCCCCTCAGTGTTACAGGGATTAACAGAGTAGATAGATAGGGTTACAGGGATGTGGTCTGGCTGGGACTGTTGTTGGTGCAGATTTGATGGGCTAAGTTACTTCCTTCTGTACTGTAGAGATTCTATGATTCAAGAAATCTGCCTTCCTTACCTGGTCTGGTCTACATCTGACTCCAGCTCCACAGCAATGTAGTTGACTCTTAGATACTATCTGAAATAGCCTAGAAGTCACTCAGTTCAAGGGCAATTAGGGATGACCCATCCAGCGAACACCAGCATCCTGTCAGAATAAGAGAAAAAAAATCTGGCCAATTTCATTCTCAAAGATTGAGAAACCAGGATCACCCAAACATCTTTTTTGATGGGTTATAACTGGCAGGTGAAAGTTTGCAACTCTCCTCTTAAAAAACCTCCTGTCCTCCTGTCCTTGCGAGTGACAACAACACTGACCTACATGTGTCCTTCTAAGTGATGGAACTCTGGGTTGGGAGGCGTCGTTGAAGAAATTATGATTTTTTTTAGCTATAGCGTAAAGCGGGGTGCTATATGATGTTATATATGCCTGCATGCTGCTATAATGCAAAGATATTCAGCAGGGTAAAGGTTAACGTGTAACTGGAGGACATTGCTGCCCATGGTATGACGTATAGAGTCACACGGTAATGGACTGAGAAAACAATCCAGAAGGAATTAACCTGCGTAGAGCAGCACCATGCATGGCAGCAACTGGGATCTGCAAATGATTAATGATTACCAATTATTGGTAATCATGTTTAACCACACCAGTCTCAAGATCTCATCAAAGAGACACAAAAACAAACCCATAATGACACAGGGTAGAATGAGTTTATATTGTCTGGAGTTTAGAAGAATGAGAAGGAACCTCACTAAAACATGCGAGATTCTGAGAGAGCTTGGCATTGAAGATGCTGAGAGACTACCAGCACAGAGGTCTGAGTACTGGAATAAGTATTGGTTAATTAGGATTGAGGAGGAAAGGTTTCATTCCTCAGAGGGCTGTGCATCTTCAGAATTTATTTCATAGAATCATTGAATCCCCACAATGCAGAAGAGGCCATTTGGCCCATCGAGTCTGCACTGACTCTCTGACAGGTCATCTTACCCAGGTCTTCCCCCTGTAATCCCACATATTTAGCATGGCCAATCCACCCAACACACACATCTTCAGACTGTGGAAGGAAACCAGAGCACTAGGAGAAAACCCACGCAGACATGAGGAGAACATGCAAGCTCCAGTCACCAAGATTGGAATTGAATGTGGATGTGAGGCAGCAGTGCTAACCACTGTGCTACAGTGCTGCCCCAATGCTGTATATGATGAAGTAGATGGGATTCTTAGGGAATGAGAAGGATATGGCAGAGGGCTGGGTAATAGAACTATGGGTAAGAATCGAGCATGATGTTACTGAATGACAGAACAGGTTCGAGGGGAGGTGTGGCCTATCCCTGCTCCTGCTCCTTAGGATCTCATGCTCACAAGGCCCAGAGTTCTGTCTCCAATTTGCACAGATGCAACTGAGGAAAGAGATAGAATCGGGAGATCGGCAGCTCTAACATTTGTTGAATGGATAGCAGGAAAGCGTATGTGTGTGGACTGGGTGAGACTTGGATGTGAGAATCTTTACCTCTGCTATGACCAGAGGTAGCCCAGCTATTTTTTATCTCTTTCAGTCAAAGTAGAAACCAAGTGTAATATATCTAAGATTTGTTTTATTCATTGATGGAATGTGCAGGTCACCAGTCAGGCCAAATATTCATTACCCATCCCTAATTGCCCCCTGAGAAGATGGTGGTGAGCCGCCATCTTGAACCACTCAATCCATGTGGTGTAGCTACACCCATAGTGCTATCAGGGAAGGAGGTTGACCCAATGACAGTAAAGGAATAGCCAACCGATTTCCAAGTCAGGATGGTGAGTGGCTTGGAGGGGAATTTGCAGGTGGTGGTTGTTCCCAGGTATCTGCTGCCCTTGTCCTTCTAGGTGGAAGTGAGCGTGGGTTTGGAAGGTGCTGGCTTTGGTGAATTGCTGCAGTGCATCTTGTAGATGGTACGCACTGCTGCTACTGAGCGTCGGTGATGGAGGGAATGAATGTTTGTGGAAGGGGTAGTAATCAAACGGGGCTGCTTTGTCCTGAATGATGTTAAGCTTCTTGAGTGTTGTTGGAGTTGCACCTATCCGGGCAAGTGGGGAGTATTCCATCACACTCCTGACTTGTGCCCTGTAGATGATGGGTAGGCTTTGGGGTGTCGGGAGATGAATTGCTCCATGTGGGATTCCAGGCCTCTGACCTGCTCAGGTAGCCACAGTATTTATATGGTTGGAGGCCTATTTGAAAGTAGAAGTTTATGTCTATTAATAGAGCTCACCATCTCCATCTCAAGGGCAATTAGGGATGGGCAATAAATGTAGGCCTAGCCAGCGACACCCACATCCCATCAATGAGTAACAACTGAATAATTAAGAGTGACTTCCATTGCTATCATGGCTCTCCCAACCTCACTGTTCTCAAAATGGTCTCAGATAATGACCAGATAATAGGCAGGGTTTTCCAGCCCCGCTCGGCCCGAAACTGGAAAATTTCACTCGAGCTCAACGGACATTTTGCATGGTCCGTGTCCCACCCACTCCAATTCGCATGGCAGGCAGGGCAGGAAAACTCTGTCCAACAGCTGGAATTTTACCTCCGTGCCCGCCATGGGAGTTGGAGCGGGTGAGAGGCGGGCAATGGGAAGATCCATCGACCTTGGGTGGGATTTTATGGTTTCAGGACAAGCAAGGTTGTAAAATCCTGCTCAATGTGTTTTGCTGATGTTGGTTTAGACGCAGAGATTGAACCTTCAAGTGGTGCTGTCTTAACACCCACCCACGAGGATGGCCCTCAGTTTTGCCAACGATACAGCACTCCCTCAGTGCTATCAGCCTAGATTGTGTTCCCCGGTCCCTGGAGTTGACATGTGTATGATCATTCTCACCTTACACGCGTGCCCATTCCAATTCCCAGGTCTCACACAATAGAGGAAAGGACTCATAGGCAATTTAACATGGCCAATCCTGCTAGCCTGCACATATTTAGATGGTGGGAGAAAACTGGAAAGCACTCACGCAGACACGGGTCAGAGAAGCAGTCAATCCCTGCTTTACTATTGATTGCTACTTCCTTGCGCAAAACCCCATTTATATCTGATAAATGGATTAGCCATTTATAACTTCCTCACTCAATGGTAATGACTGGAATCCCATCTTCAAAGGTTCAACCACTCTCTCCAAATTGTCTCCTTCACTCGCCTCACTGACAACAAGCAGAAAAATATCTCTCGTTATCCAGGATTGCAATGGGTCAGACTGCTCCATTCTCAGCCTCGTTATTTGAGAATCTCAGTGCGAGCAAACAACCTTCTGATGGCGCAGAATCCCAGTGAGTTAAACTTTTCTCGTTACTCTCATTACCCAGAGAATCATTGGTCTCTGATTGCTTGCAATACTTGTGACATAGTAAATTCAACACCAGCTTTTTGTTCTGGGAACTGGGAATGGGCTGATAGGACAATTATCTTCTTGATATACCAATCTGATGTGAGGGGCAGCATGGTGGCACAGTGGTTAGCGCTGCTGCCTCACAGTGACCAGAGACCCAGGTTCGATTCCAGCCTTGAGTGACTGTGCAGAGTCTGTACGCTCTCCCCGTGTCTGCATGGGTTTCCTCCGGGTGCTCCAGTTTCCTCCCAACGTCTAAATGTGTGTAGGTTAGCTGGATTAGCCATGTTAAATTGCCCCTTAATGAACTACAAGTGGTATGGCTGGCACAGTGAGTTGGCACTGCTGCCTCACAGATTAGAGATCTGGGCTTAATTCCATCTGTGTGGAGTTTGCACATTCTCCCCATGTGTGCGTGGGTTTCCTCTGGTGCTCCGGTTCCCTCCCACACTCCAGAGTTGTGCGGATTAGGTGGATTGGTCATGCTAAATTGCTCCTTAGTGTCAGGGTAAATATGTGGGGTTACGCAGACAAGGCCTCAGCGGGATTGTCGGTGCAGGCTCAATGGGCTGAATGGCCTCTTGCTGCACTGAAGGAATTCTATGATACAGGAGCTGGGCAGTTCACTAAACTGAAGGGCCTGAGGCGTACGATTGAGGTCATAATTAATTCTAAAGTGAGCAGAAGGAAAGACAGTCTGGGGAGTTGTGTAAATTGAGAGAAGTGGATAATCAGAGGGGCCTTGGAGTCCTCGTGCATCAGTCGCTCAAAGTAAGCGTGCAGATACAGCAGGCAAATGGTATGTTGGCCTTCATAGCGAGAGGATCTGAATATAGGGATAGAGATATTTTGCTGTACTTGTATAGTGTGCTGGTGAGGCCACATCTGGAATATTGTGTGCAGTTTTGGTCTCCTTATCTGAGGAAGGACGTCCTTGCTATAGAGGGAGCACAGCAAAGGTTTACCAGGCTGATTCCTGGGATGACAGGTCTGTCATACAAGGAGAGACTAAGTCGGTTAGGATTATATTCACTGGAGTCTAGAAGAATGAGAGAAACTTATAAAATTCTGACAAGATTGGACAGATTCAAAAGAGTGTTCACAATGGTGGGGGAGTCCAGAATGAGGGGTCATAATTTGAGGAGAAAACCTTTTAGAACTGAGGTGTAAAGAAATTTCTTCACCCAGAGAGGGGTGAATGTGTGGAATTCACTCCCACAGAATGTAGCTGAGGCCAAAGCGTTGTCTGATTTCAGGAAGAAATTAGATCTTGCTCTTGGGGCTAAAGGGATCAAGAAATGGCGGGAAGGGGAGATCAGAATATTGAATTTGATCATCAGCCATGATCAAAATAAATGGCGAAGCAGGTTCAAAGGGCCGAATGACCTACTCCTGCTTCTCGTTTCTATGGTGACCCGTAAGGAAGGAGGCAAGAGAGGCAAAGTGTTTCAAATCTTTGAGGTGAGTTGGCATCCATTTCAGATAGTGCAGATTCAGGGCACTGAGAGATTAGATAGGAAGAGAGTCTCTCAGGTATCGGAATTGGGACACATCCAAGGATTTGTCCAGTTTGGGAAAAAGGTCTGCCAATTCTTTATCCATGAATTAAGTGTGTGACCAAAACACCTGAAAGTTGGAAGTGTGCCTAACATAATTGTCAAGTGCTTTATTTCAAACGCAAAGATTCAGCAGGGAAACATATATATATATATGTCTGTCGAGAGTATGACAGATTAAGAGCTATCCAAAACAGACCCTGTTAACGGCATCGTTAAGAGGAAGTGATTTATTCTGAGGCCACGAGAACAGAATACTGAGTATCTGCCTCAGACCCGAATCAAATTAAAGCCAGTCCTGTTTGGCTAATCTCCGTTAACATTGTTTCTCTCTGTCATCCCTTCCGTTACTGTTCTGAGACCGCTGTAGGTAATTGAAGATGGGAGAATTTTCTGTTTAGCAGTGTGGTTCTGTTAATACAAGAAGCAATCCAGAGGCCCAGATTCTGGTGACACAAGTTCGAATCCCCTCAAGGCAACCCGGGGGGAATTTAAATTCGATTAATGAAAATATCTGGGATTAATGTTTATCTCTGATTGTAATGGTGAAACTTGGAGTGATAACTCCATCTGGTTCATGAATGTCCTTCTGGGGGGTGGCGAAATAGGCTGGCCTTACCCGGCCCAGCCTCTACATGACTCCAGGCCAGAGTAAGGTGATTGGCTGTTAAGTGTCCTCTGAAATGCCTTGGTCAGCCTCTCGGTAGAGTAGGCGGCTCATCGCCACCTTCTCAAAGGGCAATTACGGAGGGGCCTTTTCGCTAAGATGAAGGTTAGGCTTGCTGTGCTGCACTTGGTTGAAGTCATGAGGTTACACTGAGGCTTCATTTGAAGCAAGTTTTTAAAGAGGCCTTTTGGCTAAGACGCAAATGATATCAAACTTTGGAGGAGGTGTTATGTCTATTCCAATCAGATTGGATCATGTAGATCAAGCCTAGGAGGTGAGAGTCCTGTCTTGTCAGCTTGGGATCAGGAATGTCTCACTTATTGAGACTCTGAATTGGACTGAATTGGAGAGAAACAATAACAAAATGATGGATGGACAACTGTTATTGCCGGTCCAAACTTGATGGGCTGAACAGCCTTTTCTGTGCTGTATGACTCTGTGGGCGGAATTTTCCCTTCCTGCCTCCATGGGAATCGTAGCAGGCACGGACCTTGCAAAGCCCTGTTGACCTCAAGCAGGATTTCCCGATCTTTGGGAGAGTGCGACCAGAAAATTCCCCCCTCTATAAATGCCAGTGACATTCTTGTCCCTGGATAGAACTTCTAATAATTGTGAAGGGGCCCTTTTCAATTGTTCCATTTTCCAAGTTTGGGTATCAGAGGGCAAGGACACATTAGGTCATGTCGGTGCTAATCTATATCATATTTAATTCTGCTGCCCAGCTAACTCAGGATTCGGTCAGGCTATTTTCCAAAGTGTTTCAAAAAAAAACGTTCACTTTCAAAGCTAACTGAACAGGATTGCACAGAGTTTATGGTTTGGAACACATGGGGTGAGGTCCTGGATTTTATTTCATCTGATATCTTGTTGCTTCCCTATAATTCTATTTAAAATAAACTTGATTTGTAGATTGCATCTGAGCTAAATGGTTTTCCAGGGTATTTAATTCTGTCAATTTGGATTCAATGTGGTTACGTACGAGCTAAGCCATATGGTTGTAAGCCATAGGTGCGAGGTTTAACTCGGATATCGGAGGATTTACACAGAGGATAGTGGGGCATGGACGTTTTTTACACAGAGGATGGAATGCACTGCCAAGTAGGGTGTTGGAGGCAGATACGCCGGGATCATTTTAGACTTATCTGGATAGTCTCATAAGCAGACTGGGAATGGAGAGATACAAATGAATCATCTAGTTGGACCAATGAGTAGCACAGGCTGGGAGGGCCGAAGAGTCTGTTTCCTGTGCTGTGCTGTTCTTTGGTGCAATGTTAGTACATTTCGTGGTTTATCTTGTATCTCGATCTCAATATTTTTTGGTTGATGGATCCTGTTTCAATAGATTAATTGTGGACCCTCCAGATAAATAATAATCCCAAAGAGATCAGTTGAGAGCAGCAGACCCAGATTGGGCAGGAACCTGGAGAGATCAGGAGTATGGAGAGAGCTTGAGCACAGACCAGCAATCAGTGGCTTAGCGACACACTGGGAGATTGCCCACGTTGCTCATCACGGGCCAGCCGGCCACTTGTCGACCCTCTGGAAGGTTTACATGGACACCAGACAATATAGACAAGGGAAGAAATAATGGATATTACATATGTAAATGGTTGCACAGTTGCTCTAAGAGTTGATCGTGCGATTTGATGGCGATAGGTGTTGTGTAGGCTGGGTTTCAGTTTAGATTTATATTCTGTGCAGACAAAGGTTCTGAGAAGAAATCTTGGTCTTGTTACTTTGCAGGGAGTTGGGAGATTAGACAGGAAGAGAGACTCTCAGGAGTAGGAATTGGGACACATCCGAGGATTTGTCCAGTTTGGGGAAAAGGTCTGCCAATTCTTTATCCATGATTTAAATGTGTGAGCGAAACATTCGAAAGTTGAAAGTGTGCCCAATATAATTGTCAAGAGCTTTATTTCAAACTCAAAGATTCAGCAGGGAAATGTATATATATATATATATGTCTGTCGAGGAGTATGACAGATTAAGAGCTATCCAAAACAGACCCTGTTAACGGCATCGTTAAAAGGAAGTGATTTATTCTGAGGCCATGAGAACAGAATACTGAGTATCTGCCTCAGATCCGAATCAAATTAAAGCCAGTCCTGTTTGGCTAATCTCTGTTAACATTGTTTCTCTCTGTCATCCCTTCTGTTTCTCATCTGAGACCGCCGCAGATAATCGAGTATGTTGTTATTTCGAATCTAGGCGTGCAAATCAAGGCCATAATCTTACCAAAAATGGGCATAGTGTTGATTCCGGTGCAAAAGAACAGAGCGATTCCCTCCAACCAGCACCCACGTGATTTCAGACCGAATCTTAAGCCTAATTAACAGTAGTTCTTACACTCACGAGAATCACACCACACATTCACTCTGATTTGCCCACTCCAGAACTCAACCACTGCGATCAAAGGCAGGACATTTCCTGCACAGTGACTCAGTTACAGTCTCCATGGTGTGAGCTTCGCTGCGTGGTGCAGATGGGAATCCATGAGTGTCAGTGTCAGAGGATCTCACTCCAGCTCCCCCTTCATCCCATGGAGAATAACTCAGGCTGCCAAGAACACAAAGGAAAGAGGATTAGTAAGAGTACTGCCAGGGCCCTGCAGCAAGGGTACCCTAGCTATCTACAGCCCAGCTGACACCCCCTCCTCATGAGTGACCCCAAGGAGGGAAGCAGTCAACCATCCGTGCGCCCTGAAAGTCCCCACTCTCCCTCAAAGATGGTTGGGATCTGAGAGAACCCCAAGATGTAGCTATTATAGATGCTCCCTAGGAAATACAGCTGTATAAGATGCATCCGTGGCAATGCTGCCTCACAGCTTCAGGGACCCGGGTTCGATTCCCAGCTTGGGTCACTGTCCGTGTGGAGTCTGCACGTTCTCCCCATGTCTGCGTGGGTTTCCTCCGGGTGCTCCAGTTTCCTCCCACACTCCAAAGACATGCGGGTTAGGCCTTGCTAAATTGCTCCTGAGTATCCTGGGAAGCATAGATTGGAGGGATTAGTGGGGTTATTACGTGGAGTTAAGGGGATAGAGCATGGATGGGATTGTGGTCAGTGCAGGATTGATGGGCCGAATGACCTCCTTCTTCACAGTGGGGATTCTTATCTATGATCATGCGGTCACAAATTACAGATCGAGGGAGGAGTTTTCCTTAGCACCATGGAGAACGCAGGGCCATGTGGGTACAGTCAATCAAACTCTGCATCTGGGGCAAGATTGCTAAGGTGGTGAAGAATATGCCCCTTGCATCTTAGTTCATCTGGTTATAACCCAAGTTAATATACATGTGAGCCCTCACATAAAGGGCATCTGTACCATCCTGGTACATTTACGTGTAGCTGACTGGCGATGCCAAGCAGGTTACCCATGCTGCCCTCACATAGAAACCATCAGGGTTATCTCTGATGGTGCAGCCTTCTTGAGAATCTCAGCTCAATGCTTGGGACATTGGTTTGTGAAGGGTTAAATGGTAAAAGATTAAATAACGAAGAGTTAAATGGTGAAGGGTTAAAAGATGAAGGATTCAAAGGTGAAGGGTTAAACAGCGAAGAGTTAAAAGGTGAAGGTTAAACAGCGAAGAGTTAAAAGGTGAAGGGTTAAAGGGTGAAGGGTTAAACAGTGAAGGGTTAAACAGTGAATGGTTAAAAGGTGAAGGGTTAAACAGTGAAAGATTAAAGGGTGAAGGGTTAAACAGCGAAGAGTTAAAAGGTGAAGGTTAAACAGCGAAGAGTTAAAAGGTGAAGGGTTAAAGGGTGAAGGGTTAAACAGTGAAGGGTTAAACAGTGAATGGTTAAAAGGTGAAGGGTTAAACAGTGAAAGATTAAAGGGTGAAGGGTTAAACAGTGAAGAGTTAAAAGGTGAAGGTTAAACAGCGAAGAGTTAAAAGGTGAAGGGTTAAAGGGTGAAGGGTTAAACAGTGAAGGGTTAAACAGTGAATGGTTAAAAGGTGAAAGGTTAAACAGTGAAAGATTAAAGGGTGAAGGGTTAAACAGTGAAGAGTTAAAAGGTAAAGGGTTAAACAGTGAAGAGTTAAAGGGTGAAGGGTTAAACAGTGAAGAATTAAAGGGTGAAGGGTTAAACAGTGAAGAGTTAAAAGGTGAAGGGTTAAACAGTGAAGAATTAAAGGGTGAAGGGTTAAACAGTGAAGAGTTAAAAGGTTAAGGGTTAAACAGTGAAGGGTTAAAGGGTGAAGGGTTAAAAAGTGAAAGATTAAAGGGTGAAGGGTTAAACAGTGAAAAGTTAAACAGTGAAGAGTTAAAGGGTGAAGGGTTAAACAGTGAAAAGTTAAAAGGTAAAGGGTTAAACAGTGAAAGATTAAAGGGTGAAGGGTTAAACAGTGAAGGGTTAAAAGGTGAAGGGTTAAACAGCGAAGAGTTAAAAAGTGAAGGGTTAAACAATGAAGGGTTAAAGGGTGAAGGGTTAAACAGTGAAGGGTTAAAAGGTGAAGGGTTAAACAGCGAAGAGTTAAAAAGTGAAGGGTTAAACAGTGAAGAGTTAAAAGGTGAAGGGTTAAACAATGAAGGGTTAAAGGGTCAAGGGTTAAACAATGAAGGGTTAAAGGGTGAAGGGTTAAACAGTGAAGGGGTAAAAGGTGAAGAGTTAAACAGCGAAGAGTTAAAAGGTGAAGGTTAAACAGTGAAGAGTTAAAAGGTGAAGGGTTAAACAGTGAAGAGTTAAAAGGTGAAGGGTTAAACAGTGAAGAGTTAAACAATGAAAAGTTAAACAGTGAAGAGTTAAAGGGTGAAGGGTTAAACAATGAAGGGTTAAAGGGTGAAGGGTTAAACAATGAAGGGTTAAAGGGTGAAGGGTTAAACAGTGAAGAGTTAAAGGGTGAAGGGTTAAACAATGAAGGGTTAAAGGGTGAAGGGTTAAACAATGAAGGGTTAAAGGGTCAAGAGTTAAACAGTGAAGAGTTAAAGGGTGAAGGGTTAAACAGTGAAGGGTTAAAAGGTGAAGGGTTAAACAATGAAGGGTTAAAGGGTGAAGGGTTAAACAGTGAAGAGTTAAAAGGTGAAGGTTAAACAGTGAAGAGTTAAAGGGTGAAGGGTTAAACAGCGAAGGGTTAAAAGGTGAAGAGTTAAACAGTGAAGAGTTAAAAGGTGAAGGTTAAACAGTGAAGAGTTAAAAGGTGAAGGGTTAAACAGTGAAGAGTTAAAAGGTGAAGGTTAAACAGTGAAGAGTTAAAGGGTCAAGGGTTAAACAGTGAAGGGTTAAAGGGTGAAGGGTTAAACAGTGAAGAGTTAAAGGGTCAAGGGTTAAACAGTGAAGAGTTAAAGGGTGAAGGGTTAAACATTGAAGGGTTAAAGGGTGAAGAGTTAAACAGTGAAGAGTTAAAAGGTGAAGGTTAAACAGTGAAGAGTTAAAGGGTCAAGGGTTAAACAGTGAAGAGTTAAAGGGTGAAGGGTTAAACAATGAAGGGTTAAAGGGTGAAGGGTTAAACAGTGAAGAGTTAAAGGGTCAAGGGTTAAACAGTGAAGAGTTAAAAGGTGAAGGGTTAAACAATGAAGGGTTAAAGGGTGAAGGGTTAAACAATGAAGGGTTAAAGGGTGAAGCGTTAAAGGGTGAAGCGTTAAACAGCGAAGAGTTAAAGGGTGAAGGGTTAAACAGTGAAGGGTTAAAAGGTGAAGGGTTAAGCAGTGAAGGGTTAAAGGGTGAAAGGTTAAACAGTGAAGGGTTAAAATATGGTCTTTACTAAATGGCTACACACTATTTAATGATATAACTCCTGGTGCGGGGAGGCTGCGATGGCTGTTTGGCAAAGTATCTGCCTCTTGTGTCAGACGAGTTAGAATTGAATCATGTGAGGTCGGCCATTAGCATGTCCAGCTCTTTCCCAGAATGCTCCCTGTTCCTTCTCCCAGGTGACAAGAGCTGAGCCAGCCTTCCACAACCCATTGAGATTGATCTTTACAGTCAAACGCCCCCGACAACTGGCTTGGGACTGCTGAGCAGCTTCTTTCCTTTCCTCTCACACCGCAGCCTGAGTCTGGCTTCCAACCACATCCTCCTCCTGAGTGTGAGGCCTTTCAGGTCACATGTGGGGAGACACAGCCTATCCCTGAATGCCCAACAGCCCAGCATGTCATGGACCCTCTCCCCCCAGCCGGGTAATTCACAGTCACCCCCCCCAGTGCTCTAGTTTCCAAGCCCTCCCACCCTCAGGCCAGCTCCCTCTCAGGAAGGGTGCTCTGCGGACAAAGGTGAGGCTGGGCCTGTCGCTGTTCTGGGAGCAGTATTCCGAGGAGCGTAGATATTGGGTGAGGGTTTTCCGACATTGGTTATCATAGCCAACGGTGTCAGATATGGAACAGGAAGTCAGGAAGGGCGACACAGGAAGTTTCTGCATACCAGCCTTCCCAATTCCTCTGGAACAAGAGGAAGATGAGGGCTGTGAATGACCCCTGTCGACCCCTCTTCCTGATATGGTGACGCTCCCATTCTCAGCCCTGTGTCCTCCGAGTCCTCTCTGGTGTTCCCTGAGGGCCCCGGAGGGAGCGCCACCTCCAAAATCCTCCCCAGAGGTGAATGTGCCAGACGGGGGTGTTGGCATGACGTCGCACTGTGCATACAGAGTATCCGGAGAAGGGGGGAGATCATGGAGAGAGTACCCAGTAATGACACGCTAATGTATTAAAATCAGCTTCCCGAATCCAGTGATCAGCGGGCTGGAAGATCAGGAATCCCCAGCCCGAATCACAACCTCCGGATTTCTCCGGATTTTCAGAGCATTCCACCGTTCCCAGGGACAGAGAATGCAGAATCAAAAATAACTGCCCACAGCTTTCCTTTCCATTAAAACCCACAACTCCTAACATTGTTCAGACATCATTAAGTGGACGGAGAACTGAGTACATGATTGCCTATCAGAAGGTGTGCTTTTATTCTCTGACTCAAAGCAGGATAAGTTAGTTTGGATCAAAAGGAGGGAAGGAAATGATCGGCAGCGAGACATAGAAATCCTGTTACGGCCTGTATTCTGGCACGGGGGCACAGTGATTAGCACTGCTGACTCGCAGCGCTAGGAACCCGGATCCGATTCCCGGCTCGGGTCACTGTCTGCACGTTCTCCCCGTATCTGCGTGGGTTTCCTCTGGGTGCTCTGGTTTCCTCCCACACTCCAAAGATGTGCAGGTTAGGTGAATTAGCTACGCTAAGTTGCCCCTTAGTGTCCTGGGATTGTAGCTTAGGGGGGTTAGCGGGGTAGATTTGTGGAGTTAAGGGGATAGGGACTGGGTGGGATTGTGGCTGGATCAGTCTCGATGGGCCAAATAGCCTCCTTTTGCACTGTAGAGTTTCTTTATTTCTTTTGTTAAAAGATATATCAGCCTGGATTTTGCGTTAAGAATAATAATGATAAAGCTACCAGCGTTCAATATGACAAGTGAAGAAACAGGAAAGACCCCTCGGGTGTCCCCACATGTGCCGGGAGACAGGAAAACAACTCTCGCTGCCTGAGTTCTCCAGCTGCCTCAGCGCCGTGCCGAGAGGCTTAGTTTTGGAATGATCGACTAGTGTAAGTTTTAATCACTCGAGCGCTGGAAACATGACTTGTTCCTTCATGTGTAAGTTCATTTTTAATAGTCTTAATTACGGCTCAGCAACTTCACTGACACTGAAAACTAACTCTGAAGAAAGTCGCATCACATTCTTTTCAGATTTAATTAAGTACAAAATGAGGATACTCCCCAGCAGTTATCTCTCAGGAATATGGCAAAAAAATAAAATGGCCTGACTTGTTTCAAAAGGCATTTCTGCACACAAATTGGGCGGCACAGTGGTTAGCGCTGCTGCCTCACAGCGCCAGAGACCAGGGTTCAATTCTCACCTTGGGTCACTGTGGAGTTTGCACATTCTCCCCGTGTCTGCCTGGGTTTCCTCCCACAGTCCAAAGATGTGCGGTTAGGTGGATTGGCCATGCTAAATTGACCCTAGTGTCAGGAGGATGAGCAGGGTAAATGAATGGAGTTAAGGGAATAGGGTCTGGGGTGGGATTGTAGTCAGTGCAGACTCAAAGGGGCAAATGGCCTTCTTCTGTACTGTAGGAATTCTATGGATAAGTTGGCTGCTGAGTTTCCTACATTGTGAGGAGAAGTACATTTAAAATGTTCTTCATTAGAGTCTGCTGTGATTCAAGAAAGCAGCTCACCAACATCTTCTCAAGGGCAATTAGGGTTGTCCCATAAATGCTGGCTTTAGTTAGTGACGCCCATGTCCCATAAATGAATGAAAAATATTTTCTGTGAAGACCTTTACAGCAGCAGGCAGCACGGTGGCACCGCCATTAGCACTGCTGCCTCACAGCACCAAGGATCTGGGTTCGATTCCCAACCTGGGTCACTGTCTGTATGGAAACATAGAAACTAGAAGCAGCAGGAGGCCATTCAGCCCTTCGAGCCTGTTCTGCCAGTCACTTTGATCATAGCTGATCATCAAATTCAATATCCTGATCCCCCCTTCCACCAAATCCCTTGATCCCTTTTGCCCCAAGAGCTTTATCTAATTTCTTCTTGAAATCACACAATGTTTTGGCCTCAGCTATTTTCCGTGGTAGTGCATTCCACACATTCACCACCCTCTGAGTGAAGAAATTTCTCCTCACCTCGGTTCTAAAAGGTTTATCCCTTATCTTCAAGCTATGAACTTAGCTCTCGACTCCCTGAGCATTGGGAACATTCTTTCTGAATCTACTCTGTGTAATCCTGTTAGAATTTTATAAGTTTCTGTTCACTCTTCTAAACTCCAGTGAATATAATCCTAACCAACTTAGTCTCTCCTCAAATGACAGACCTGCCATCCCAGGAATCAACCTGGTAAACCTTTGCTGTGCTCCGTCTATAGCAAGGACCAGAACTGCACACAATACTCCAGGTATGGCCTCACCAATACCCTGTACAATTGCAGCAAAACATCCCTGTCCTTATAGTCTCGCTATGAAAGCCAACATACTATTTGCCCTGTTGACTGCCTGGTGTACCTACACGCTTACTTCCAGCGACTGATGCACAAGGATTCCAAGGTCTCGCTGAGTATTCACCTCTCTCAATTTACACCCATCAAGTAATAATCTGTCTTCCTCTTATTGCTACCAAAGTAGATAACCTCACATTTACACACATTATACTGCATCTGCCATGAAGATGCCCACACACAAAGCCTGTCCAAAACACGTTGAAGCATCTCTGCATCCACTTCACCCTCCCACCCAACTTTGTATCATCTGCAAATTTGGGGATAATACATCCAGTTCCCTATTCCAAATCATTACTATATAATGTGAACAATTGGGGTTATAGCACAGATCCCTCTGGAACCCTGCTAGTCACTGACTACCAATCAAAAAATGACCCATTTTCAATCCTTCCTTTTGCTGAATTTTAAACTGTTCCCAATCCTCAGGCCTATTGCTTTTCTTGTCAAATTATATGCCTCTTCCTTGAATCTGATATTATCTCTGATTTGTAAGCCACAATTTGGCCACAACTCCCTTACCACTCTTGCGTCAAGCAGGAATAAATAACTTCTGGAGTTCACCTATTTGTTCTTTAAATGCTTACCATTGCCTGTCCGCTGTCTTTCCTTTCAGTAATGTTTCCCAGTCTATCACGACCAATTTATGCCTCATATCTTTACTGAGATTCAGAGCCCTGGTCTCAGAATCAATTACCTCATCACCCACCTTGACAATGAATTCTATCATATTATGGTCACTCATCCCCAAAGGTTCTCTCACAACTGGATTGCCAACTAATCCTTTTTCATTGCACAACACCCAATGCAAAATAGCCTGATGCCTTGTTCGTTCCTCAATGCATTGCTCCAGAAAACCATACCGTATGCACTCCAAAAATTCCTCCTCTATTGTACTGTGACTAATTTGATTCTCTTAATCTATTAAAGTCACCCATAATCACAAACGTGCCTTTATCTCATGTATCTCCGATTTCCTGCCTAATGCTTTTCCTAACATTGCCACTACAATTTGGTGGTCTGTATACCACCCCTATAAACGTTATTGCCCTCTTGGTCTTTCTTAACTCGACCCATACAGATTCCACATCATCTATTCTAATACCTTTCCTCAATTGTACATTAATATCATCTTTAACACCACCACTTTTCCCTTTCTGTCTGTCCTTCCTAAACATTAAATAGCCCTCATTGTTTAGTTCCCATTCTTACTCCCTAATGCCAACGATGTCATACCCTTTTACATCTATCTGTACAACTAACTCATCCATTTCGTTTTAAAATCTCCGAGCATTCAGGTACAAAACCTTAAGAGGCACTTTTGAGATTTCTTTTCCTTTCTTTCTATTTTTTACTCAATCCTTACCTGACTCTGGCCCTTGCTTTCTCTGCCCATCACTTTCCTTATTCTCCTTACTGAGTTTTTCTCTTGTTCTTTTTTCCCCCCTGCTCTGAATCCTTGCAAAGGTTCCCATCTCCCTGTCACATTAGTTTTAACCGTCAAGGACATCAGTCCCGATCCTGCTCAGGTGTAACCCATCCAGTTTTTACAGCTCCCACCTCTCCCAGAACCAGTCCCAATACACCAGGAATCTGAAACCCTCTCCCTAACACCATCTTTTCAGCCATGTAGTCATCCTATATATCCTGCTGATTCTACGCGAGCACATGGCACAGCTAGTAATCCTGAGATCACTACCTTTGAGGTCCTACTTTTTAGCTTGCTTCCTCTCTCCCTATATTTTGCTTTTAGGATGCATTCCCTTTTTTAGCTTATGTACCAATGTATACTACGACCACAGCAGTTTGCCGTTCCCCTACAGAATGTCCTGTAGTGACTCTAAGACATCCTTGACCCTAGCACCAGGGAGGCAGTGTACCAGCTTGGAGTCTCATTTGTGACCACAGGAATGTCTATCTATTCCCTTCACAATTGAATCCCCTATAACTGTTGCATTCCCACACTTTCCACTCCTTGCCTCTTCAGCAGAACCAACCATGGTGTAACGGATTTGGCTGTTGTGTTTTCCTCTGAAAGACTATTTCTCTCAACAGTACCCAAAACAGTATATTTGTTTTGCAGTGGAATGGCCACAGAGATTCCTGCAATACCTGCCTATTTCTCTTCCTCTGCCTGATGGTCACCCGTTCCCTACCTGCCTGTGGAGTCTGAGCCACTTTTCTATACGCGCTGCCCACGATATTCTCCAATTCACGGATGCTCCTCAGTGTCTCCAGCTACTGCTCCAATTCTGAAACTCAAGCTTCCAGGAGCTGTGACTGGAGACACTTCCTGCATACATGCTGGCCCCGGGCACTGGAAACGTTCCCCGCCTCCCACATGGAGCAAGAGGAGCAAACCATAGCTTGGAGCTCTCCTGTAATGTCTTACCCCTTTAAATTAAACTTCTGAAAGATATTTTGTTTCAGATTATATCCAATTCTTCAGAGTGCTTCTTCCTGCTCTTCATTACTACCAAATATAACCTTTACAAACTTATAAACCACAGAAATGAGCTCTGAGGCTACAAATGACCGAAGTATTAAATACTTACCCGATCTTTCCAATTACCAATCAGCTCATTTCCTTGTGTCCTCTACTATTGCAGCAAGATAAGGCCACACCTTTTATCTACTCACTGTGCCTTTTTGTTTGGATAGAGAAGGAGAGAGGGAAACATTAATGGAGTGTTTCAGGTTTAACCGCTTCTTGATACCAGTTCTTCCTCTACCCATCGTACAGTCAAGATGATTGTGGCGACTTCTCTCAGAATGCTCCTCAGCGAAGCCTCTCTGCCGCTCCTGCTGGAATTTGCATGTTCTCCCCGTATCTCCATGGGTCCTCCTGGTGCTCCTACAATCCAGAGATGTGGCGTTCCTCAGGGATCAGTGCTGGGACCTTTGCTGTTTGTAATATATATGCAAATGATTTGGAGGAAATTCTAAGTGGTTTGATTAATAAGTTTGCAGACGACACAAAGGTTGATGGATTTGTGGATGGCGATGAGGACCATCAGTGGATGCAGCAGGATACAGATCAGTCGGAGACTTGGGTGGAGAGAGATGGCAGATGGAGTTTAATCCAGACAAATGTGACGTAGTGGAAGGTATAATACAGGTAGAAAATATACAGTAAATGTCAGAACCCTTAAGAGTATTGATAGGCAAAGGGATCTGGATAACCCTTAAGCTAGGCAGAAGGATCTGGGTGTACAGGTACACAGGTCACTAAAAGAGGCAATGCAAGTGGAGAAGGTAGTCAAGAAGGTGTACGGCATGCTTGCCTTCATTGGCCAGGGCATTGGGTTTAAAAATTGGCAAGTCATGTTGCGGCTTTATAGAACCTTAGTTAGACCGCACATACTGTTCAATTCTGGTTGGCACACTACCAGAGGGATGTGGAGGCTTTGGAGAGGGTACAGAAAAGATTTACTAAAATGTTGCCTGGTCTGGAGGGCATTAGCTATGAGAAGAAGTTGGAGAAATTTGGTTTGTTCTCACTGGAACAACGGAGGTTGAGGGGCTTCCTGATAGAAATCTACAAAAATATGAGAGGCATGGACAGAGTGGATGGTCAGAAGCTTTTTCCCAGGGTGGAAGAGTCAATTACCAGGAGAAATAGGTTTAAGATGCGATGGGCAATGTTTAAAGAAGGCAAGCATGCTGTATGTCTTCTTGACTCTCTTCTCCACCTGCATTGCTATTTTCAGTGACCTGTGTACCTATACACCCAGATCCCTCTGCCTAGCTGTACGAGGCAGATTTTTTACACAGAGGGTGGTGGGTGCCTGGACCTCGTGGCTGGGGGAGGTAGTGGAAGCAGACATGCTAGTGACTTTTAAGGGGTGTTTTGTCAAATACGTGAGCAGGATGGGAACAGAAGGATATGGTCCTTAGATAGGGGGTTTTAATCAATCAGGCAGAAAGCTCGGCGCAGGCTTGGAGGGTCGAAGAGCCTGTTCCTGTGCTAGAATTTTCTTTGTTCTTTGTTCTATGTGTGGTTAGGTTGATTGGCCATGCTAAATTTCCCTTAATATCAGATGGATTGGCAGGATAAATATGTGAGGTTACGGGGATTGGTCCTGAGTGAGACTGCTTTTGGTGCAGAGTCTCAGCTTTTTCATTAGTGTCATAAGTAGGCTTACATTAACACTGCAATGAAAATCCCCTATTGCCACACTCTCGTGTCTGTTCAGGTACATTAAGGGAGAATTTAGCACGGCCAATGCATCTAACCAGCAAGTCTTTCAGACTGTGGAAGGAAATGGAGGAAACCCATGCAGACACAGGGAGAATGTGCAGACTCCGCACGGACAGTGATGCAAGCTGGGAATCGAACCGAGGTCTCCGGCGCTATGAGGCAGCAGTGCTAACCACTATGCTGCCTTGGGCCGAATGGCCTCTTTCTGCACTGCAGGGCTCCAATGGGCTGGACTTTGTGATCTCGCTCACCCTGAAACCGTAAAATTCTGGGTCAGTGAACCTCTCCAAGGCCTGCCCCATGCCCGCTCCGATTTCCACGGCGGTAAAATTCCGGCCTATGACTCTTTGATCCTGGGCTCCAGAATAGCACGGTATAAATGCCAGTCTTTCATTCATAGAGACGATGAGATAGAGAGGTGGACTGTGTGACGGAAGCGAAAGGAAACTTGAGCATCTGGAGAATGTGAGGAATGTTGCCCCAGGTGGCTGGTATCTCACCGTCTGACAATGCCAAGTGATGAATGTGTGTCTCCTTTCAGCCTCACTCCCAAACACTGCAAAGCGTTGAGATGAAACTGAGCCGATTGTGGAAGCAGCTGAGGTACAAAGAGTCTGCCCGAGGCTCCCTGTGTCCAATAGAAACTGAGAGGCACTCTGATCGAAACCCGATCACGTTCTGCCAGCGGGATGCTGAGTGAACAATAGGCCAGTTGTCGTAGATAACATAAAATTATACCACATATAAATCGCTCATCTGATTTAGGAAGGATAATTTAATACACAAATAACAAAGAGAAGTACAGCACAGGAATAGGCCCTTTGGCCCTCCGAGCCTGTGCTAAGCATAATACCCTAAACTCAAAAAAAATTTCTGCCCTTACTTGGTCCATACCCCTCTTTGCTCTCTCTATTCCTGTACCCATCCAGATGCTTCTTAAATGTTGCTAATGTGCCTGCTTCCACCACCTCCTTTCCTGGCATCCAGCACCCTCTGCATGAAAAACCTCCTTCACACATCTCCCTTAAAATATCTCCCCTCTCACCTTGAATCTTTGCCCCCTTGTAATTAACATTTCCACCCTGGGAAAAAGCCTCTGACTATCCACCCTGTCCGTGCCTCTCGTAATTTTGCAGCCCCCTATCACGTCTTCCCTCAGCCTCCGTCTTTCTAATGGAAACAATCCTAGTTTATTCAACCTCTCCTCACAGTCAACACCCTCGAGGCCAGGCAACATCCTGGTGAACCTTCTTCGTACCCTCTCTGAAGCTTCCACGTCCTTCTGGGAGTGTGGTGACCAGAACTGCACGCAATACTCCAAATCTGACCTAATCCCCAAGGTTTTATGTAGCTGTAATAGGATTTCCCAACTCCTGTACTCAACGCCCCAGCTGGTGAAGACAACCACATCATATGCTTTCGTAATCACCTTGGCCACATGTGTCACCACTTTTAGTGAACTGTGGACCTGCCCGCCCAGATCCCTCTGTATGTTAATGAGACTTAGCCCAAAGGCGGGTATAAACATGGCGGGACAATTTGATAACGGGCTTTGAGGAAGAGGCGCATGCTGGTATGGACCACACAGCATTGGGAGCTGTTTCTGATGGAAGTTTGCGTCTTCTGTGCTCCCATCAACGTGAATCTTTTCAGGAGAATTTTTAATTTCTTGTCTTGTACTTTTGCAGCTCAACCTTTGAAATTCTACTAAAACTTTGGGCTGCGCTTAGCGAGGTTGGCGGGGCAGTGGGGGGACACGGTTTAGTTTAAAAGGCCAGTCGGCCTACCCAGCCTGATCCACCTTGATCCCTAACCATCGTTGCCGAGCAACCAGCTCCATTTTGAGCCTTTGGAAAGGTCTCCAGCCCTCCGAGGGGGGGGGTGGGGGGGCAGAAGCTTCCGGAATCTAAGCAAACAGGGAATAGCAGCGAGGCATTAGCATCAGTCAACTTGTCAAGGGTACAATTTTAACATCGATGCTCTTTTCACGATCCCTTTGTATTACTGGGTTCAGTTAAGAACAAAAAGTGAATTTTACAGCATGTCCTGGGGTCCAATGTACTTAGTTCAACTGACACGAGTAAAACAGATTGGTGCGTTCCCTTATTGTTGTGTGTGGGAAATGCCTGACTGCAAATCGGATACTATGGTTGGAATTTTACCTGTCCCAGTTCCGGCAGTGCTTGAGGCTCGGAGAACAGCACTTCCCCACCAGGGCCTCGGGCAACATCGTACGAAGCTCCAGCGGACAAAATTCCACCTTTCATTTCCTACATTACAACAGTGACTGTAATTTTCGAAGGAGGGGGTGGGGTGGGGGAGGCGATGGAGATCTTGCCGGCATGGCTCACTGGTCGATCGGTGTGGTGAGCCGGTAAGATCGGGCGAGAGGCGAAAGATGGGGTCCGCGCCCGGATTCTCATCCCTCGCGATGTCACCGGCACTGATCTAGAGGCAGAATCGGCTCCACCCCCAGAAAGCCCTATTTGAATATTCATTAGTGAATTTACATCTCATTGGTGAGGCCGAGACACTGTCCGACATTTTTAGAACAATTGCAGCTAGAAGCCCACCCAAAAGAAAAATCACCGCGATTCTCTCCCGTTTTCATGTTTGTTAACATTTAGAATTTGCTTTTAATAAAATTGCCACCGACAGTCTTTCATTCGCTGTAAAGTTATCATTAATCATAGAACCCTTACAGTACAGAACCCATTCAGCCCGTTGAGTCTGTTCCAAACCACAATCCCATCCAGATTCTATTCCTATAGTCCCCCACATTTACCCTGCTAATACTCCCCTGACAACTGAGGGTCAATTTAGCCGAATCAACCTAACCCGTTCATCTTTGGACTGTGGGAAGAAACTGGAGCACCCAGCAGAATTAATTGTGTCCTTGATTGTAGGTCTCAGGCCTTTCAGTTTAGTGAACTGTCCAGCTCTCACGATTAACAAAACTAAAACCCATTGAATCATAGAACATTTACAGTGCAGAAAGGGGCCATTCAGCCCATCGAGCTTGCATTGATAATACCACTCAGACCCTATCCCCATAACCCCACATACTTAACCTAGCTAATCCCCGACAATTTAGCACGACCAATCCTTCTAACCCGCACATCTTTGGACTGTGGGAGGGAACCGGAGCAGCTGGAGGAAACCCACGCAGACACGGGGAGAATGTGCAGACTCCACAGAGACCCAAGGCCGGAATCGAGCCCAGGACCCTGGCGCTGTGAGGCAGCCGTGTTAACGCCACCGTGCTTGCCCCGTGGGCTGTGGGGAGTTGTTGGCTGTAGAAAAAGAAACGCTACAGAAATGCGAACCACTGGTGTGAGCCTGCCGCTTTTAAAAAGAAAAGTCTTCCACAGCCCGATGTCTCTCTGAGTGATCGTGGGAGGAGCACGTGATGCGATCCTCCTCGCTAAACAGGGCCGTGTTACCCCACGGGGGACTGGCAGCTCACAAACCTGAGGCTCTTCCTCACCAGTACACTTTTGCTTTTAAGCACCATCTGCCGCTAAAAGGCCTGGGATTGAAGCTTTGACGACGCTCGCTGCTCTGGTGCGGAACTGTTCTGGGCTGTCAGGCTTGTCTCCAGCCTGTACATATGGCACACTGACAGAATTAGCTGGAATGCTGTTAGGCAGCATTGTATAACCCCCAGCCAGTTCTCATAAGCATTGTTATTGGGAAATGCATACATCTTGCTCTGGGGCAGTGGTGAGGGGGGGAGTTTGCAATAACATCACTGTCAGCACATCCTTAACACAATTCTTCCCCAGATCCCTCCCCCTCCGCTGGAACTCCCAGAAGGAAAGGAAGTCACAGCGAAACAGGGGAAATGAGAATACGGCTCCCAACTGTATCCGGAGTCATCTTAATTCTTCATAAGGCGTCCGCAGGTATATGAAACTCTCCAAGAAGAGGAGAGGAATGAAAAGTTCAGAAGTGAAACGGCTTGATTTTCACTCAGTAGGGAGGTTAAGGGATGGAGGTAAGTGAATGGGGTTAAGATACAGATCGGGCATGATGTCACTGAGTGGTGAAACGGGATAGAGGATAGCCGATCGCTTCCTCCTGCTCTTGTGTTCCTGATAAAGGTGAGAGTGGAAATGATGATTTGCCTTTATCTCTCTGCTTTCAGAGCACCAAGGTCAATATGGCCCTTCTTACTCTCAGACCTGTGACACCATCTGGGGACAGACCAAGATAGGTGATTGGAACCACAACATTCGCAAAACCAATTCGATTTGACAACCTGATCTTCCAATCCAGTTCTCTCTCCTACGTAAAGATTGCTCATTGCCATCATCTCGGTCAACTGACTCAAGAACAGCTTCTCCCCTGCTGCCGTCAGGGGGGTACGTTGGGTGGCGCAGTGGTTAGCACTGCTGCCTCACAGTGCCAGGGACCCAGGTTCGATTCCCAGCTTGGGTCATTTTCTATGCAGAGTCTGCTCATTCTCCCCACGTCTACGTGGGTTTTCCTCCGGATGCTCCGGTTTCCTCCCACAATCCGAAAGACGTGCTGGTTAGGTGCATTGGCCGTGCTAAATTCTCCTACAGTGTACCCGAACAGGCGCTGGAGTGTGGCGACTGGGGGATTTTCACAGTAACTTCATTGCAGTGTTAATGTCAGCCTACCTGGGGCACCAAATAAAGGCCAAAAATTGGCCTTTATTTCACAGAGAACAGAGTATAACAATAAGTAAGTCCTGCTGAAAGTATACAAGACACTACTTAGTCCGCCCCTGGAATAATGTGAAATATTTTGGCCCCTTATCTAGGGAAAGATATACAAACATTGGAGTCACAAGATTGATCCCAAATATGAGGAATTTTTTTATGAGGAGAAGTTGAGTGGGTTGGGCCTGCACTCATTGGAGCTTAGAAGAATGAGAGGCAACCTTATTGAGACATAAAGGATTCTCGGGTGATTGACAGGGTCGGTGCCGAGAGGTTGTTTCCTCTTGTGGGAGAATCTAAGAGCAGAGGGCATCATCTCACAATGAGGGGTTGCTCATTAAGACAGAGGCGAGGAGGAATTTCTTCTCTCAGAGGATAGTGAATCTGTGGAATTCTTTACCACACAAGGCTTGGGCGTGAAGTATGTTCAAGGCTGATGTTGATTTTTAATCAGTAAGAGAATCGAGGGTTATGGGGACAAGGTGAGGTAATGGAGTTGAAGATTGTCATATCAGATCAGTAACGATCGCATTGAATATCAGAGCAGGCTCGATGGGCTGAATGGCCTACTTCTGCTCCCCATCTTATGGCTTTCTGAGGGCAATCTTCCAAGGAATCCAGGCCCCTTTAATTTCTTGTCTTCGTGCATTTCCAATTTTGCACCAAAATCTTTATCGCGAAGGGAATTGTTGAGGAAGAATGTGTCTTTCATGTGGCACATAGACCACCCAACACCTCCTCAAAGCACTGAAACAGTCAGAAGCATTGACATTGAAATGTTACAATCCTAGGACAACAACTACCCTGGTGATAGATGCCTCACAGAAAGCTCTGCATGCTTTACAAGAAGGCAAAAGAATGATATTTACTGCAAATTTCTATCTGTCACACAAATCCGGGTTCTCCAACATTGACCAGGTAGCATTCGCTTTGATGTTTGGAATCACACCTGTGTATTGGGCAAAAATACCTGGGGTAGAGACCGACCACGACCACTAGAGATAATTTGGCAATAGCCATTGACCAGTGTACCAGCAATGTCTCTTCATACAAACTCAGTGAGCTGGCTGTGAGATAAGGTACAACCATCGAACGGTTCCAGCACAGAAGGAGGCTATTCAGTCCACTTTGTCCATGCTAGCCAAAGAACACTCAGGTCCTTTCCTAATCCCATCTTCCTGCACCCAGCTCATAACCCTGTGGTCCACAGCACTCATAGTGCATATCCAGGTAGTTTTTAAAAGGAGCTTTCAAACACCAGGTTAAAGTCCAACAGGTTTACTTGGAAACATGAGCTTCTGCTCCTTCATCAGGTGAGTGAAGAGGTCGGTTTCACAAACACGGCCGATATAGACAGAGACAAAATTGCAAGATAATGGTTGGAATCCAAGATTTTTAGGTAATCAAGTCTTTACAGGTACAGACAGTGTGAGTGGAGAGAGGGATAATCACAGGTTAAAGGGGTGTGAATTGCTTGAAGCCAGAACAGTTAGTAAGATCTAACAATCCAGACCAAATAGTGGGGTTACACACAGTGTGACATGACCCAAGGCTGTATCATAAATGTGGAACTTGGCTATCAGTTTCTACTTTGTCGTGTGTCTTGAAGGCCGCCTTGGAGAACCCTTACCCGAAGATTGGAAACTGGAATGCCCGTGACTGCTGAAGTGTTCCCCCGACTGGAAGGGAACACTCCTGCCTGGCGATTGTTGGCGAGGTGTCCATTCCTCCATTTTGGGAAGAGTTTAGGGTCTCTGCCTCCTCCACCAACTCGGGCAGCGAATTCCAAGCTTGTGATGACATTGGATACAGATTGACAACCCCAGCGAAAACAGGAGGTAAACCCTTAAATCTACACCTTGGAGTTGAACTTGAAGATGTTCTCCAAATTGATCAAGTACATTTTGCACAAATGGCCACAGCTACAATGAGAAACAGTGAAAGGTGCTACACCACAGAAACTGGGGGGGGATCATCATCGCAGGAAGTTCTGATTTAATTCAATGTGTCTATAATAAGTCCTCAAAGGCTGAAGTGTCTTCACCAAAATCCTTTTATTTACAAGTCAGAAGATAGCGAATAGAATGATGTCAGTCAGCCGTCTGTACGAGTCCCAGAGGAACTGACACGCCTGGTTAACCACAAAGCAAGAGGCTCCCTGATTGGCCCATCAATTTAGCCCTTAATCAGGGAGATTATATTCTAACAGGCCCACCTCAATTGCCTGATTAAAGTCACTGCACTGCCAATGAACACGAGACATTTTACCGTAAGTGGGACTGAGTCATTTCTTCCACCTTTTTCCGTTGGGAATAAGCTACAAAAGTCTAAGGACACGTACCAATTGACTCAAGAACAGCTTCTTCCCTGGTGCTGTCAGACTTTTGAATGAACCTACCTCGCATTAAGTTGATCTTTCTCTGCACCCTAGCTGTGACTCTAACACAACGTTCTGCACTCTCTCATTACCTTCTCTATGAACAGTATGCTTTGTCTGCATAGTGCACAACAAACAATAATTTTCACTGTATCCCAACATACGTGACAATAAATAAATCAAATCAAAATCAAAATTTTCCAAGGCAGCTAATTCCTCAGACAGGAATCTTGGCAACCTTCGTCACTCAGACATGGGCATAGATTGGATGAGAAGATTTCCAAGGGAAACAATCTATTGCCAGATTTGAGCAGTGACATTGAAATCTTCATCAAAAAGCCAGGGCAGGGTGGCACGGTGGCACAGTGGTTGGCACTGCTGCCTCACAGCTCCAGGGACCTGGGTTCAATTCCGGCCTCAGGTCACTATGTGGAGTTTGCAACTTCTCCCCACGTTTGCCATAGTTTCCTCCGGCTGCTCCAGTTTCTTCCCACGGCCTAGAGTTGGCCCTGCTAAATTGTCCTTTAGCATTCACAGGCGTGCGGGTTAGGTGGATTGGCCATGCTAAATTATCCCTTAGTGTCCAATGGTATGTAGGTCAGGAGGATTAGCCATGACAAATGTGCAGGGTTACGGGCATGGGGCGGGCAGGATGTGCTTTCGGAGAGTCAGTGCAGACTTGATAGGCTGAATGGCCTCTTTCTGCACTGTAGGGTTTTCTTTGGCAGAAACATGTACCAAGTTAGCACAAAGAGCCGTTTATTCCTCAGTTCCAAAGATACTATCTTTGGTCCAAACTCATATTTGTGTCCATGGCATTGTTAACTATTTAACGTGGCATATTGCAGGAGCCTTGGTGAGTTGCTGCAGTGTAGCCTACAGGCACTGCTAGCACTGGTGCTGGAGGGAGTGAGTGTTGAAGGTGGTGCACTTGGAGCCAGCCACATGAGTTGCTTTGACCTAGAATGGATCATGCTTCTTGAGTGATGTTGGAGCTGCACTTGTCCAGGCAATTTCTAATTTATGCCTTTTGGATGGTGGACAGGCTTTTGGAGAGTCAGGAGGTGAGTTACTCTCCACAGGATTCTGCCGTGACTCTCACTAACTTTTGCAGATGCCCCATAGAAAGCATTCTTTCCCGATATATCACAGCCTGGTCTGGCTCCTGCTCTGCCCAAGGCTAAAAGTGTGAGGTAATGCACTAAAAGTGTGAGGTAATGCACTTTGGCAGGAACAATAAACGTGTAGAGTATAGGGCTAATGGTAGGGCTCTTAATAGTGTTGAGGAACAGAAGGATCTTGGTGTATGTGTCAATAGATCCCTGAAAGTAGGCAGTCAAGTGGATAAAGTTGTTAAGAAGGCATATGGAGTCTTACCTTTTATTGGTAGGGGGATTGAATTTAGGAGCCGCAGCATCATGTTGCAACTGTACAAAACTCTAGTGCGGCCGCACTTGGAGTATTGTGTGCAGTTCTGGTCCCCACGTTATAAGAAAGATGTGGAGGCATTGGAGAGGGTACAGAGGAGGTTTACCAGGATGTTGCCTGGTATGGAGGGCAGGTCCTATGAAGAGAGGCTGAGGGATTTGAGGTTGTTTTCGTTAGAAAGGAGGCGGCTAAGAGGGGATCTTATTGAAGCATATAAGATGATTAGAGGTTTAGATAGGGTGGACAGTGATAGCCTTTTTCCTAGGATGGAGAAAGCTAGCACGAGGGGACACAGCTTTAAATTAAGGGGTATGAGTTATAGGACGGATATCAGAGGTAGGTTCTTTACTCAAAGAGTGATTAGGGAGTGGAATGCCCTGCCTGCAGCTGTTGTAGATGCGCCAAGTTTGGTGGCGTTTAAGAGGTTAGTTGATAAGTATATGGAAGAGAAGGGAATGGTTTAGTTTGGAGGGGCATTGCTTTTTATTTTGGTCGGCACAACATCAAAGGCCGAAGGGCCTGTTCTGTGCTGTTATGTTCTATGTTCTATGTTCTATGAACCTGAAAGGGTTGTGAATGTAGCCCAATCCATTACGCAAACCAGCCTCCCATCCATTGACTCTGTCTACACTTCTCGCTGTCTTAGAAAAGCTGCCAGCATAATTAAGGACCCCACACACCTCAGACATGCTCTCTTCCACCTTCTCCCTTTTGGAAAAAGCTACAAAAATCCAACCGACTCAAGAACAGCTTCTTCCCCGTTGCCATCAGACTTTTGAATGGACTTACTGTATATTAAGTTGATCTTTCTCTACACCCTAGCTATGACTGTAACACTACATTCCGCACTCTCTCCTTTCCTTCTCTATGAACGGTATGTTTTGTCTGCATAGCACACAAGAAACAATACTTTTCACTGTGTATCAGTACATGTAAAAATAATTAGTCAAATCTAAAGGATTGCCAGCCTCTGATTTACTCTTGGAGCCACAGTATTTGTATGGTTGGGGAACGTGTCCAGTTCGGGTTCTGGTCAATGGTAACCCTCCCACCCTGAAGATGTTGATAGCAGGGTGATGGATTTTGTTTCTGGGGGGTTGAGAAAAACACGATAAAAATTCAACTCTTCCACAGTGTTTGATTTTTGTTGCGGTTTCTCGGCAGCGGGGAATTGTCAACCCCAATCAGGTGTGTTCCGAAGTGTGAAACATCCTGCCAGTAAAGTAGCAAAAAAGCAGCCTCACTCAGGGAATAGGATTATTTGCTGTTATCTCGGTTGTACCCACTGCTCCCAGATTCGAGTTCAAAGCAGTTTGATAAGCTGGTTGGACTACTCTCTCACCGGTGGGACATGCAGCCACAGAGCAGAGCCATAGAACATAGAACATTACAGCACAGTACAGGCCCTTCGGCCCTCAATGTTGTGCTGACCAGTGGAACCAATCTAATGACCCTCTAACCTAAACTATTCCAAAGTTATCCATACGCCTATCCACTGACCATTTGAGCCTTGGGCATGGTAACATCTGTGGCCAGGGTCAGGGATCAGGCCCCAGGAGAAATTAAGAGGAGGCCAAGAAAGACTTGTTTCTTCCATGGTCCCTTTCATCCCAGTGCATCTTACGGTCAATGAAGCACTTCCAAAAAGTAGTCAGTGCTGTGAGAAGACCATAAGGTATAACAGCAGAATTAGGCCATTCAGCCCATCTGCTCTGCCATTCAATCATGGCTGATATGTTTCTCAACCCCATTCTCATATCTTTTCCCTGTAACCTTTGATCCCCTTACCGATTAAGAACCTATCTATCTCTGACTTTAACATATTCAGTGACCTGTACTCCACAACTTTCTGTGACAATGAATTCCACTGTCAAAAGAAATTCCTCCTCATCTCGGTTCTGAAGGATTATCCCTTTAATCTGAGGCTGTGCCCTCAAATCCTAGTCTGTCCACATCCACTGTGTCCAGACCTTTCAGGGTTCATAGAGTCATAGAATCCCTACAGTACAGAAGGAGGCCATTTGGCCCATCGAGTCTGTACTGGCCACAATCCCACCCAGACCTTATTCCTATAACCTCACATATCTAATCCCCTTGACATTAGGGTCAATACAGCATGGCTAATCAACCTAACCTGCATGTATTTGGATTCTGGAAGGAAACTGGAGCACCCGAAGGAAACCCATGCAGATATGGGGAGAATGTGCAGACTCCACACAGACAGTGACCCGAGGCTGGGAATTGAACTCGGGTCCCTGGCATTGTGAGGCAGCAGTGCTAACCACTGTGCCACCGTACCACCCAATACGTTTCTGTAAATTTCAGTGAGATCCCCCTTTATCCTTCTCAACTCCATCAAGCACCAACCTAGAGTCCCCACATGCCTCACACATGAAGCTTTTCATTTCTGGGTTGTCATGTGGGAAAGATGGCAGTCAGTTTGTGCAGAGCAAGATCCCATTAACAGCTCATGAGCTGATAACCAGCTCCAATGAACAATCCTGACTATCAGTCAGGGCTCGAAGCAGGGCTTCTTTAAGAGTATTTGGTTCTCACTTCAGGGCGCAGAAGCGGTGTAGGTTTGAAAATTCAGCCAAAGGATGGCAGCTTGGAAGGTGCAGTACCCCCTGCAGCGGCAAAGTCGGGATGGTATTTGTCCTCATCTCTCATCGATTGAGACTCTGATCAGGCGTCCCTCTGGCGTGGGTGCCACCCACTGACCCACAGCCGACATGGTTCAGCGCTTCCCCAAAGGAGAGAAAAATGGCACAGTGGTTAGCACTGCTGCCTCACAGCGTCAGGGACCTGGGTCCAAATCCTGCCTCTGGCCATTGTCTGTGCAGAGTTTGCACATTTTCCCCACCTCTGCGTAAAATAAAGTAAAATTTTAAAGCTTGTTTATCAATCACAAGTAGGAAATAAAGCCACTGTGAAAATCCTCCAGTCGCCACACTCTAGCACCTGTAGGGGTAACAGTGAGGGAGAATTTAGCACAACCAATACACCTAACCAGCATACCTTTGGAGTGTGAGAGGAAACCAGAGCAACCGGAGGAAACCCACGCAGACACGGGGAGAATGTGCAAACTCGAGTGCTCACTTTTCCTCTCACAATCCAAAGATGCGTGTCTTAGATGGACACATTAGTGAACCTTGACCACATCTGATGAAGGAACATTGTTTCCGAAAGCTTGTGAGATTACTATCAAATAAACCGGTTGGACTTTAACCTGGTGTAGTGAGACTTCTTTACTGTGTTTACCCCAATCCAACGCCAGCATCTCTACACTTTAGATGGATTGGCCATGCTAAATTGCCCCTTCGTGTCGGGGGGATTAGCAGGGTAAATGTGTGGGGTTACGGGGATAGGGCCTGGGTGGGTGTAGACTTGATGGGCCAAATGGTCACCTGTGCGGATTCTATGAGAACAGGGGGGGAAGAAAAATGTCAGAATCCACATTAAACAAAGGGATCGCTCCCAACGTTCCAGACTGAGAAGGGAAATCCATTAATTTGTGGTAATTGGTGTGTTTCCTGAGGTTAATCAGAACTGACATTTGATGAATAAAAGATTAATCTGTTCACAATAGGTGTTGAGATGAGGAATGAGGGCGGCGTTGGCACACACCAGCCAGACATTTAGCCCCCAGTTTCATTCTGTTTTTTATTCCTTCCCAGCTACCTTCTGGCAGCCATGTGAATGAAGTCAGCGATGGCTCCTGCTGTGCGAGTGACAACAGGCCAGGCACTCAGCTCACAGTACTGCTGCCCTGGGCTTGTAGGCACCAGGTCTGATAGCACAGCTGTCTCAGGCCTCACACTTACCCTCAGCCGTGCAGATGTGCACTTAAACCGTGAGGTAATTAATATCGCTGCAGTGCACCCATATGCTCACCCCGGCTGACACTGCCCCCTTGTGCCTGCTCCTTCCCCGTTCCCTACTCATAGAAAAGACCGGTTGGGATCAGTATTCTTATTACTGGCGTCTCATTTTCAAGTGTACAAGACCACTGAAGGAGGCCATTCGGCCCACTGAGTCTGTACCGACCACAATCTCACCCAGATCCTGTTCCCATAAACCCATGCATTTACTCTGCCAATCCCCCTAACCCTAAGGATCAATTTCGCATGGCCAATCTGCCAAACTCTCACATCTTCCAGACTGGATTTTTTTTATCCCTTCATGGGACGTGGGCGTTGCTGTTTGGCCAGCATTCATTGGCCATCCCTAGTTGCCTGAGGACAGTTGAGAGTCAACCACGTTGCTGTGGCTCCGGACTCACATGTAGTAAGAAGTCTCACAACACCAGGTTAAAGTCCAACAGGTTTATTTGGTAGCAAAAGCCACCAGCTTTCGGAGCACTGATCCTTCATCGAGTCAGTGGGACTTCTGTTCACATATAAAGACACAAACTCAATTTACAAAATAATGATTGGAATGCGAGTCTTTGCACATAATCAAGATTATTGAGTTTGTGACTTTATATGCCCTGTTCATATACAGAACTCCCACTCACCTGACGAAGGAGCAGTGCTCTGAAAGCTGATGGCTTGTGCTACCAAATAAAGCTGTTGGACTTTAACCTGGTGTTGTGAGACTTCTTATTGTATTTACCCCAGTCCAACGCCAGCATCTCCACATCATCACATGTAGGCCAGAACAGGTAAGGATGGCAGATTTCCTTCCCTAAAGGGGATTAATGAACCAGATGGGTTTTTTCCAAACAAGGAGCAATGATTTCATGGTCATCAGTAGATTCTTAATTCCAGATACTTTTTATCAAATTCAAATTTCACCATCTACCGTGGCGGGATTCGAACCTGGGTCCCCAGGATATTAGCTGAATTTCTGAATTAATGGTTTAGCGATAATACCACTAGGCCATTGCCTCCTGATGTAAACCTGATGCTGAGCAGGCAGAAAGCAGTGCCTTCAGGCAACTGGTGAAGGAAAAAAGGAAAACAGAGGGAAGTCATTGGTGGCAATATCGCTGAGGGAAACTGAGAACGGTGCAAAGGAACTAACAACTGTGTGGCTGAGGCACTTCAGATAAATGTTAGAGCCTCCCCTTGATCTGGCTAACAGCCTGGTGGGAACAAATATTACCCCAGACAATTGAATCATAGAATTGTTATGGAACAGAAGAGGCCATTTGCCCCATTGTGTCTGCAGCGGATAGTAACCAACATTCTGTTCTCTGAGGGTCCAATACACCAACTGGAACCACACATTTGGATGCACACCAGATGTGTTCAGTTGTGCAGGGATTAGGAAAGGATAGGAATGGGCACAACTCCTCAACTCCCCGATGAAACCCATGGTTTAGATGCATTGAAAATAGATGCAGGAGTAGGCCATTCGGCCCTTTCAGCCTGCACCACCATTCAGTGTGATCATTGTTGATGGTGCAGTTTCAATATCCCATTCCCACTTTCTCTCCACACCCCTTGATCCGTTTAGCCACAAGGTCCATGTCCAGCTTCTTCTTCAACATCTCTAATGAACTGATCCCAACAGCTTTCTGTGGGAGAGAATTCCATCGAGTTCACAACTCTCTGAGTGAAGAAGTTCTTCCTTATCTCAGTCCTGAATGCTTTACTCCTTATTCTTAGACTGTGACCCCTAGTTCTGGACTTCCTCAACATTGGGAACATTCTTCCCATATCTACTCTGTCCAGTCCCATCAGGATTTTAAATGTTTCTATGAGATTCCCTCTCATTCTCCTAGATTCCAGTGAGTACAAATCCAGTCAATCCAGCCTCACGTCATACATCAATCCTGCCAATACAGGGATCAGTCTGGTGAACCTTCGCTGGACTATTGCAAGAATGTCCTCCTTCTGACCAGGAGATCAAAACTGCACACAGTACTCAAGGTGTGGACTCTCCAAGGCAGCAAGACACCCATACTCCTATATTAGGGAGCTTGCCCCAAAATAAGGGGAAGCAGATTTAGGACTGAGTTGAGGAGGAGCTTCTTCACACAAAGAGTTGTGAATCCGTGGAATTCCCTACCCAGTGAAACAGTTGGGGCTACCTCATTGAATGTTTCTAAGGCAAGAAACAGTGAAGGAATTAAGGGTTATGGTGAGCAGGCGGGTAAGTGGAGTTGAGTCCATGAAAAGATCAGCCATGATCTTATTGAGTGACGGGACAGGCTCGAGAGGCCGGATGTCCTGCTCCTAGTTCTTATGTTCTTATATTCAAATCCTCCTGATATGAAGGCCAACATGCCATTAGCTTTCCTCACTGCCTGCATGCCAATCTTTAGCGATTATTTCACCATGACACCCAAGTCACGTTGCACTTCCCCTTTTCCTAAACTGCCACCATTCCGAAAGTTTTTTTTTAATTTATCAATGTCACAAGTAGGCTTAAACTGCAATGAAGTTACTGCAAAAAATCCCCGAGTCGCCACACTCCAGCGCCTGTTTGAGGGAGAATTTAGCATGGCCAATCCACCTAACCAGCACGTCTTTGGAGTGTGGGAGGAAACTGGAGCACCGGGGGAAAACCCACACAGACATGGGGAGAATGTGCAAACTCCACTCAGACAGTTACCCAAGCTGGGAATCGAACCCGAGGCAGCAGTGCTAACCACTGTGTCGTTCCTGCAATAAATTCCCTTCCTGTTTTTGCCATCAAAGTGGATAACCTCACATTTATCCACATTATATTCCATTTGTCAGGTTATTATCCACTCAGCCAGCCTGTCCAAGTCCCCCTGCAGCCTCTTAGCATCCTCCTCACAGCGCACACTGCCTATTTAGTGTCCTTTACGCACTTAGGCAGCGATTCTCCCATTCTGACCTGCTAATGTTTTCGTGCGTCGGGGTCTGGAGATGTGTGTGTGCGCCGAATCACAGAGTTTGCGTATGTGTTGCCCATGCGTGCGCATCTCCCACCACCTCTGGAGAGCAGGCACAGTGGGGACTACGTAGGAAATAGGCAGGAAAACCAGGTAAGTACTTTAAGTCTATTTTTAATGTTATTTGAATGTGATTATCGAGGTCGGGACTGAATTCTCCAGGCCTGATAATATCTCCCAACCCGCCAATGAAATTCACTCCAACAGGGTTAGCTTCACACTTCTGGGGAACTAGCGGGAGACTCTGTTGGAGTGAAGGGGGGAATAATTAGAACCCCCCCCCAGGGAAGTCAGGCGATAATGGGGTGGGGGTGAGGTATGTCCCCTGGGCATGGACACGCTGACAGTACCAGCCTGTGCCTCCTGACACTGCCCAAGGGGCAAAGTGCCCATGTTTAGGGAGTACCTTGGCACTGTCCATTGGGCAATGGGCAGAGCCAAGGGGGTGGGGCATAAGGGCAGGGGCTTAGGGGCAATTGGTGGGTGTGGAGGGGGGGTCCCACTGCCATTCATGGGAATCAGTTGGGACTGGAGTGAGGCCAGTAATTGGGGCAAGTTGGAGTGGTCTGCTGGGGTTGGTGGGGGTGGGGGTGGAATCTGCCTCCCTGTGGGGAGGGATGGGTCTGCAAGGCTGGTGGTGGTGGGGGGGGCGTTCTGTCTTCTGGGGAGGGAGGCGGAAGATCACCACTGCCAGGGGGAAGGAGCCTGGACATCAGGACAGGGTGAGTCAGGGGTGTTGCGGGGGCTGCAGTTGAGCAGTGATGGAGGGGGATCACTATGGGGGGAGTGGGGATGGGGCCGGGGAGCATCAAGCTGGCCAGCAAACGGGGAGACTGAAAGATCGGAGCCACTGCACATACATAGAACTCCAGAACTGTCAAACTCTGGGGCAGATCGGCCCCCGCCACTCCCAGGTTTTCAATGAGATCCCCGATTGTGACCTCTGCAATGCACAGAGTGTGGGAGAGATGGATGTGAAATCCCACTGAAAAAAAATTGCGATTTACACGATTTTCCCAGCAAATTCAATACTTTTTTTAGGAGAATCGTAGAATCCTACAGTGCAGAAAGGCCATTCAGCCCCATCAAGTCTACACGAATTACAATTCCATCCAGGTCCTATCCCTATGCATTTGCCCTAGCTTGTTCCCCTGACACTAAGGAGCAATTTAACACGGCCAATCTACCGAACCTGCACTTCTTTGCATTGTGGAGGTAAACCAGAGAGGAAACCTGGAGGAAGCCCACGCAGACACGGGGAGAACGTACAAACTCTACACAGAGAGTGACCCAAGCGGGGGATTGAACCCAGGTTCCTGGCACTGCAACGCTAACCACTGTGCCACCACGCCACACCGAAAATCGCCCCATTAATCTCTTAATGTCTATTGTTCTTTTTGTTAATGACCTGCGTGTGGCTACACCGGACATATTACAGAGTTTGCTGATGATGTAAAGTTTGGTAATATAGGAAACAGTGACAGGGTTGGTAAATGTCCCTCTGAGGGCATAGATGCCCACTGAGATGGCCAGGCACAAGGTAGATGAAGTTTAATTCAGTAAAGATGCATTTTTGGTAGGAAGTGTAAGACAAGGCATTGTAAACTAGATATTACAATTCTTAAATAAGGGTGAACGAACAGAATGAGCTGGGTGCAGACAAAGACACATCTTTGAAAGTGCCAGGGTCAGTAGGCAAGGCTGGCATGGTGGCACAGTGGTTAGCTGCCTCACACCGCTGGGTTCAGCTTCCAGTCTCAGGTGTCTGATTGGAGTTTGCACATTCTCCCCGTGTCTGAGTGGTTTTTTTCCCGTGTGCTGCAATTTCCTCCCACAGTCCAAAGATGTGTGGGTTAGGTGCATGTTAAATTGCCCCTTAGTGTCAGGGGGACCAGCTCGGGGTAAATGCATGGGGATAGGACCTGGGTGGGATTGTGGCCGATGCAGACCTGATGGGCTGAATGGCCTCCCTCTGCACTGTAGGGATTCTATGATTTTATGAGTCAATAAGGCTGTTCGAGAAGCATTTTCACAGCTGCCATAGAACCCCAAAAAGAAGGGGTTACGGTAAACTTTACTCATCCCTGCTTAGGCTTCAATACGGTTGTGAAAGGTGCTATACAAATGCAGGTTAGCTTCTCTCTTCCACAGACATTGGGAGTCAGGTGTCCCACATTTGCCTGCCCCTGAGGAAGCCATCCCACCCCCCTGCTCAAAGCACTCATGCCGGGGATCAAACTTGTTTCTTCTTTAAATAATAAATGCGTTCCTTCTGGGAAAAGTGCTTCTGAGTCCGTCCGGCCTGTAATTGGTCCGGGCGGGTAATCGGACCACTGCCGGGATTGTCTGGTGATGATGGCAAACGCCACTCCTAATTGTAAATGTCACGCTGGTTCCTGGGCTTCTAACGGTGATTATCAGCAGCCAAGTCCATTTAGATATTAAGCACGCATCACCAACAGGGATATTGTCTCCAAGGAGCTGTCAAGGACAATGCTAAGTGGAGGTTACAGAGTCTGCCTTGCGTCCAGGAAGCCGGGGGTTCTTAGTCACGGACAGGGAAGTGAATGAGGAGGAATGCTGAAAGCACTGCGCTGTAAATTAATTAGTTAATGCACTCCCCTCTTTGATTCATTTCCACTGTGTCCTCACCTCGGAGGGCATCAGACTTTTCTCGTTTCTTGCTTCTCTCATTCAAGCAGTGAGGTCCGGATCTTCACCTAAGCCTTAGATCGCAGAACAAAATAGGCCAACCCTCATCCCATTTACTCCGAGTTAGTAGATTGGCAAACTGCTATTCACCATTAACACAGTGTCAATAAAACGGAAAACTTCTCTCGCCTTCGCACTGTGGAAATTGCAATCCCTTTCCTTCTTATCTGTAGAATCCCTAAAGTGTAGAAGGAGGGACATTCGATCCATTGAGCTTGTACTGACCACATCCCACTCAGGCCCTATCGCTGTAACCCTTCTTAACCCCCCTCCATAGCATGACCAATCAACCTAACCCGCACTTTGGAAGGAAACCAGAGGAAACCCAGGCAGACATGGGGAGAACATGCAGACTCCACGCAGAGAGTGACCCGAGGCTGGAATTGAACCTGGGTCCCTGGCACTGTGAGGCAGCAGTGCTAACCACTGTGTGCCACCTTGCTGCCTCTATCCATATCTGAAGAATAACAACAATAATAAATTGCATTTTTATAGCAACTCAATGCACTTCGAAAGAATGCCTATTAGAATAATTTGACATCTAACCACATAGGAGCCAGGATTGTACAGCCCTGACACCGGGATTCTCCGGCTGTTCACACCAGCGGGATTCTCCAGTCCCGTCGGCAGCACACCACCCACCCGCAACTTTCCCACCGGAGTGGAATGGGAATTCACATTGACAGTGGTGAGACCAGAGAATCTCATCACTAGCAAACAACCCACCGCTTCCTCCCACCAGCAGGGGACAACACAGCTGGGAAGCCAGAGAATCTGCCACTTTGTGTCTCCCACCAGTGAAGGCCAATTAAAATGCCATTTACTTCGACAGGAGTGTAATAAACCCCACTCCCTCCCCGAGGACCTTCCCGCATAGCTAATACCCTCCATACCAGGCAATATCATGGTAAATCATGGAGGGGGTGGGGGGCAAAGAAGTTGCATACAAGCCTGGGCCACTGGATGTGGGGAAAGAGGGGCAAAAACCTGGTTAAAAGGGACCCCTTATTACAGAGGGAAAAGGGTGGTGGAGGGAGAGAGTTCCAGATCCTAGAGTCTTGGTAGCTGAAGGCACAGCGTGACAGTGATAGAGCGATTAGAATTGGAGATGTTCAGGATGCCTGAATAGATGGAGTGCAGTATTTCAGAGGCTTGTGAGATAAAGGCGATTATAGAGACAGGGAAGGATGATACCACAGAGCAGCAATGGGCAACCTAGGGCTAAGGTATGAGCCACATGGGTGGCCCTCCTTCATCTCAGTTGGCCGCAAGATTGGCACAGTGGCATTGGGGTTAGCACTGCTGCCTCGCAGCGCCAGGATCCTGTATTTGATTGCACATTCTTCTCATTTCTGCGTGGGTTTCACTGGATGCTCCAGTTTCCCCCCACAGTCCAAAGATGTGCGGGTTAGGTGGATTGGCTGTGCTAAACTGACCCTTAATTACAGAGGGACTAGCAGGATAAACACATGGAGTTATGGGTATAGGGCCTGGATGGGATTGTTGTAGATTCAATGGGCCGAATGGTCTCCTTCTGCACTGTAGGGATTCTACGATCTTTTAAATTGCCTCTGAGTGACCCAAGACGTGTGTGGGTTAGGTGGATTAGTCGGATAAATTCTCCGGATTACAGGGATAGAGTGGGGAGCCTGGGTAAGATGCTCTGTTGGAGAGTCAGCACGGAGTCAACAGGCTGAATGGCCTCCGGGAATTCTATGAATTCTAAGTTGAACAAATTCACTAACCGTGACCCTGTGAATGAGATTAAATGCATTTAACACATGTTGAATATTTCACAACACATTGCAGAAAATGCTTAATCATTGATATATTTATAGAACTGTCATCAACATCGAATGATAAAAACAAAAGAAATATTGACGCTTTGGACACAGAGGGAGCACACGGCTCTCAAGGTCAATTTTGTGAGCAATCAGCACGCACCTCACTTCACTGGTTCTCACTTCACCGTGAATCACTTCATTCACACCAGTCGGAAAAGGAAGTACACAGAGAGAAAGCAGCAGAATGCAGCAGGTCTGTACGCGGTCAACAAAATGTCTCGTGGGCCTAAGGGTCAACTTAGCGTGGCCAACCCAGCTAATCTGCACGTGGTTGGACTGTGGGAAGAAACCAGAAACCCGGAGGAAACCCACACAGACACAGTCCACACAGACAGTGACCCAGGCCAGGAATCGAACCCAGGTCTCTGACGCTGTGAGGCAGCAATGCTAACCACTATGCCGCCCTTCAGATTATGGAGGCTATAATGTCAGAGGCTGACCAACGGGGTATTGATTGTGTTAAGAATATAGTAATACAAGGTGTGGATGAGGGTTTCAGCAGCAGATGAGCTGTGACGGAGGAGAGAGGGAGAGAGTCACGAACTCTTACAGATATGGAAGTGGTTGGTCTTCGTAATGGACAGATATTTGATCTCATCTCAGGGTCAAGAACAAGATTGCAAACAGCCTCCAACAAATGAGTGAAATGGTCTCCAGTGGCTAGGGGACAACGTTTGGACTGGGGAACTGAAGCCAGTGCCCTGAGATCTGCCCCATGATTCAGCTGAGAGAGGTCTCTGTTCATTCAGGACAGGGTGCTGGATAAATAGTGTGACAACATAAAGAGAGAGCACAACACCGAGGGGCCAGACTCAAAACACTGCCTCTATTCTCTCTCCACAGATGCTGTCAGACCAGCTGAGATTTTCCAGCATTTTCTGTTTCTCTTTCAGATTCCAGCACCCACAGTATTTGGCTTTTATTTCCCGTTAATCAATCCTTTCACACAGAACATAAATGGATCAAACCCTTTAAATTCACTTTCTTCATATTAAATCCCAATATAAGCCAAGCTCCTGGCTATTCCCTCAGATCCGGAAGCACAGTGGCACAGCGGTTAGAACTGCTGCCTTACAGCGCCAACGACATAGATTCAATTCCCAGTTTGGGTCACTTTCTGCGCAGAGTCTGTACATTCTCCCCATGCGTGCATAGGTTTTCTCAGTGTGCTCCGGTTTCCTCCCACAGTCGAAAGATTTGAGGGTTAGGTGGATTGTCCATGTTAAATTGCCACTCAGAGTCAGGAGGATTAGAAGGGTAAGTATGCGGGGTTATGGGAGTAGGACCTGCTTAGGATTGTTGTCAGTGTGGGCTGAATGGTCTCTTTCTGTACTGTAGAGAGTCTATGCGTTGAATTCCTGTGTCACAATTTTTCCAGCTACATCTATTTTATCAACTGTCACATTTTGATTTTTGATTTGAGAAGGAAAGGAGAGAGTGCAGAATGTAGCGTTACTATCATAGCTAGAGTATGGAGAAAAATCAACGTAGGTTCATTCAAAAGTCTGATAGCAGCAGGAAGGAAGCTGATCTTGAGTCGGTCGGTGCATGATCCTCTTTGTACCTCTTTCCTGATGGAAGAAGGTGGAAGAGAGAATGTCAGGGTGCATGGAGTCCTTGATTATGCTTTTCTGAGGGAAGAGTAGACAAAGTCAATAGATGGGAGGCTGGTTTACGTGATGGATTGGACTACATTCACAATCCTTTGTAGTTCCTTGTGGTCTTGGGCAGAGCAGGAGCCCATACCAAGCTGTGATACAACCCAGAAAGAATGCTTTCTATAGTGCATCTGCAAAAGCTGGTGGGATTTCTATCAGATGCAAACTCGTCTCCAAATGTTCAATGTTAGAGATGAGTTTGGTTTGATGAGTTATAAATCATTGCCACATCTGCATCAGTACCAATCATTTAGTTGAGTGTTTTCTATTGTTTCCTTGTTAATTGAACTGTTGAATGAGAGACTGCAGAGTGGGGGGGAGAGGGGGCAGTTTGGACTGTAACTCTGGCTGATTTTAACACCCAATTATCAAATATTTCTCCAGAAATGAGGCCTAGTTTTATGGGGATTTATTTGCTTGTATTTATAGACTATTGAACTGTGAACTTTGTCTAACATGAGGTCTTTGTTGAACCAAACAGGAGGAAAAAGCCAATGAAGGGATCCGTACAGAAACTATCTATTGATTAATTGATTTGAAATGTTCATCCAACATAGTTTGAGTTGATAGGAAGTTCGACACTGTCAAAGAAATGATTGCATTCAAACTGATAGCAATATAATGACTTATAAATGAAAGGAGTTCATTAAAGCCCTGTCTCTCTAGAAGTAGGCCATTCAGCCCATCGAGCCTGCTCTGATATTCAATTGGACAGCACACAATGTCAGTTTATACGGGATTAGGTGTAACATTTAGCTTGGATGGAGGATTGGTTGACCAACAGGAAGCAGAGAATGGGGATGGAAGAGGCCTGGATAGAGTGGACGGAGGGGGGAGAAGTTTCCATTAGTTGGAGAGACTAGGATCCGAGGACATAGCCTGAGAATAAAGAGACGCAGCTTTAGAGCCCAGATGAGGAGGAATTTCTTCACCCAGAGGGTGGTGGATCTATGGAATTCATTGGCTAATGGAGTACCGGGAGGGAACCCACGCAGAAATGGGGAGAACGTACAGACCCTGCTCAGTCACTGGAATCAACCCGGGGTCCCTGGCATTGTGAGGCAGCAGTGCTAACCACTGTGCCACCATGTGACTCTAAGGACGGATTCTCCACTCTTGTCCGTGCCTGCATCGCTGCAAATGGGAACAGAAAATCTGGCATTTTAGCCAAAACTCCATTCACTTCCAGCGGCACCAGAGAATGCCAGCCTCAGGTGAAGATGCAGATTTCTAGCATGAGTGTAATTACACAGTGAACAGTCCGGATTGGAAAGGTGGAGCAGTGAGAAAGATATTCTGAGGAAGAGGTTCAGGTTATTATAATCACAAAGAATTTTAATCCAGTGATGAATGTATTAATACGGAACACCTTTCTAATCACCACACTATCAGAAGAACATGGAGACTTTAAAGGAACAATAGAAAAGGTTTTGCAGGATGTTGCCTGGTATGAAGAGATTAGCTACGAGGAGAGAATGAATAAACTGGGATTGTTCCCCCCGGGAAGAACTGAGGGAGCAATCTGATAGAAGTTTATAAAATTATGAGAGGTATAGATAGGGTGAACAATTGGAAGTTTTTCCCCAGGGTAGAAATGACAATTAAGAGGGGGCACAAGTTCAAGGTAAGGTGGGGAGCGTCCAGTGGAGATGTGTGGGGGAAGATTTTTACACAGAGGGCAGTGGGGGCCTGTAATGCACTGCCAAGTGAGGTGGTTGATGCAGACAAGTTAGTGACATTTAAAACTTATCTGGATAGATAAGTCAACCTATATAGGTCAACCTATAACACAGACTACGCTGAGAGGCTTTGCCGTCGCACCTCTCTCACACTCCTCAATCACCTCATACACCAGCTCTATAGCAAACGCCGCACCCTGGAAAGTAAAATGGAATACATATTCTCAACTTGCACTCAGGACGCAGACCAGCTGCGAAACTTTGCCAAGCAGATGAGACAAAGAAACTAAACCATTTACATGCACACCAAGAACAGGAAACTTGAAAAACTCGGCATCGCCACCAGCAACAACCAAACCTCCCTTGGCACCACAGTAGAAAACAACACTACCGCAGGGAGGTCCATTGTTAACTTGTTGGACTACACACTTTAATCAGAGGTAATCGAAGTTCTCAGCCGAGGGCTCAATTTCTGTCCCACCACCAAAATGGACCCCATCAGTCTCGCAGCAGATACAGAGGAATTCATCAGGCGAATGAGGCTGCGTGAGTTCTTCCACAAACCCCAAGAGGCCAATAGTGGACTCAATGAGACAGCTAATGAACCAGAACAGCCGACAGAGGGATCCGCAGTGCAGCAACCAAAGAGGAATGAATCCAATTGGACTCCTCCGGAAGGCCGCTGCCCCCGACTGGACATGTATGCCCAAGCCATCAGGAGGTGCGTGAACACCAGATTTATCAACCGCACTTACAAGACAGTCCCGAACATCACCCAAGCACAATGCAAGGCCATCCGTGCTCTCAAGACCAACCGCAACATTGTCAACAAACCAGCAGACAAAGGAGGCGCCACCGTCATACTGAACAGAACGGACTACTGTGAAGAAGTGTACCAACAACTAAACAATGAGAAATACTACAGACAGTTAACAGCAGATCCGACCAAAGAACACACTCGTCAACTCAACACTCTGATCAAAACCTTTGATCCGGACCTTCAGAACACCCTCCAGGCTCTCATTCCACGTATTCCCTGCATTAGAGATCTCTACTGCCTCCCAAAGATACACAAGGCAAACATACCCAGCCGTCCCATCGTATCGGGCAATGGGACCCTGTGTGAGAACCTCTCCAGCTATATCGAGGGCATCCTGAAACCCATCGTACAAAGAACCCCCAGCTTTTGTCTTGACACTACGGACTTCCTACAGAAACTCAGCACACATGGAGCAGTAGAACCAGGGACACCCCTTGTCACAATGGATGTCTCGGCGCTCTACACCAACATCCTCCACGACAATGGTATTGCTGCAACTGCCTCAGTACTCAATGCCAACAACTGCCAGTTTCCGGATGCAATTTTACAACTCATCCGCTTCATCTTGGACCACAATGTCTTCACCTTCAACAATCAGCTTTTCATCCAGACACATGGAACAGCCATGGGGACCAAATGCGCACCTCAGTATGCCAACATCTTCATGCACAGGTTCGAACAAGACTTCTTCACCACACGAGATCTCCAACCAAGGTTATATACTAGATACATTGATGACATCTTTTTCCTTTGGACTCATGGTGAACAATCATAGAAACAACTGTATGATGATATCAACAAGTTCCATCCCACCATCAGACTCACCATGGACTATTCTCCAGAATCAGTTGCATTCTTGGACACACGCATCTCCATCAAGGACGGTCACCTCAGCACCTCACTATACCGCAAACCGACAGACAACCTCACAATGCTCCACTTCTCCAGCTTCCACCCTAGACACGTTGAAGAAGCCATTCCCTATGGACAAGCCCTCCGTATACACAGAATTTGCTCAGATGAGGAGGATCGTGACAGACACCTCCAGACACTGAAGGATGCCCTCGTGAAAACAGGATATGGCGCTCGACTCATCGATCGACAGTTCCGACGTGCCACAATGATAAACCGCACTGACCTCCACAGAAGACGAACACGGGACACAGTGGACAGAGTACCCTTTGTTGTCCAGTACTTCCCCGGAGCGGAGAAACTACGACATCTTCACCGGAGTCTTCAACATATCATTGATGATGACGAACATCTCGCTAGGGCCATCCCCACCCCTCCACTTCTTGCCTTCAGACAACCGCACAACCTCAAACAGACCATTGTTCGCAGCAAACTACCCAACCTTCAGGAGAACAGTGACCACAATACCACACAACCCTGCCACAGCAACCTCTTCAAGACATGCCGGATCATCGACATGGATGACATCATCAAACGTGAGAATACCATTCACCAGGTACACGGTACATACTCTTGCAACTCGGCCAACGTTGTCTACCTAATACGTTGCAAGAAAGGATGTCCCGAAGCATGGTACGTTGGGGAGACCATGCAGACACTACGACAGCGGATGAATGAGCATCGCTCAACAATCACCAGGCAAAACAGTTCCCTTCCTGTGGGCGAACACTTCAGCAGTCATGGGCATTCGGCCTCCGACCTGCGGGTAAGTGTTCTTCAAGGGGGCTTTCGTGATACACGACAGCGCAGAGTCGCTGAACAGAGACTGATAGCCAAGCTCCGCACACATGAGGACGGTCTTAACAGGGATCTTGGCTTCATGACACACTATCTGTAACCCCCGTAACTTGCCTGGGTTCGCAAAAAACCTCACTTACTGTGCTGTCTGGAGAAAATACACAATTCTCTAATCAATGCTCAGGATTCCCTTCACACACATTGTTAGCCACTTTAACACTTGAATAGCAGGTTAGATGTAAGGATTCACATTCTAATCAGCAATCTGTAACTGTCTGTGTTGGAATGAGTGCTATTGCAGACCAGAACACTGCATTTGCCTGAGGAAGACACAGAGTGCTGAAAGCTCGCGGATTTACTATCAAATAAATCGGTTGGGTTAAAAATTGGTGTTGCTAAATTCTTACTAGATACATGAACAGACAGGGAATACAGAGATACAAGCGGTTGGTGTAGAAAGGGCAACATGAGTGGCGCAGGTTCGTAGAGCCTGTTCCTGTTCTGTGCTGTTCTTTGTTCTTCGTTAATAATGTGGTGCCAATGAAGGCACTTAAACAGTATGTGAGATAGATTCGTTCAAATCTTGTCTTAATTCAACATGTTTGTCCATCGGTCTATGAAGACAACATGTTCATAAGGTGGTGAAAAAAGCACACTGGCCCTTATCGGTTGAAGTATAGATACCAAAGCGGGGAAGCCATGATGGAGTTGTGTAGAAGTTTGGTGAGGCCACAGCTGGAGTACTGTGCGCAGTTCTGGTCGCCACATTATGGGAAGGATGTGATTGCACTGGAGAGGGGGTGCAGAGGAGATTCACCAGGATGCTCCCCTGGGATGGAACATTTAAGTTACGAAGGGAGATTGTGTAGACTTCAGTTGTTTTTGTCAGAGCAGAGAAGAGTAAGGGGTGACCAAAGTGAACACGATTATGAGGGGCATAGACAGAGAGGTCAGGGAGCAGCTGTTCCCCTTAGTGCAAGGGTCAGTCACAAGGGGACACAAGTTAAAAGCAAGGGATGGGAGGTTTAGGGGGGGGATGTGAGGAAAATCTTTTTACCCAGAGGGTGATGATGGTCTGGGAATGTGCTGACTGGGAGGGTGGTGGAGGTGGATCCCAGTTTTTAAAAAGTACCTGGATGAGCATTTGTCATGTCATAACATTCAAGGCTATGGGCCAAGTGCTGGCAAGTGGGGTTAGGTGGGCAGGGCAGCGTTTCTAATGTGTCGGTGTGGACTCGATGGGCTGAAGGGCCTCTTCTGCACTGTATGATTCCAGGATTCTCCATTCAAGTAGTGTGGATGGATGCAAGATTAAAGAAAAAAGAAGTATTACTGGCTTGGAGCTTGGCATACTGCAGTCAGTAAAGAGAATTGTAATTTTATGTATATCAATTGGAGGAAGCAGTTTTATTGTAACAGCCTCCATTGAGATACTGATGCTGTTCGTGCTTCCTTGAAAGGAACATAGCAAATTTTAAAAAAAATAGAAAATGTTGGAGAATCTCAGCAGGTCTGGCAGCATCTGTCTGTGTGGAGTTTGCACGTTCTCTCTGTGTCTGTGTGGGTTTCCTCTGCATGCTCCAGTTTCATCCCATACTCCAAAAATGTGCGGTTAGATGGATTGGCCATGTTAAATTTGCCCCTTAGTGTCAGGAGGACTAGCTAAAGCAAATGCATGGGGTTATGGGGAAAGGGGCTGAGTGGGATTGTGGTCAGTGCACACTCGATGGGCCAAATGGCCTCCCTCTGCACTGTTGGATTCTGTGATCTGTGGAGAGAGAAATAGAGCTCTGAGCTACCTGGCAAAAGACGATTAAAGGAATATCGACCCTAGGGGGAAGAGGAGAATGATGATGTTCGCCCCATGGGAAATTGAAAATGGGAAATATGAATGATTGATTCTGAGAATAATCTACAGGACTGCTGGGGAACTGTGTGTGAGGGAAGGGCTGGAGGAGGCAATGTGAGGAGCCAGTCCACGTTCAATATCCTTGACAAGTACAGCCCTCCTGTCTCTTGAAGATTTTGGCGAATATGAGGCCAAAATTACCCTTTGAGCCATGCTGAACAGCTACTCAGATATTGCACTGACAGAGACATGGGCAAGATGACTCATTGAATAGTCGCACAGTGCTTTGGCCAGTAGGAAGCATTGCCAAAGTGGGTCTGTTCATCAATCTGACCTCACTGCCTTGTTTCCCTGACCTCTGGGAGAATATTTTCCCTCACATGGGAATTCAATCAAAGTCTCTTTCTCCCTTTCTACGCAATTTAACCACTCACAGAACAAAAAAAAAATTAAGTGCCATTGGCAAGCATCTCACTCTCGACATCTGTCTGCTTTCAAATTGTTTTAAAGACCTACTCCCCCACTGGGCACTTGAGATTGTTTTTTCTGTTTCATAACCCTGCCCCGGTGAAATGAGGATGGGGAGGGTGCTTTCTACCGGGAGAAACAAGATATTTTCATGCGGGTGACGAAGGCAAACACTGTATTTTTTTCTTTTTTATTCATTCATGGGACATGACTGTGCTGGCTGGCCAGCATTTATTGCCCATCTCTCATTGCCCAAGGGCGGTTGAGAGTCCATGCTGTGGTTCTGTAGTCACAAGTAGGCCAGACCAGGTAAAGATGGCAGATTTTCTTCCCTAAAAGACATAAGGCCACATGGGCAGCACGGTGGCATAGTGGTTAGCACTGCTGCCTCACAATGCCAGGGACTCAGGTTCAATTCCAGCCTTGGGTGACTATCAGTGTGGTGTTTGTACATTCTCCCCGTGTATGCATGGGTTTCCTCCGGCTGCTCCGGTTTCCTCCCACAGTCTAAAAGATGTGCAGGATAGGTGGATTGGTCATGCTAAATTGACCCTAGTGTCAAGGGGTCAGCAGGGTAAATGTGTAGGGTTACAGGATAGGGCCTGGGTGGGATTGTCAATGGGCCAAATGACTTTCTCCTGCACTGTAGGGATTCTATAATTGGTGAATCAGATGGGTTTTTCTGACAATGTTTTCACGGTTATCAGTAGATTTTTAATTCCAGATATTCTTCAGTGAATTCAAATTTCACTATGGGTGGGATTCAAACCCACGTCCCCAGAACATTAGCTGAGTTTCTGGATTAATAGTCCAGCAATAATACCACTAGGCCATTGCCTCCCCAGGTTTGCTCGTTTGAGCAGGAGTGCACCATCTGACTTTATATGGCATCCGGTTTGAGGACATCCAACATGCTAACGGACGTTGACCAGGGTGGTGGAAGAGAGATACTGACTTTTATAATGACAAGGTCCAATTGATGGGCCAAATGGCCTCCTTCTGCACTGTAAATTCTATGAATCTGTGTTTGGGAGATATTATTCTCTGGATTACTCTCAATACCATCCGGTCACCAAAATAGAAACAGGAAGAAAGCAAGAATTAATGAGTAGCTTGAGCATAATGCAGGAGGAAGTGAGCTAGATTCTTGGGGCATTGGGATCAGATTTTGGGCAGAAGATTCCTATTCGAAAGGGACAGGCTGCACCTCAACTGCGGCCAATGTCCTCGCTGGGAATTTGGCTGGTTTGTTGGAGTGGAGTTCAAACTAAACTGGCAAGGGAACATAGAAGTAGAAAAGAGGAATTAGGTGTGTAAAGTGAGAGTGTTGGACAATGCTGCAGACGGAAGTGGGGCCAGATTAGGTAAGCACAGGAAAAGCTATGAGGAATTCAAAGACAGGACCACATCAGATGCATGTAAATGCACAAAGAGTGGTGAATAAGGGTGAGCCAACAGCTGAAAGAGTTACATGGGTTTACACTGTAGTGGCAATTACAGAAACATGGTTAAAAACAGTGAGGACCGAGTTCTTAATATGCAAGGATTGAAAGTGTTCAGCAAAGATAGAGAAGGAAAGTAGGTGGTGGACTGGCACACTGATTCATTGTAGTGTTGGAAAGAATGGACGTCCTTGAAGGAGCAAGGACAGAATTCATTTAGTTTGAGTTAGGAAGCAGTAAAGATACAATCACGCAACTAGGAGTGTTTTATAGACCTCCAAATAGAGAGAGAAAAATAGAGGAACAGGCTGTGCAGAGAAACACAGGGATGTGTAAGAACTATAACTAATGAGTTATTTGTATCAATTTGATTTATTATTGTCACATACATTTGGATGCTGTGAAAAGTATTGTTTCTTGCACAGTGTACAGACAAAGCATACTAGGGAACCTTAACTGCCCAGTATCAGTCGCAATAGTGTTAAAATAAAGGGTAAGCAGAGAGAAGGGTGATTTTGGAGCAAAAACAGAAAACGCTGGAAAGTCTCAACAAGTCTGACAGCATCTGTGGAGAGAGAATAGAGCCAGCGTTTTTAGCCTGGATGGTCCTGCGTCAGAGCAGGATTTTGGAAATATGTTCAGGAAAACTTCCTAGATTGATGTAGACTAAATCTAACCAGAAAAGATACCTTGTTGGATGCTGGGAAATGAAGTAGGTTGAGTCACCCAGGGGGAGCAATTAGTCGTATAGACTGAAAAGTATTATTTCCCGCGTGCTATACAGTTCATAGAGTATATTGGTGAGTAGGAAAAGAGATGGCGTGGGATGTAATTTTAAAATCATAGAGTCATGGGATCTACAATGTGGAAGGAGGCCATTTGGCCCATCGAGCCTGCACCGACAACAATTCCACCCAGTTCCCAACACTGTAACCCCGTATATCTACAGTTCTAATTCCCATGACACTAAGGAGCAAATTAGCGTGGCAAATCAACCTAATCTGCACATTATTGGGCTGTTACAGTCATAGCTAGGGTGTAGAGAAAGATCAACTCAATGCAAGTAGGTCCATTCAAAAGTCTGATGGCAGCAGGGGAGAAGCTGTTCTGGACTCAGTTGGTATGTGACCTCAGACTTTTGTATCTTTTTCCTGAAGGAAGAAAGTGGAAGAGAGAATGTCTGGGATGCATGGGGCCCTTATTTATGCTGGCTGTTTTTCCAAGGCAGCAGGAAGTGTAGACAGAGGTTTGGGTTAATTAAGGTGAACCGGCAAAGATTTGTAAAAGGCAAATTGCACTTAATTAATCCAATTGACTTTTTTGATGAAATAACAGAAAATCATTGAAAAGAATGTCATGGATATTGTTTATATGAATTTTTAGAAAGCTTTGGAAAAAGTGCCACATGGAAGGCTGGTTCGTGAAATGGGGAATATGGAACTGAAGTGTGTCAGTTTTCAAGTGGATTTTAAAAATTGGCGTAAGGACAGGATACAGCAAGCCATGGTAAATAGCTATTTCTCAAACAGTAGACAGTAGTGCCACCGAGGTCAAAGCTTTCTTTGACATATTTAAATGCCTCAGAATCACATTTCAAAATTTGTTGGTAGTACCAATCTTGGAGCGGTGGCGAACAGTGATATGAATTGTCAGCAATCGGACATGACATAGACAACACAAGCAGGAATAAGGCCATCTGGCCCCTCGAGCTTGCCCCGCCATTCAGTAAGATCATGGCTGATCCTTTTGTGGACTCAGCTCCACTTACCCACTCACTCACCATAACCCTTAATCTCTTTACTGCTTAATAATTTATCTATCCTTGCCTTAAAAACATTCAGTGAGCAAGCCAGACCCACACCAGAAGGATAAGGGCAGCAGATATATGGGAACTCCATTACCTGAAGGTTCTTACAGATGTAGGTAGGCTGGTGGAATGGACAAACAAGTGGTAGGTGGAATGCAATGCAGAGAGGTGGGAGGTGATGCACTGTTGCAGAAGGCATAGGGAGAGGCAATACAGAGGCAATGGCATAATTCTAAAGCATGTGCAAGAAAAGGTGAAACCAGTTCACATGCATCGATTTTCTAAGGTGGACAGATATATTGGTTAGCGAAGCGTATAGAATCTTGAGTTTCGTACAGTCATTGAGTATAAATCAGGGACCAAAGTATATAGAAGCAGAATTAGGCCATTTAGCCCATCAAGTCTGCTTTGTCAATCAATCATGGCTGATATGATTCTCATCCGCATACTCCTGCCTTCTCCCTGTAATTGTTGATGCCCTTATTGATCAAGAACTTATCTATTCTTGTCTTAAAGATCTCAATGATCTGGCCTCCTTCTGTACCAAAGAGTTCCACAGATTCACCACTCTCTGGCTGAAGAAATTCCTCCTCATCACAGTTTTAAAGAAACATCTGAGGTTGCACCCTCGAGTTCTTATCTCTCCCATGAGCGTAAACATCCTCTCCATGTCCATTCTATCCAGGCCTCTCTACATTCTAAGTTTCAATAAAATCCCTCCAAATTCTATTGAGTACAGACCCAGATCCCTCAACAGTGCGTTGACTTTTATACAGCTCTGGGCTTAGGCCCCAAGTAGAGTATTGTCTTCCATTCTGGATTGAAGATCCATGAGAGGGTGTAGAATCACTCAAAGGATGGAGGGGCTTTGTTACAGGGTCAGGTTGGAAAGGTTGGGATTGTTCTCCTTGGAGTGAAGGAGACGGAAGGGAAATTGGATAGAGCTGTACCAAGTTATGGCAGGCTTATGTAAGGTGGACAAAGAAAAATGCTTCCCACAACCATACAAGGGTCTGAATGAGAATTTCATACAGCAAGTGGGAGCGACTTGGAACTTTCAGCCCATGAGAGCCCAGGAGCAGAAGGAACCAACGATTTGGAAAGGAAATTGCATGGCATTTGAAGGAAATGAACTTGAAGAAGGCAAGGATGGAGTGTGGAGTCAGACTGACTGGATTGCTCTGTAGAGAACATGCATTTATGCAATGGGCTGAATGCCCTCCCTCTGTACAGTAAATCAAATCCGTGGAATCCCATTGATGGCCAATCCACCTAACCTACATATCTTGGCACACTAAAGGGTAATTTAGCATGGCCAATCCACCTAACTTATACATCTTTGGAGTGTGGGAGGAAACTGCAGCAGCCGGAGAAAACCCATGCAGTCATGGGGAGAATGTGCAAACTCCACACAGACAGTGACCTGATGCCAGAATTAAACTCAGGTCTGAGGCACAGTGAGGGCAGCAGTGATAATCACTGTGCCACCGTGCCACAAGCGACTTTATGACTCAATGCGATTAGATGACAATAAAAAACCAAATTTTACATGCTGCAGAGTGCAATGAGAATAAGGAAGGGACGATGATTTAGCTGAGTTAACAGAACCAGGCGGCACGGTGACATAGCGGTTCATGCTGCTGCCTCACAGCGCCAGGGACCTGGGACAGTGGTTCACTGTATGTGTGAAGTTTGCACATTCTCCCTGTGTCTGTGTGGGTTTCCTTCTCACACCTGGGACAGTGGTTCACTGTATGTGTGAAGTTTGCACATTCTCCCTGTGTCTGTGTGGGTGGCCTGGTTTCCACCCACACTTCAAAGATGTTCAGGTTAGATGGATCAGCCATGCTAAATTGCCCCGTCGTGTCTCACGATGTGTAAATTAGTGGGATTAAGGGATAGGGCCTGGGTGGGATTGTGGTCGGTGCATGCTCAATGACCACTTTTTCACCATAGGGATTCCGTGATTCTATGAATTAATTCCAGTTTTCCATAAAAGTGGTGATAATTCCTTGTTGAATGTACAGGGACTGGTCTTATCGGGGGATTCGCCTCTGTGACTGAACGCAGACTGAGCTATTCTCTGAGAGAGAGAGGATTGAGATGTTTGTGAGGGAACAGCGTGAGTTACTGTGGTGCAGTCTGCGATGGCAGATCACCTCTCGCTGTTTCCAAAGCCTCGAGGCTTCAACTTTGAAAACCTTTGGCAGAGTGGCATCAGGCAGGGAGAACTGATCTCCCTCACCTCAAACATTTACACTAGTACTGAGTGAAATTAATTTCAGCATCTCTGCAGTGGAGGAGCACTTTCCATCTTTGTCTGGATGTGGACAGAGGGGAATATTAATCCAGGCTGCCTGCGGCGGCTTTATTTACCATCATTAGCAGGCAGTCGAACACAGCCAGTGTAAATGACGGTAATATTTATCTAAGGTCAAGGTGATGGTCGAAGCCACAGAGTCAATTCAGGCTGAACACACACCTGATTCTAACAAGGGAAGTCAAAATGCTAAACCACTTCCTTCCTCCATGAGAGAAACTTCTAGTGTAATAAAACCCTCTCCGAGATAGGAAATCTAAACTGCCTGAATAGATTCCAGCCTGTAACTCGCTGCCTGGTATCTATTATTCCATCACCTTAAACCATCCAAACTTCTGGGTGGCACAGTGGTTAGCACTGCTGCCTCACAGCACCAGGGACCCGGGTTCGATTCCCATCAGTGTGGAGTTTGCATGTTCTCCCCATGTCTTCCGGGTTGGTTTCCTCCAATTTCCCTCCCACAGTCCAAAGAAGTGTGGATTGGCCATATTAAATTGCCCATTAGTGTCCAAAATTCATAGAGTCTTTACAGTGCAGAAGGAGGCCATTCAGCCCATTGAGTCTGCACTGACCACCATTCCCAAAACCCTACTAACCTGACACTAGGGTCAATTTAGCATGGCCGATCAAACTAACCTGCACATTATTGGAGATGTGCAGGTTAGGGGGGGGTTAGCCATGCTAAATTGCTTCTTAGTGTCCAAAGATGTGTATTGGCCATTTTAAATCCTTGTATCTATGTGGGTTTCTCCTGGGTGCTGTGGTTTCCTCCTACAACCCAAAGATATGCAGAACAGGGTGGATTGGCCATGCTAAATTGTCCCTTAGTATCAGGGGGATTAGGAGGGTAAATATGTGAGGATAGGACCTGGGTGGGATTGTGGTCAGTGCAGGCTCGATGGGCGGAATCACTCCGCATTGTAGGGATTCTATGATTCTATGTGGATTAGGTTCAAAGCAAGATACCATGGATGCTGGAAATCTGAATTAAATAAAAGGAAAATGCCGGAAAAACTCCACTCCCAATGCACAGTAAACACAAGTTGCTTTGAGGAACATTTTTCCTCAGTCTATAGGCAGGATTCTGAGCTCCCTGTCTCTGGCCATTTCAATTTACCAACTCACACGCCCATGTGTCTATCCTTGGTCTGCTGAAATATTCCCAGTGAAGCTCAACACAGATTGGGGGAACAGTACCTCATTTTCCATTTCACCACTTTACAGCCTCCTGGACTTCATACTGTGTTCAACAACTTCAGACCAGGAACTCTCTCCTTGAGAGCTTTAGGTTTCTAGATGCCCCAATCACCAACAATCTGTCCTCACTCACCCCTTGCTGACACTATGGTTAAGATAGCCCACCAACGCCTCTACTTTCTCAGAAGACTAAGGAATTTTGGCATGTCAGCTACAACTCTCACCAACTTTTACGGATGCACCATAGAAAGCATTCTTCCTGGTTGTATCACAGCTTGGTATGGCTCCTGCTCTGCCCAAGATCACAAGAAACTACAAAAGGATCATGAATGTAGCCCAGCCCATTACTCAAACCAACCTTCCATCCATTGACAATGTCTACACTTCCCGCTGCCTCAGAAAAGCAGCCAGCATAATCAAGGACCCCCATACATCATGGACATTCTCTCTTCCACCTTCTCCCATCGAGAAAAAGATATAAAAATCTGAGGTCACGTACCAACTGACTCAAGAACAGCTTCTTCCCTTCACACTTTTGAATGGACCTATTATATATTAAGCTGACCTTTCTCTGCACCCTATCTTTAACTTAACACTACATTCTGCACTCTCTCCTTTCCTTCTCCCTTATATAGTCTATGAACAGTATATTTTGTCTGTATAGCATGCAAGAAACAGTACTTTTCACTGTATATTAATACACGTACAATAATAAGTCAAATCAAAATCTTGACCCCCCTCTCTTTTTTGATAAACATTTTTTGTCCCACACCAGCCTCCCATCCCATAGGGTCACCTGTCACTTGTTCTTAAGTGTTTCTGTTAACACATTCTGCTATCTTACCTTAATGCAGCCATTAACACCTTCTTTAGTTTCTGACACTACCATAAACACTCCTCTTGTCTTGTACCCGTCTTTATCAAATCACTGCTAACCCCCACCTACCCCAGACTTTGCTCCCCCTGTTCTGTCCCTCCTTAAACAATATAAAATCCAGCACACATCTCCTCTCTGTGGCCGCAATTTTACTGGCACACCCGCCCTTATTCCAGGGGTGGGAGAGACTCAGAAAACAGCATTCTCTTTTCGCTTCGGTCTGGATCGTACGAAATTCAGGCGGAAGAGCCGGTAAACTCCCACAACCTTACTCTGAAAGAGGGTCACACTGGACTCGAACATTTTAGAGACTAGTAATAGAATCCCCAAACACAATAGACATTTTCCCCTTCACATATGTATCCTCGTCTTCTCACAGACCATTTTCTCTGACATTGAGCTATCTCCCAGCCTGTGACTGAAGGCCTAACTTGGATGCTAAGTGACTGTGTCAGAGAGAGTTAAACAAAAACATTTCTTCATGGCTGCAAAGTAAGCTCTTTAAATATTAACATGGTCAACAATCTTAGGCTGAATTGCCTTTTCCAAGATATTATCCCAGTCTTTACCGGATTAGTTCTTTCTGCTCTCCTTCCCCTGTTAACCTTTAATATTTATTTCCATCCATCACTGACAACAGGGGTTATATATTTGAATGTTGACATCTTGCAAAGCAAACTGAGGACCATCCCTCAGTTACCCAGGCGCTGTTACAACCTTCATCACTCCTCACCTCTCACCTCTCTTTCTCTATCCCAATCTCCTGTTCAACCATTTTCTTCAACACCAATTTGTTTATTTATTTAATTGCTCCCCTACTCTTCCTCTTCCAAAGAGAAAGTTTTGTAATTATATGGGCACTTCTACTTCACAGTGCCAAGGACTCGGATTCAATTCCGGCCTTGGGTCACTGAATGTATAGAGTTTGCGCATTCTCCCCATGCCTGCGTGGGTTTCATCTTGGCACCAGTTTCCTCCCACACTTCAAAGTTGTGTGGATTGGCCATGTTAAGTTGCCCCTTAGTGTCAAAAGATGTGCAGGTTAGGTAGATTGGCTATGTTAAATTACTCTTTAGTGTCCAAAGACGTATAAGTTAGGGGGATTGGCCATGCTAAGTTGTCCCTTAGTGTTCAAAGATATGCAGGTTAGGGGGATTGGCCATGCTAAGTTGTCCCTTAGTGCTCAAAGATATGCAGGTTAGGGGGATTGGCCATGCTAAATTGTCCCTTAGTGTCCAAAGATATGCAGGTTAGAGGGATTGGCCATGCTAAATTGTCCCTTAGTGTCCAAAGATATGCAGGTTAGAGGGATTGGCCATGCTAAGTTGCTCTTTAGTATTTCAAAGATGTGTCAGCTAGGAAGAATAGTGGGGTAAATATATGGGGTTACAGGGTTAAGGCCTGGGTAAGATGCTCTGTCAGAGAGTCAGTGCAGGCTCGATGGGCCAAATGGCCTGCTTCTGTACAGTAAGGAATGTGTGTATTCGCTAATGTGGGACTCGAACCCACAGTCTTGTCTTCAAGGAAGAGAGCTCTACCCACTGTGGCACAGTTGGCACAGCGCGCCAGTGGGCAATATTACTGAAGAAACACTGAGGTTGGCCCCATATAACCCTAACAAGTGATCACATGCTGGCAATGTACAAACATCTCTCATTCCTGCCCTCTCTGCTGTGAGATACACTGATTGTGATAGATTAGCTCAGAAGGCAACCTGCATCTGAGTGCATTCACTGCTTGCAGTCCCAGTTAATCTTAACAGGATCTGAGGTGACAGCTTTTCTTTATTTCTGGAAGCCTAGTTTTCTGACCTACTTGTATGGCAATCCCTTGGCAATACCTAGATTTACCCATCTCTCACGCAGAGGACAGAGTGAGACTCACACAGAGAAAGAGACTCACTTACACACAAACTCACACAGAGAAAGAGACTCATTCACTCATACACACGCAGACACACGCACACACACAGATACACACAGAAAGAGACACTTACACAGGGAAAAAGATTCCCATGGAGGAAGGGACACATGTATATCGACACACAACAGAAAGAGATACATAGAGATAGACACACACACACATGCAGAAAGAGACACATACAGACACACACATGCACACACAGACAAACAGAAACACAAACACACACACAGGCACAAATGCACAGGGAAAGAGACACACACACGCAAAGAAAAATACAGGTACAGCTGGACACACCCATACACACACCTACACACACACACACACACTTGGTAAACTTACCCTTTTAAAGGCTTGTGGGAGAGTCTGGAACCAGGGACGTAGTTTAAAAATAAGGGGTCTCCCATTTAAGGAGGGAATGAGGAGAATTTTTTTCTCTTAGAGGATGGTTAATCTGTGGAATCCTCGTCCCCAAAGAGCTGTGGAACCCGGACCATTGAATATTTATCAAGGCTGAGTTAGGTGGATCCTTGATTGATGTGAGGGTCAAAGGGTGTGGCAGGGTGAAGGGAGGGGTATTACAGGAAAGTAGAGGCCACCATCAGATCAACCATGCTCTTATCAAATCGCAGAGCATGCTGGATGGGCCGAATGGCCTACTCCAGCTCTGAGTGCCTACCCTCACATGATCCAGGGAGTTACTGCTACCTCTGGAACTTACTGAGCCTTTCCATTGATAGAAATTTCACAGTAACCTGGTATTATTAACAAAGGAAGGCCATTGGTCCAAATATTCAAAGATGCCCTCTAGACCAAATTCAGGAGAAATTCCATTCAATTTCAGTTTAAAGTTTATTTGTCAGTGTCACAAGTAAGGCTTACATTAACACTGCAATGGAGTTACTGTGAAATTCCCCTAGCCATCACACTCTGGCGCCTGTCCGGGTACATGAGAACTAGGAGCAGGAGTAGGCCATCTGGCCCCTCAAGCCCGCTCCACCATTCAATAAGATCATGGCTGATATTCTCATGGACTCAGCTCTACATACCTGCCCGCTTGCTGTAACCCTTAATTCCTTCAATGTTCAAAAATTTATCTATCCTTGCCTTAAAAATATTCAATGAGGTAGCCCCAAATGGATAGGGAATTCTACAGATTCACAACCCTTTGTGTGAAGTTCCGAAATCTCTTGCCTTTATTTTCAGGTCATGCTCCTTAGTTCTAGTTTCACCTCAGTAAGAGTCTGGCAACACCAATTTTAAATCCAACCAGGTGTTGCCAGAGTCTTACTGAGTTTACCCAGTCCAATGCCGGCATCTCTATATCATAGTTTCACCTGCCAGTGGAAACAACCTCCCTGTTTCTATCTTATCTATTCTCTTATAGATGTTTAAATGTTTCCATAAGATCTCTCCTCATTCTTCTGAATTTCAATGACAAAAGCCCAATCTACTCAGTCCTTCTTCATAAGGCGCAGAGGGAGAATTTAGCACAGCCAATGCACCTTATCAGCATGTCTTTCAGACTGTGGGAGGAAACCAGACACCCAGAGGGAACCCACTCAGACACAGGGAGAATGTGCAGACTCAGCACAGACAGTGACCCAAGCCGGGAATTGAATCCGGACCCTGGCACATTCAGTGTTATTCTAGAAACTGTTTTGAGATTGGAGACCGAGCAGTCCTAAATGTCGGAATGGCTCGCTTGTAATATCCCGACTGCTGGAATAGTCCTCAGCCCTGAATCTGGTGTGTGATTTGGCTGGGCGGGGAGTCTCCCAGAGGGAGCACAGACACACAGCTTATTCCTGTGGGAGGGTTTGAGTGGGACCATGGCTCACTGTGTTCCCAGAAACCAAACTTGCTGAAATCTGTGGGAAATGATGCACACTCCAGGAGAAATCGAAAGGCACTTAGCCTCCAATTGAACAAATGTTAATCTCATAATTGCTATGTGATTTGAGCCTATTTGACTATTTCACTACACTTGAAGTGTGGGAGGCCCGCCAGCTACAAGATCAGATACAGAATTCAGGACAAGTCCCTCCAACTTGTCCTGAGGAACAGCCTCTAACACCCATTCTAATTTCCTGCTAATAATCCCATTTGAAATAGCTATCCCTTTTATACAGAGCCTTCATTTGCATGCTGAGTTTATTTGCATGACTATTTGCATTTGAAGTAATCTTGCAGAACATTAACTCACTCAGTCACTATTCATTCTCCCAAAGTAAACTCCAGCATTCACATTACAGCGTTCTCCTTCACCTGTAAAAGCTCTCTATCTCTCCCCCAACTATTCCACTCTCTCTCTCTCCCTCCAGCTCCACTCTCTCATTCTCTCTCCCACCTGTTCCATGTTCTCACTCTCCCCCCCATTGTTCCACTCCCCTTCTCTCTCTCCCATCTGTTCTAGTTTCTCTCTCTAACATATTTCATTCTCTCTCTCTCTCCCTCTCCCCTCTGTTCCACTCTCCCTCTCTCTGCTACTTGTTGCATTCTTTCTCTCCAACCTGTGGCACATTCTCTCTCTCTCTCACCTGTTCCACACTCTGTCTCTCCTACCTGTTCCACATTTTCTCCCTCCCACCTCTTATATAGTCTCTCTCTCTCTCTCTCACTTCTATCTTTCCCTCTCTCCCAGCTGTTCCTCTCCCTCTATCTCTCTCACTTCTTCCTCTCATTTTTTCTCTCCCCCAGCTGTTCCACTTTTCATCTTTCATTTGTTCCACACTCTCTCTGTCTCCCACCTGTTCCACACTCTATCTCTCCCTCACTTGTTCCATTCTCTCTCTCTCTCCCTCTCTCCGTCATTGTTAAACTCTCTCTCCTTCCCCTCTGTTCCACACACTCTCTGTCCCTCTCTCCCACCTGTTGCACTCTCTTGCTCTCTCTCTCAAGCCTGTTTTGCTCTCTCTCTCCTTCTCTCTTTCCCATCTGTTCCACGTTCTCTCCCTCTCTCTCTCTGCCACCTGTTGTATTTTCTCCATCTCTCTGACACCTCTCTCTTTCCCAGAATTTGGAGCAGTTAGTTCCATTCTCTCTCTCTCTCTCCCACTTATTGCACCATCTCTCTCCTCTAACTTTCTGCTCTCCATCTCTCTCTCCCACCTGTCTCATTCTCTCTCTTGCCCACCATTTCCACTCACTTTCTTTCTCTGTCTCTTTCCCACCTGTTGCAATCTCTCTATCTCTCTCTGGGCATCTATTCCACACTTTCTCTCTCTCTCCCAGCTGTTCCACTCTCTCTCTGACTCTCCCACCAGTTCAACTCTCTCTCTCTCTCTCTCTCTCTCTTTCTCTCTCTAACACATGTTCCTCACTCAATCTTTCCCACCCGTTGCACTCTCTATCTCTCTGGCACCGATTCCACACTCTCTCTCTCTCCCTCCTGTTCCACTCTCTCCCTCTCTTCCACCTGTTCTACATTCTCCCTCTTCACCTGTTCCTCTCTCTCTCTCTCTCCTCCAGCTCTTCCATTCTCTCTCTCCCACACATTCCACTCACTCTGTCTCCTATCCAACCCACACTCTTTCTCTCCCACCTATTCCACTCTATCTCACTCCCATCTGTTCCACTTTCCATCTCTCTCTCTCCTGTTCCACACTCTCTCTCTCTCTCCTGTTCCACTCTCTCTCTCTCCTGTTCCACACTCTCTCTCTCTCTCCTGTTCCACTCTCTCTCTCTCCTGTTCCACACTCTCTCTCTCTTCTGTTCCACTCTCTCTCTCTCCTGTTCCACACTCTCTCTCTCTCTCCTGTTCCACTCTCTCTCTCTCCTGTTCCACACTCTCTCTCTCCTGTTCCACACTCTCTCTCTCTCTCCTGTTCCACATCTCTCTCTCTCTCCTGTTCCACACTCTCTCTCTCTCCTGTTCCACACTCTCTCTCTCTCTCCTGTTCCACACTCCTCTCTCTCTCCTGTTCCACACTCTCTCTCTCTTCTGTTCCACTCTCTCTCTCTCCCAACTGTTCCACACTCTCTCTCTCTCTCCTGTTCCACACTCTCTCTCTCTCTCCTGTTCCACACTCTCTCTCTCTTCTGTTCCACTCTCTCTCTCTCCCAACTGTTCTGCTCTCCATTTCTCCCTCCCAAATGTTCCACATTCTCTCTGTCTTCCTCCTCTTCTATATTCTCTCGCTCCCACCTATTCCTCTCTTTCTCTCCCACCAGTTGCAATCACTCTCACTCTCTCTCTCTCTCCCATCTGTTCCACGTTACAACTGATCCACTCACTCGCTGTTCTACCTGTTCCTCTCTGTCTCTCTCTCTCTCTCTCTCTCTCACCTGTTCCTCTCTGTCTCTCTCTCTCTCTCTCTTCTCCCACCTGTTCCACACTCTCTGTCTCTCCCACCTGTTGCAAACACTCTCTCTCTCTCTCTCTCCCAACTCTTCCACTCTCTCTCCCACCAGCGTGGCTCACTCTCCAGCCTTTCACTCACGTTCCTGTTCTGCTGTTCCTCTCTCCCCCCACACTCCAGCCATTTGTCACTACCTTGTTATGGGCGCTGGGCTGCAATGCGATCCAGTGGGGACAGAGATTGGACTGCCCTTCGCTCGGGGAGCAGTTTGTGAGTGGATGGCCCTCAGGCTAATTGAAGCTGCCAGCCAGGGCTGAACCTCTTTGACACAACCCACTCCTGGCTGTGTGTATAATGAACCTATCAACAGAGAGGGCAAGAGGTTAGATCTGACTATCGCTCTGGCCTGCTATATTGCTGGTTAGATTGTCTGCAGTAAATCACATACCAAGCAAATGAACACCGTAAGTTGGTTTTTATCCTGAGATAATATTTTTGATTCGAGGTGCATTAATGGCCACATTATCAGCTTGGGAAAAGTATCCAGAAATTTGTTGCAGGTTGGTGATGAGTTGTCATGGCAATGGCCTTCACTCGGGCGAGATGTGAATCCCACCTGAGGCCAACAGGGAATTCCGTTCTGTGAGTCTCACCCGCCCCGGAATCAGGGAACCGCGGAACCAATTGCAAGGTGGTAAAATTCCAGCCAGAAGTGTTGCGGATGTTCCCTACAAGGTCGTCTCAATCCAAAACTCTTGTTATGGTGAAGATTGATGTTGTTTTCGAAATGGTGTGTGGAGTGACACAGAAAGGGATTGAGGGTTATAGGTAGGCCTGGTAGGTAGGGATATGATCGCTGCAACTTGTGGGTCGAAGGGCCTGTTTGTGGTGTAGTGTTCTATGTTCTATATGCTACCCACCCCCCCCAAGTCCGATTGCCGTGTAACAATTACTACAATTACTAACGATTTATTCCCATAGCAGGCGGGACGGGACAGTTCCACCCTGGTATTTTGATCATTTCTGCCAATCACCGTGGAGTTCCTCATTTTTTTGAATTTATTGGACTCAAAGGGGAATCACAAGGACAATATCGGTATTGTTGTGATTTTGAGTAATTGTAGATTGATGTTTGTAAAGTGTAAAATGGGGAGGAGAAAGCATTGCACGGTCCCTTTAAGAAGGTGGTGCTATTTTTGTGTTTAGAAAGTTATTTTCAAAATGCAAGTACATACAGAATATCCAAAGTGGAATATTTGCATTGGACGGCCAAACAGCAGTGTTACCAAGACAATAGGCTTTCAAGCATTTTGAATTATTTGAATTCAGTTTATCAATCTGAATTAGGCACTTAGACACCAAGAACCTATTAAATTTAAATCTGATGTTTTTGGCAACTTAGAACCAATTGTGGGGATTATTGATATGTCATCACAGGTATAAAATGAGGTGGGGGACAGTGCGAGAAGAGAGAGAGAGAACCTGCTACCTGCCATATTTCATTGCTTTTAGCAGAAATCCTCATCTAGATAGCAAAGAAAAAAAAGAAAGAAGATTCAAGAACAAAGAAAATTACAGCACAGGAACAGACCCTTCGGCCCTCCAAGCCTGCACCAAACATGCTGCCCAAATGAACTAAAACCCCTGGCCCTTCCTGGGACCATATCCCTTTATTCCCCATCTTATTCATGTACTTGTCAAGGCATCCCTTAAAAGTCACTATTGTATCCACTTCCACTACCTCCCCAGGCAACGAGTTCCAAGCACCCACCAACCTTTGTGTAAAAAACTTGTCTCATACATCTCCTTGCCCCTCGCACCTTAAACCCGGTGCCCCTCTAATAATTGATTCTTCCACCCTGGGAAAAAGCTTCTGACTATCCACTCTGTCCATGCCCTTCATAATCTTGTAGAATTCTATCAGTTTGCTCCTCAACGTCTGTCATTCCAGCGAGAACAAATCAAGTTTCTCCAACCTCTTCTCATAACTAATGCCCTCCGTACCAGGCAAAATCCTGGTAAATCTCCAAAGCTTCCACATCCTTCTGGTATTGCGGCAACCAGAATTGAACACTGTATTCCAAGATCACAACGGTGATGTTTGCTGACATCTGTACAGTCCCATTCACAACTCACTGAATTAGCCCGCACCCACATTCAGCAAGACCTGGACAACAATGAGCCTTGGGCTGATTAGTGGAAACTAACATCGGTGCCACCCAAGAGATGGGCAATGCCTATCTTCAACAAGGAAAAGTCGAAACATCTCACTCTCATCTTCAATGATCACCCTCACTGAATGTCCCACCCACCCCCATCAACATGCTAGGGGGTCACCACTAACCAATAACTTAACAAGTCCAGTCATTTTTTTTTTAATTCATTTGTGAGATATGGGCATTGCTGGCTGGCCGGCATTCATTGCCCATCTCAAATAGCCCTTGAATTGAGTGACTTGCTTGGCCATTTCAGGAGCAGTTGACAGTCAACCACATTTGCCTTGGCTCTGGAGTCACGTATAAGCCAAACCGGGTAAGGACAGCAGATTTCCTTCCCTAAAGGACATGAGTGAACCAATTGAATTTTTCTTACTAATCAGCAAAGGTTTCATGATCATTAGTAGATTCTTGCTTCCAAATTTTTTTTTACTGAGTTCAAATTCTGCGGTGGCGGGATTCGATCCCGGGTCCCCAGAAGATTTGCTAAGTTTCTAGATTCATCTAGTGATAATACCACTAGACCATCACCTGCCTGGTAACAGCAGCATATCAGAGATGGAAATTCTGTGGTGAGTAACTCTCTTCCTGACTCCCCAGAATCCTATTTTGCATTTACAAGGCACAAATCAGGAATGTGATGGAATATTCCACATTCACCTGGATGGGTGCAGCTCCACAACATGCTAGAAGGCAGACACCATCCAGGACAAAGATGAAAGCACAGTTCGTTCCCTCCATTATCAATGCACCATAGCAGTAAGTGAATCAAGCAATCTGTAGTGTTACCTCCCGAGTCTCCATTTCCTAGAAGGATATGATCCCCTCCAGCTAATGCACCATCTTGACTTGTATACATATCACACTCCTTCATTGCTGCCCAGTTATTATACTGGAAAATTCAGATCTCAGAGCAATATGAAAATACCTTACACTTACCAATAATAGCAGCCCCAGAAGATCATACAATCCCAACAATGCAGAAATAGGCCATTCAGCCCATCAGGTATGCAACGGAGCATTACAGCCAGGCTCCATTCATGTAACCCCAAGTATTTATCCTGTTAATCCCCCTAACCTGCACATCTTTGGACAATAAGGGACAATCTAGTATGCCCAATCCACCTAACTTGCACATCTTAGGACACTAAGGGGCAATTTGGCGTGGCCAATCCACCTACCCTGAGCATCTTTGAACTGTAGAAGGAAACCGGAGTATCTGGAGGAAACCCACGCAGACACGGGGCGAATATGTAGACTCCACACAAGCAGTCACTCAAGGCCGGAATCGAACCCAAGTCCGTGGTGCTGTGAAGCAGCAGTGCTAGCCACTGTGCCACCAATATCTTGCTGATTCTCCTTTGAAAATTCCACTGGGTATTAAGATGATGCTCACCTTATGTAAGGCCTGTTGCTGTAGCAATAAAGGATTAAGGTCCCATTGGGTCTCCAATGGATGATGCCAAGGCTGGAAAAATTCTACTGACTGGAACAAATGAGAAATCTGGAAAGTTCAAAGGAAAGAAGGATTAAATCACTTCCCGTACTCCAACACCTCATTGTGACTACCTTTCAATTTGTGATTTTTCAATCAGAGTATAACTGAGTAAATCCCTTATCCCAAAACCTATAATATACATTTGGATTGAAAAGTGATATCCTGGAGATTTGCAAGCATTACAGAGCCTTGCTTGAGTTTCACAAGCCTCAGAATTTCCTCTGCTGGTTCATGCAAGCTCCTCTGTTATATCCAGAAATCCATTGTTCTGTTGTGGCACAGTGGTTAGCACTGCTGTCTCACAGCACCAGGAGCCCAGGTTTGATTCCTGGCTTGGGTCACTGTCTGTGTGGAGTCTGCACATTCTCCCTGTGTCTGCATGGGTTTTCCTCTGGACGTTCTGGTTTCCTCTCACAGTCCAAAAGATGTGCTAGTTAGTTGCACTGGCCATGCTAAAATTCTCCCTCAGTTTACTCAAACAGGTGCTGGAGTGTGGCGACAGGGGTATTTTCACAGTAACTTCATTGCTGTGTTAATGTGAGCCTACTTGTCTCATAGAATCCTACAGTGCAGAAGGAGGCCATTCAGCACTGAACACAATCCCAGCCAGGCCCCTACCCTCATTACCCCATGCATTTACCCTAGTTAATCCCCCTGACACAAAGGGGTAGTTTAGCATGGCCAATCCACCTAACTTGTGTCAGGAATGGACAAAGTTTAAACTGCTGTGTACATGACATCTGAACCCTTAAAATAGATTGCAGTCTCTAACTCAGTCCCAAATAGCCCTCCTTCTGTCTATGAAGCCTTTACATTGCCTTCTGTAATAATTTTCAGTGTTCTATTTCTATTCCATTAAATATTCTAATTTAATTAAAGTCCAGAACACTAAGAGAATGTCCATTATTCTTCGAAAAGAAATGTCCCACTCCCTTTGATCATTTCTCTTCCAGCTTCTGCATGCTTATGTGAATAATATCAGGACATCCCGATCTCTGTTCCTGAGGTTATTTTTATATCACTGCAGTAGATTATGTAACTGAATCTTTTGTCAATTTGTGATTTGTTTTTTATTCGAAGTCTCTCAACACCAGGTTAAAGTCCAACAGGTTTATTCGGAATCACGAGCTTATGGAGCACAGCTCCTTCATCGTGTGAGTGGCTAGTCGGAGAACGCTTCAAGAGCATTCAGCCTCTGATCTTCGGATAAGCGTTCTCCAAGGTGGCCTTCAAGACACACGAGAGTGCAGCATCTCTAAGCAAAAACTGAGGACGGCCCCAACCGGAATCTTGGGTTCATGTCACACTACCTGTAAACCCCCAGCTGGGCTTGCAAAATGCTGCTACTCTCCTGGCTTGAGATAGTTCACACCTTTTTATCCCTCTCCTCAATACCCCATGCATTTATCCTAACTAGTCCCTCTGACATTAAGGGGCAACTTAGCACGGCCAATCCACCTAACCTGCACATCTTGGACTGTGGGAGGAAACCCCGAGGAAACCCACGCAGACACGAGGAGAATGTGCAAACTCCACACAGACAGTGACCCAAGCTGGGAATCGAACCCGGGTCCCTGGTGCTGTGAGGGCAGCAGTGCTACCCACAGGGCAACAGATTAGGATTGCCTCTGAGCAGGGATCAGAGGCAGATACTGAAGAGTTAGGAATCCGGGGATATCGACATTGATGGATTTGGGATAGAGGGAGATTCATGCCAAAGGATTGGGATGGAGGGGAAGATGCAACAAATAGCGAAACAGGGAGAGGCACACTTCCTTCCGACTTCATCTTTTCCTAATTTTAAAGAAACTCTGTGTCAGGCCAGACCTGCTCCAAGCTGGAATGGTTCTGAGCTGCTACATATGTCAGCCATAGATACAATTGGCTTTCGTGCTGAGTGTATCTGCTTTAGTCACATAATCAGCATCAGTCCCAGCATTAAACCATTACGTGTAATCTGGATATAATAGGGCTGGAATACTTTCCACTTTCGCCTCGCAAAGCGTTTTTATCCTCTTAATGCCGGAGGTGCATTCATTTACATTAAATACTGGCGGACAGGTCACCATGGGGCTGGAGTGAACAGTGATATAGATGTGCCTGTGTCAGCACCTCATGGACTAATTATCTCACATTGCCCATTACTGAGAATATACACCTCACAAAGCAGATCATTCACCCCGACAGCACATGCTTCTGTTCCACTAGAAACATCTCGCAAACTATTTCATTTCACCTGATCACCAATCCTTTTATCAGCTATCTCATTCCACCCTGGGCAGCGCGGTGGCGCAGTGGTTAGCACGGCTGCCTCCCAGCGCCACGAACCTGGATTCGATTCCCAGCTTGGGTCACTGTCTGTGTGGAGTCTGCACATTCTCCCTGTGCCCACGTGGGTTTCCTCCGGGTGCTCCGGTTTCCTCCCACACTCCAAAGATGTGCAGATTCGGTGGATTGGCCAGGCTAAATTGATTGTTAGTGTCAGGGGGATGAGCAGGATAAGTACAGGGATAGGGTCTGGGTGACTTTGTGGTCAAATGCAGACTCGATGAAGAATGGTCTCCTTCTGCACAGAGGGGATTCTATGATCCTGTGGCCAATGATGAGTGTTACAATAATAGCAGCGGTGAGGAAGATTAGCAAGAGGTGAAAGGGTGAAGGCTTTTTTTTCATCTAAGATAATCATTTCTCCACAACGATAAGGGAAACCATTTTTGACAAGTGCTTTAGAGAACGTTTGAGGGAGAACATGCAATGGGGAGACAGGAGAACGTGTGGATGTGGGGAACCTGTGGATGTGGGGAACATGTGGATGTGGGGAACCTGTAGATGTGGGGAACATGTGGATGTGAGGAACATTTGGATGTGAGGAACATGTGGATGTGAGGAACATGTGGATGTGGGGAACATGTGGATGTGGGGAACCTGTGGATGTGGGGAACATGTGGATGTGGGGAACCTGTGGATGTGGGGAACATGTGGATGTGGGGAACTTGTGGATGTGAGGAACATGTGGATGTGGGGAACATGTGGATGTGGGAACATTTGGATGTGAGGAACATGTGGAGGAACATGTGGATGTGAGGAACATTTGGATGTGGGGAACATGTGGATGTGGGGAACCTGTGGATGTGGAAATATGTGGATGTGGGGAACATGTGGATGTGAGGAACCTGTGGATGTGGGGAACATGTGAATGTGGGGAACATGTGGATGTGGGGAACCTGTGGATGTGGGAAATATGTGGATGTGGGGAACATGTGGATGTGGGGAACATTTGGATGTGAGGAACATGTGGATGTGGGGGAACAAGTGAATGTGGGGAACCTGTGGATGTGGGGAATGTGGATGTGGGAACCGGGATGTGGGGAACATGTGGATGTGGAGAACATGTGGATGTGGGGAACATGTGGATGTGAGGAACATGTGGATGTGAGGAACATTTGGATGTGGGGAACATGTGAATGTGGGGAACATGTGGATGTGGGAAATATGTGGATGTGGGGAACATGGATGTGAGGAACCTGTGGATGTGGGGATGACTGTGGATGTGGGAAATGTGTGGGGAACATGTGGATGTGGGGAACCTGTGGATGTGGGGAACATGTGGATGTGGGTGTGTGGGTGTGGATGGGTGTGGATGTGGGGAACATGTGGATGTGAGGAACATTTGGATGTGAGGAACATGTGGATGTGGGGAACATGTGGATGTGAGGAACATTTGGATGTGGGGAACATGTGGATGTGAGGAACCTGTGGATGTGGGGAACATGTGATGTGGGGAACTGTGGTTGGGGGTGTGGTGTGGTGTGGGTTGGATGTGGGGAACTGTGGATGTGGGAACATTTGGATGTGAGGAACATGTGGATGTGGGATGTGGATGTGGGGAACTGTGGATGTGGGGAACATGTGGATGTGGGGAACCTGTGGATGTGGGGAACATGTGGATGTGGGGAACTTGTGGATGTGAGGAACATGTGGATGTGGGGAACATGTGGATGTGAGGAACATTTGGATGTGAGGAACATGTGGATGTGAGGAACATGTGGATGTGAGGAACATTTGGATGTGGGGAACATGTGGATGTGGGGAACCTATGGATGTGGGAAATATGTGGATGTGGGGAACATGTGGATGTGAGGAACCTGTGGATGTGGGGAACATGTGAATGTGGGGAACATGTGGATGTGGGGTGTGGTGTGGGGAACATGTGGATGTGAGGAACATGTGGATGTGGGGAACATGTGAATGTGGGGAACATGTGGATGTGGGGAACCTGTGGATGTGGGAAATATGTGGATGTGGGGAACATGTGGATGTGGGGAACATTTGGATGTGAGGAACATGTGGATGTGGGGGAACAAGTGAATGTGGGGAACCTGTGGATGTGGGGAACATGTGGATGTGAGGAACATTTGGATGTGAGGAACATGTGGACGTGGGTAACATATGAATGTGGGGAACCTGTGTTTCCAAAAGGCACTTGGCAAGGTGCCACATCAAAGATTACTACACAGAGTAAGTGTTTGTGGTGTACAGGGATCACCTATTTGCATGGATAGAGGATTGGTTAGTTAATGGGAAGCAGAGGGTAGGGGTAGATTGATCAGTTTGGCCTGACAGGCTGTAAGTAATGGAGAGTCACTGGGATCAGTGCTGGGCCGCAGTTATTTACGATTAATATCAGTGATTTGGATGAAGGGATGGGATGTGTGGTTGCTAAATTTGTTCAAGGTTCAAGGTTAGGTAAGAAAGGAAATTGTAAAGGAGATGTAAGAGGGTGGGATATTTGATCTCTCTTTTTGGCAAATGGGAAAGTCAGAGAGTGCACAGAAACCAACAAAAGGCCCGAGATAGCTCTTACCTCACGTTGGTTTCCCATTGAGATTGTCGCTGTCCCTACCTCCCCACCCCCTCCATCTTCCCCAGGCCAATGACTAAACGGTGTTCCTACCGTGAAAGGTGGGAGACGGAGGTGGTGTGTGAGCTGGTGTGGTGTGAGAGTCGGGTTGAATTGGGTGGGCCAGAGGGGAGGGTATGGGAACGAGGGGGTGTTGTGGAAATGAGGGGAGCGCTGTTGTGGGAGTGAGGGGTGGTGCTTTTGTGGGAGTGGGGGGTGCCATTGTGGGAGCGAAGGAGGAAATTGTTATGGGAGTGGGGAAGGCTTCTGTTGTGGGAATGAGGGAGGTGCAGTTATGGGATTGAGGGGGTTGTTGTGGGAGAATGGGAGTGAGGGGGATGGGAGTGAGGGGGTGCAGTTATGGGATTGAGGGGGATTCTGTTGTGGGGAGTGAGGTGGGTGCAGTTATGGGATTGAGGGGTTCTGTTGTGGGAGTAAGGGGGGTGCAGTTATGGGATTGAGGGGGATTCTGTTGTGGGAATGAGGGAGGTGCAGTTATGGGATTGAGGGGGTTCTGTTGTGGGAGTGAGGTGGGTGCAGTTATGGGATTGAGGGGGTTCTGTTGTGGGAGTAAGGGGGGTGCAGTTATGGGATTGAGGGGGTTCTGTTGTGGGAGTGAGGGGGGTGCAGTTATGGGATTGAGGGGTTCTGTTGTGGGAGTAAGGGGGGGTGCAGTTATGGGAGTGAGGGGGATTCTGTTGTGGAGTGAGGGGGGTGCAGTTATGGGATTGAGGGGGTTCTGTTGTGGGAGCGAGGGGGGTGCAGTTATGGATTGAGGGGATTCTGTTGTGGGAGTGAGGGGGGCAGTTATGGGATTGAGGGGGTTCTGTTGTGGGAGCGAGGGGGGTGCAGTTATGGGATTGAGGGGGATTCTGTTGTGGGAGTGAGGGGGGTGCAGTTATGGGATTGAGGGGGTTCTGTTGTGGGAGTAAGGGGGGTGCAGTTATGGGAAGGGGGTTCTTGTGGGAGTGAGGGGGGTGCAGTTATGGGAGTGAGGGGGAGTTGTGGGAGTGAGGGGGTGCAGTTATGGGATTGAGGGGGTTCTGTTGTGGGAGTGAGGGGGGTGCAGTTATGGGATTGAGGGGGATTCTGTTGTGGGAGTGAGGGGGTGCAGGGATTGAGGGGTTCTTGGGATTGAGGGGATTCTGTTGTGGGAGTGAGGGGGGTGCAGTTATGGGATTGAGGGGGTTCTGTTGTGGGAGTGAGGGGGGTGCAGTTATGGGATTGAGGGGATTCTGTTGTGGGAGTGAGGGGGGTGCTGTTATGGGATTGAGGGGTTCTGTTGTGGGAGTGAGGTGGGTGCAGTTATGGGATTGAGGGGGATTCTGTTGTGGGAGTGAGGGGGGTGCAGTTATGGGATTGAGGGGGTTCTGTTGTGGGAGTTGCTGTTTTGGGAGTGGGCAGCAATAATTTTTTTGCTCTTGCAGGTTGTGTTGGCAACAGTGTTGGAAGCTCAGTGCTCACTCTCTATGTCCGTGTCCTGCACACCAAGGCAGGATCAGATACCGTGCACCAACCTGTCACAGGAACTTGGAGACAATCCCACACCAGTGTCGCCAGATCAAATCGAAACTGCGGCCTCAGAGAAGGGAGAATCCATGATCCCAACTGTTCGTAGAGTCACAGCCCAAAGTGTGACTTTGTCTTCCAGTGCAGCAGCATCAAAAAAACTACCCAAAAAACACAAACAAAGTCAAAGAATATTGGATCTAGATTAATGAGCTATGGTTACTAGAATTCTTACAGTGTAGAAAAAGTCATTCAGCCCATCGAGCCTGCACTCACCATAATCCCACCCAGGCCCTATCCCCATAACCCTAAAATTTACCCTGCTAATCCCCCTGACACTAAAGGGACAATTTAGCACAGTCAATCAACCTAACCTGAACATCTTTGGACTGGAGGAAATTGGAGCAGCTGGAAGAAATCCACACAGACATGGGGAGAATGTGCAAACTCCACACAGACCCAAGGCCGGAATTGAACCCAAGCCTCTGGCACTGTGAGATGGTGGTGCTAACCACTGTGCTACCATGCCACCCAATGGGCAGCAACACGTAATCACAATATCTTGATTTGAATATCTGGAAGGATTTGGAATTATTCAACTGAGCTCCTTCGCACTGGTGTCTTATGAAGACTATACCTAGCTACATAGAGTGAGATCTTTCAATTGGCTAATTACAATACTTTTCCATTCTCTTTGGCAGGAAGCAGATTACAGCCATATCTAACGGAGAGGCAGCAGGGAAACCTCTAGGCCAGACAGGGCTCTGATCTCTCACGAGCTGTGTGACAGACACACAGCCTGCCCAGCACTTGGACGCAATCTCCCTCACTGCCTCATAGACCAGCCTTAGCCGCTATACCAGAGTCACTGCTCTGTGGGTCAAACATCCGTGGAAGGAATATTAGACAGAGGAGGTGGTCTCTCTGTGGGCCTCTCCAGCCTGCGAGACCTTGTTAGATCTCAATCCTGTTCGCCTGCCTCGCATCCTGGCACCCCCCCCCCCCCCCCACCAGTACATCCAGGCCAGTTGGCGCCGTCGAATTCTGCTCAATTGCTCCAATGTGGGGCTGAGGAAAATTGGCTTTTCCGGAAGAGAATTGGATTATCTTATGAAGAAGGCAGACTTGTAGGGCTTGTAGGAGGGAGGGGAGGTGGGGGAGTGAATTCCTCTTACAAATGGTCAGCACAAACAGAGCAGGCCGAATGGTCTCCATCTGCATTATAAGCATTAGTCCCGATTTTTCCAGTAATCGACAATGGTTTCATGGTCATCAGTTAGATTCCTAATTCCATCTTTTTGTTTATCGAATTTAAATTCCACCACCTGCCACGGCAGGATTCGAACCCAGGTCCCCAGAACATTAGCTAAGTTTCTGGATTAATAGTCCAGCAATAATACCACTATTCCATCAACACTAAGAGATGCCAGCTTTGGAGAGGTAATGACCTCTGACTTGATTTGATTTGATTTGATTTATTATTATCACATGCACTAACATACAGTGAAAAGTATTGTTTCTTGCACACTGTACAGACAAAGCATACCGTTCATAGTGAAAGAAAGGTGAGAATGCAGAATGTAGTGTTGCAGTCACAGCTAGGATGTAGAGAAAGATTAACAAGATAAGTCCATTGAAAAGTGTGATGGCAGCAGGGAAAGAAGCTGTTCTTGAGTCAGTTGGTGCTTGACCTCAGACTTCTGTATCCTTTTCCTAACGGAAGGAGGTGGAAGAGAGAATGTCCAGGTGAGTGGGGTCCTTATTATGCTGGCTGCTTTTCCAAGGCAGTGGGAAGTGTAGACAGAGTCAATGGATGGGAGGCTGGTTTGTGTGATGGATTGGGCTACGTTCACAATTTTGTAGTTCCCTGCGGTCTTGGGCAGAGCAGGAGCCAGACCGAGTTGTGATACATCCAGAAAGAATGCTTTCTATCATGCAGCTGTAAAAGTTGGTGAGAATTGTAGCTGACATGCCAAAGTTCCTTAGTCTTCTGAGAAAGCAGAGGCTGATTTACTGGGTTAGAGTATTTGTTTGCCCCCATCCCGCTTTACGTGGCCTGTCCTGTTCGACAAACAGTACGTGTTATTCAAGAGAAGAGGGAAGGAACACAATGTCCCATGAATATTTAATGCATATTGTTCATGAGTGAATAATGGATAACTAATCTATCATCTGTAAAACTGGCGGCGAGAAGCAGCATCCGGCAACATTGATGCTTTAAGGAGCTGCCCACACCCCCCGTGCCCTCATTAATCAGCAGCTTATTCGCAATATCACATCATGGTCCTCCGTCCAATTACAAACATCGCATAATTGAAAACTAACAGCCTGCTGCCCAAGGAAGGACACAGCCTATTAAATCTAAAACTCAGCTCCGTCGAGCGAATAGCCTGCTTGAGACAAATCCCTTTCTGCTCAATCAGACATTGGTCTTCCGAGGGAAGCTTTCTACATCCTCAGACGCCCTGTTCTGGTCACATTAGCAATTCCCATTTACAGGGCTTCCACTCTGTAGACAATCTTATTAAGAGAGTTGGAATTAAAGATGTTCCCCTGTGTGGGGCGAGATGCAGGTCAATTTGTGCGTCTCTGAGAACCTCTATATGATTTCGCTACACTCCCACTCGTAACATAAATCAAAAACAACTTATTACAAGGAAAATATAGTTGGGACCACTATTCCCATTTCCCTGTTTTACTGGTTTTTCCATTTTAAGGCACACAAGATCAGCAGTATTCTCATTTCCCAATTTTGCCGTTTCTCCATTACAGATGGCATAATTCTGGAATAAAAAGAGAAATTGTCGGAAAATCTCCCAAAGATCAGGCAGCAAATGTGAAGGGAGAAAGGGGGTTAATCATTTCAAGATAAATAATCAAGGCCAAATAATGGTGGCCCACTGGTTAGCACTGCTGCCTCACAGCACCAGGGATCCGGGTTCAATTCTCGGCCTCAGGTCTATGTAGAATTTCTCTTTCTCCCCGTGTCTCTGTGGGTTTCCTCCGGCTGCTCCGTTTTCCTCCCACAGTCCAGATGTGCGGGGTGGATGGATTGGCCATAGTAAATTGACCCTAATGCCAGGGAGATTTGCAGGGTAAATATGTGGATTATGGGAATATGGCCTAGAGATGAGATTGTGATCAGTGTGGACTCAATGGGCTGAATGGCCTCCTTCTGCACTGTAGGGATTCTATGAATGAATTGTCATTTCTTTGCCTGGTCAAGGGGATTTTGCTGGATTCCCATTTCTGTGACTAGGCTTCACACACAGTTAATGCACAATAGAAAATCGCAGGCAGACACTATCCTGGGGCAGCATCTGGTTAAAATACCCCTGCTGTCGAAACCTGTGCTCTTTCACTAAAGATCCTGTAATTCTTTTTTAATTCACGAGGCCTGGGCATTGTTGGCCATCCAGCATTTATTAGCCATCCAGATTTGCCCAAAGGCAGCTGAGTGTTAACAAAGGCCTCACTGGTAGGGGTGCTGGATTGGTCTGGAGGGAGGGGACAAGGCCTAGTGTAGGAAGAGGAGATCGGGGAGTCATGGAGAGGTGAGGGATAGTGGCGAGTTGAAGGGAGAACTTGAGGCCTGGCAGGGAAGAGGGAAATCATGGCCTAATGCAAAAGGAGGAGATCAGAACCTGGTGAGAAGTGAGGATTGTGAGGAGGACTCAAGTCCTGGTGGGGGAGGGAGATCAGGAGGGATTGAGAGTAGGGAGTGGTGTCATGTCCTAACTATGTTAGACCTTGTGTGGGTTTTCAATGAAGAGAAAAAGATGTGCTTTAAATTAATGTTTACTTATTAGTCCTGAGTAAGGCTTACATTAACACTGCAATGAAGTTACTGTGAAAATCCTCTAGTCGCCACACTCCGTTGCCTTTTTGGGTCAATGTAACTTTGCACATGTAGACTCAAAATAACAACAACGGATTTATTGTAGTGGCCGCTTCTTATCCAGAGTACTTTATACCTGTGAAACAGTCAAATGTCATCAAATCATATGACCTGCTCTTAAAGCAATTTTGCAACCACTTAAATATATAACATCCCTCCCCTTTTACTTCTGTGGTCATAACAAATTACTACAATGTTGCACGTAGAATCAGTAACACTCCAAGCACAGTACTGAGTATCATTAATCATTATACAGGCAATAAGGAATTTGAGCAGGAAGATGTCTGTTTCTCTTTCGCTATACATGATGTTCTGGATTGAGGCTGTTAACAACCCTAAACATATGATTTGGAACTTCGGTAAACATATCTTCTCCTGGAACTAATTCCGTATGGTTCTCAATTGGTTTGGTAGCAAAGACACAATTACCAGATGACTCAAGTTCATCTAAGTCTTCCACAGTAGGATTTACAACGCCAGGGACTAAAGAAGTTGCTGCTTCTGGAGATGATTTGGAGAAATCATTTTGAGATGACGATTGGTCAGGACGACATTGCCAAACTAATTCATTTTCAGTTTGAGTCATATAGGAAATTGGATCTGTTTTTGTTAAAACTGGTTCTCATTTCTCACTCATAATTTCACAGTAACACTCGATCTCTGTTAAAAAGAGCTTTGCTTTGCCCTCACTTCTTGTCTAACAAGTTGAGATTGTTGTTGACGTTCCACTATCTCTGAGGTTTCTGGAGGTAATCACAAATCAAACACAGATCCCAGCTTTCACTGTAGTAATACAGGTGAACTGTGGGTAGTCACGTGAGTAGTATTTCTATAAGATATTAAAAAGCTGCTGATATGACGGGATCATCAACCTTCCGCCCTTGAAGCTTTTAAAGAATGGTTCAAGGATTGTACAAATCTTTCAGCCGATCCATTGGTTAGTGGATGATGAGGTCTGGATTTTATATGCGGAATATCAGCTGCTTTGATACAATCCTCAAACTTTTACAAAGTAAACTCTGAACCATTATTGCAAACTGTCTGTTTTAGTTGACCAAACCTTGCAAAGATTTTGTCAAGTTTTTGAACGGTTTGTTCAGATATAATAGATCTCATGATAACAGCTGCTCGCCACTCTGAGTGTGCATCAATTATAACTGAGAACATGTATCCCTCAAATGGAGCAGGAAAACCTACATGTAACTGTTCCATGGCATTTATAGGCCACTCCGAAGGGTGTAGATGAGACAACGGTGGTTCATTTCCTTTCATGAGCAGGATTAATGCTTTTTTCTTCAATCTGAACATCCAGACATGGCCCTCATAGGGTTGTTCAAGAACTCTTCCATGCAATAAGGAGGAATGATTACTCAGATTCCCCACAATAGACTTCACCTTGAACGGCCAACTCAAGCTTTTGACACATATTAGGGGAGGGGGTGGCGATTCTCCCCCCCGCCCCTAGCTTGGTGCTGCCTGATGTCCAGTGGGCATAAGCACTTTGTCCTTTGGGCAGTGCTGGGGGCACAGGCTGGCACTGCCTGGGTGTCCACGCCCAGTGAGCACCTCCTCTGTTGCCCTGCCTCCTGGGGGGGAGGGGTCTCGATTGCCCCACCCCTTTCATTCCAGCAGGGGTTTCCCGCTAGTTCCCCAAACTTTAGGGATGTAAGATAAACGCTGCTGGAATAAGTACTCCTGGCGGGATGGGAGGTGCTATCACTCCCGGCAAGTTCCATGATCAGGCCCGATAATCACATGCAAAATATATTTAAAATGCATTAAAAAAAAGATTTAAATGTCTTACTTGCCTTCCCGCTGGTTTCCAGCGTGGTCTGACTGGCGACTGTTTGCCAGCTCTGGGAGACACGCATGCGTTGTCAGCACACGCACAAATCCCGCGAAGCAGCCGACACACCATTCTCCCGACCAGACCCGCCAGAAAAGCTCCCGGCCGCGATGGGAGAATCGGGGCAACGGTTTGAGATCGGGATGTGTTCCAGTTACTGTCCCCTTCAATCCCCTCTCCACCACCTCCCCGTCACAGCATCATCTCTGGTGTGGCTCCGAACTCGAGGGACCGTCACAGGCAAATGATCTATTTGCAAAAAATAAAGAATATCAGCAAAAACTAGTTGGAGGCACCTGCTCAATAAATCAGTCACAAATAATAATCTGTTCATAAACTTGTGAAAGATCAATCTTTACCTACCTGATAACCCAGCAAATGAATCTTCAATTAAAGGAAGCAGATATTAACCAGCACAAAACATTGGATTTATGGTTGTTTTAGAAACACCACAAAGGAGGAGTGGGAGTGGGGCGGGGGGTGGTGGGGGGGGAATGGTGGGGGGGAGCACTATCTCTCACTGGCCATGTTTTGAGATTGAGGATAAGCCATGGTCAAATTGAATGGGCGAGCAGGCTGGAAGGGCCAAGTGGCCTACCCCTGATGCTCTGTCTGTATAACAGGCTAGAGATTGAAGCATTTGTGAAGTTACAGAGGCGGGGAATCGTGAGAACAAGAAGGGGTTCAAAACAGAAGGATGAGAGTCTGAAATTTGAAATGTTTAATGACGTGACTCATCGAAACTAGAAGCGGGAGGAGGCCATTCGGCCCTTCCAGCCCGCTCTGCCATTCATTTTGATCATGGCTCATCATCAAGTTCAACATCCTGATCTCCCCCCAACTCCCTCCCTTGATCCCTTTAGTCCCAAGAGCTATCCCTAATTTCTTCTTGAAACACACAACATTTTGGCCTGAGCTACATTCTGTGGCAGTGAATTCCACCCTCTGGGTGAAGAAATTTCTCCTCACCTCAGTCCTGAAAGGTTTACCTCTTCCTCGAAGTCATTTCAGACCTGGAAGAAACAGGAGGAAGTTCAAACTTTAGTTGAGTGCTTGACCTTGACACGGGATGTAAACAGTTGCAATGAAGCCCCATTCCTGACCTCCCTCTGACTGATGACAGGTATTGAGAACAGGGAAGGATGTGCTTGGAAACCACCTCCTTATTTTTTATTCATTCATGGGCGTCGCTGGCTGGGCCGGCATTTATTGCCCATCCCTAGTTGTCCCTTGAGAAGGTGATGGTGAGCTGCCTTCTTGAACGGCTGCATTACGTGCACTGTTGGTTGACCCATAATGTTGTTAGGAGGGAACTCCAGGATTTTGACCCAGTGACGGTGAAGGAATGGTGATATATTTCCAAGTCAGGATGGTGAGTGGTTTGGAGGGGAATTTGCAGTTGGTGGTGTTCTAATGTATCTGCTGCCCTTGTCCTTCTAGATGGGATTAGTCATGAGTTTGGAAGGTGCTGTGTCAGGATTTTTGGTTCACATGATGCAGTGCATCTTGTAGCTAGCACACACTGCTGAATTACACATCCTAAAATCCTACAGTACAAAAGGAGGCCACTCGGCCCATTGCACACTGACCACAATCCCACCCAGCGTCCTATCCCCATGCACTTACCCTAACTAGTCCCCCTGACACTAAAGGGCAGTTTAGCATGGCTAATCCAGCAAATTCGTACATCTTTGGAGTGTGGGAAGGAACTGGAGCATCCGGAGGAAACCCACACAGACATGGAGAGAACGTGCAAACTCCACGCAGATGGTGACCCAAGCCAGGAATCGAACCCAGATCCCTGGCACTGTGAGGCAGCAGTGCTAACCACTGTGCCATCGTGCCACCCTGCTACTGAGCATTATGGTGGAGGGATGTTTGTGGATGTGGTGCTAATCAAGCGGGGCTGCTTTGTCCCGGATGTGAAGAATTGGTGAGATTTTTAATCACACGATAATCAACAAGATTAATAACTTTTATTGGACACATTTTGAGGAAGGACTCAGAATGAGTGAAAAATGCAGGAGAAAATGGGGAGCTGAGTCATATCGTTACTGTTAAGAGTTTTAACAAAGGATTGTGACATGAGGTGATAGCAGATTCCTGGTAATGGGTTAGTGACTATATTAACATTTACACAGCGTTATGTTTCCCTCAAGCAGCTGTGGCCAAAAAAAATCCTCTTTAAACAGATCAATATCCTATTTATAACAAACGCTGTCTGGTGCGATCTGAAAAGACCAATGTCCTCTTTGCGCGTTTTGGTAGATACATTTATTATGTCCGAATCTGCTCTTGGTGCAGCTCTTGAGGGATAGAAAGGATGCACACATTTGTACGTTACTTATTCCATGACCTTGGAGAGTCCCAGAACCGTCTACGATCAATGAAGTACTTTAGAGATATAATCATTGCTATAATGTAGGAAACAAGGCAGGTATGAATCAGGTGACCCATGAGGAAGCTTGTACGAAAACAAAACTTTAATTAAGAACATAGTTAGAATTTATCAAAGGGAATGAGCATAACTTTTAGCAGTTAAACATGGCAGAGTATCATCTTTAACAGCTAGCTATCTCTGTTGTTCCATTTTAAAGCAATATCCCGTAAACATGCACCCTCCTTCAGAATTACTTAGCACAGAAACATGTATGTTCATGTAATGCTGGATTTTCAGCCTTTTCTGGACTTGATCCAGGCAGCAGTTTCCAGAGAAGGAGATATCCTCAAAAGAGCAAAATTTCAGAGAAGTAAAGCTAGTCTCTGACAGCTCCCTGTATCCAGACTTCAGAGAGAGAAAGGAATGCCTTTCTCCCTGCAGCTTCCGAAATAGCAACTCTCCAAGATGGACCCACTCCCATACAGCAGAAACTTATCTCCTGGCAGATGCCAGTCTTCAATGTCAGAGAGGGGAGAGAAGGGATACTGCTCTCTTTCAACTCAAAACCAGCATCTAAAAAGCACCACATTGGAATTCTCCATGAAAGCATAGCTGTACCCAGTCATATAACCATACCTAGCAATCATCCCAGTCAAGCCCCACTCTGCAAACTCCCAAAAGAACACTCAGGGCAGCATTAGTTCAGATTAAGCAGTTATGCAGCTGCAGTAACAAGACAGGATACCAGTTGTAGAAGAACAGCATCGATAAATTGAAAAAGATTGCTAGAAACAACCGATACAGAGAAAATACATTTCTTAAAAGCACAGTGTCATCACAGAAGGCCAGGTCTTAGTTTAACATCATATTGAAAGGGCAGCATTGCTGCCTCAGTACAATTCAGTACTGACATGTCAGCCTCCATTCTGTGCCACTAGGGTGGGACTGCAATGCCACAGCTATCTGACTGAGAGGTGATAATACTTCCCATTGAGCAACAGTTAGCTCCGACACCCAGTAGGGTTGACTTACGAGGAAAAGTCAGACAAACTGGGGCTGTTCAACAGTAGAAGGAGGCACTTGGGAAGGGATGTCATGTCACGTTTGGAAGGTATAAACTAGAAAAATAATTGCTCTATAGCAATTTCTAACAGTTGAATAAGGTGGGATTTCCCTAAAACCCAAAACTTAGAATAATTGTTGAGAGAACATCTTCCCCCAAAGATTGGTCAATACTTAGACAGGGAGGCAAAAATGGTTTCATAGAATCCTACAGTGCAAAAGGAGGCCACTCGGCCCATCGAGTCTGCACCAAACACAATCTCACCCAGCCCCTAACCCGGAACCCCGTGTTTTGTGCCCTGCTAGTCCCCTAACAATAAAGGGTAATTTAGCACGGCCAATCCATCTAACCTGCACATCTTTGGACTGTGGGAGGAAACCGGAGCACCCGGAGGAAACCCATTCAGACACAGGGAGGATGTGCAAACTCCGCACAGGCAGTGACCCCAGCCGGGGATCGAATCCAGGTCCCTGGTGCTGTGAGGCAGCAGTGCAAACCACTGTGCCACCATTGATTTGATTTGATTTGTTGTTGTCACATGTACTAACATACAGTGGAAAGTATCATTTCTTGTGCACTGTACAGACAGAACATACCATTCATAGAGCACATAGGGAAGGAGGAAGGGGGAGGATGCAGAATGTAGTGTTGCATTTACAGAGAGAGGGCCCGATTTTACCATTGCTCGGCACCCATTTTCGGCCATGTAAACTTGGTAAGTTCAGGCGTGAGGCCATTAACGCGATCCGTGCAGATGCCTACTTTACCAAAGCCCAGAAGTGGCATGAATTTAAATTGAATTACTGTGCTGCCCACCCAACTTTACCAGCATTCCCCTACTTCACCATCGCATTGGCCCATCCAGATTCAGCACAAAACAGACCTGCTGGGCAAAGACCTGTTTGGGGCTCTCTTGCACCTGAAGAGGGAAGTTCAGAACTTCCAATGGGAGGAGGGAGGCCAGATCATTCCCTCGGGGAAGGGGCGAGCATGTCCGCTGCCACTGTACGGGTTGGGGGGGGGCAGGTAGGGGGAACATGGTCTCATGATTGTTCTGGGTAGTGAGGGGGTGGGTGGTGGATAAAGAGGACAGTGATGTCTGTGGAGTCCATCGCTCTTGCTTTCTGCTCCCAGGCCACTTTATCCATTTTTTACAGTCCAGGAGCGATGTGACGGGGGTGGGGGAGCATCTCTAAATTTCTTTTCTCACTGCGTGTGTGCAGTTGAGGAACCTGATTGGAGCTGCAGTGTTTCGGGTGCAATAATCCCCGGCTCACAGCGCAATTGAGATTCGCAATTCCTTTTTCAGGCTAAGTGCATATGGGGGAGGGCCTGAGAGCAGATTTCCAAGTCAGATCTGAATTGCACCCAGATTCAGCCCTTAGAGTGAAAATCAGGCCCAGGGAGTGTAGAGAAAGATTAGTTTAATGCAGGGTAGGTCCATTCAAAAGTCAGCAGGGAAGAAGCTGGTTGAGTTGGTTGGTACGTGACCTCAGGCTTTTGTATCTCTTTCCCATCGGAAGAAGGTGGAAGAGAGAATGTCCGAGGGTGCGTGTGGGGTCCTTGATTACGCTGGCTGCTTTTCCGAGGCAGTGGGAAATGTAGACAGAGTCAATGGATGGGAGGCTGGTTTGAGTGATGGATTGAGCTTGGTTCACCACCCTTGGTAGTTTCTTGTGGTCTTGGGCAGAGCAGGAGCCAGACCAAGCTGTGATACAACCAGGAAGGATGAAGATTTAACAGACTGAAGGGATTTGCAGTTTGGACAGTGCAGAATGCTGAGGTGTAAAGAAAAGGTTGGGAAGATATGTCTGGTCTTGTCCACCCTGAGCTGAACAGCAGCATCACTTCCTGTGAATCCTACACACATTGACAGTGACTCAGCTCTATCTTGAACAGATTGCCGCACTTATAGCCACAAAGAGCACAAGCCAGTTGGCATGGAAGTTAATTTAATACATTAGACCATTTAGGAGGAATTGATTCTTGCAGCCAGTGAGAGATAGTCCAAAGCTTTCTATTTGATACCCTTGGATCTCTCTGAACGTTCCAGGTAATCCAGTGTATCAGATATAATGATCCATCTTGTATTAATCACAGTGAAAATCCAGATTAATTTAGCAAAGGTTAGGAATTTTTCTTCTTACTCAGAAGCGAGAATTGGCGGGAACGCATTAATCAGGTTAATAAGCCTGTCACACCCTGGACAGACCGCAGCAGGTCCCCACTCCCACTCCCCATCCCCCCACCCCAGGAACTTCCTGACAACCGAGGTTAAAGGGAACGGCTCTGCCAACAACAACAGATTGCGTTCTTGTAGCACCTTTAGCAAAGTAAAGCTTTTTTATTAATTAAAATAGGCTTGCATTAATACTGCAATAAAGTTACTGTGAAAATCCCCTAGTTGTCACACTCCAACGCCTGTTCGGGTACATTGAGGGAGAATTTAGCTGACGCACCTAACCAGCACGTCTTTCAGACTTTGGGAGGAAAGCAGAGTACCTGAAGGAAACCCACACAGACACGGAGAGAATGTGCAGACTTCGCACAGACAGTGTCCCGAGCTGGGAATCGAACCTGGATCCCTGGCACTGTGAGGCAGCAGTGCTAACCACTGCGCCATCATGCTGCCCTATGGTTACGGATAACAGGCAAACCATGGTATTGTCCTGGAGGCATCCAAGGTCATGGGCTTGATTTAAAAGCCAATCTGGAGTGGAAAACAGGCAAATGATCGAGATGTATTATGTCATCCGCAATCTTTTCTCTGCTGGGTGGAGACACCTATGTTGCATTCCACCTCTTCAAAATAACAGAAGACATCAAAAACCACCATTGTGATCACCAACATTGAATTGGAGACTCCCTGAAGGTTCAGCGGGGCTGGTAATCTCAACTTCAGTTCAGGACTGTCCTTGCTCCAGCCAGAGGCAGTTATTCCAGCTCTTTCGCGGTTAGCAGGAAACTCTCTGCTTTGATTAGACCAACCAAACCTTCAGGTGAGCACCAACATACTTGAGAATGAGGATACAGAGGAGAAGGGGCAGCAGCAAAAACTTCAGAGTGTGTACCTCAGAGTCAGAGAAAGTTGCTGGCACAGAGACAGAGGAATTACAGCTATGAAGCTACAAATTTTTCTCCCACAGTCCAAAGATGTAGAGGTTAGGTGGATTGACCATGCGTAAATTGCCCCTTAGTGTCCCAAGAAGTGCAGGTTAGACAGATCAGCCATGCTAAATTGTCTATTAACGTCTCAAGATATGTTGGTTAAATGGATTGGCCAAGCTAAGTTGTCCCTTAGTGTCCAAGATGTTCAGGTTAGGTGGATCAACCATGCTAAGTTGCCCCTTAGTGTCGAAAGCTGTGCAGGTTAGGTGGATTGGCCATGTTAAATTGCCTCTTAGTGTCCCAAGGTATGCAGGTTAGGGGGATTAGCCATGTTATATTGCCTCTTAGTGTCCCAAAATGTTCATGGTAGATGGATTGAGTGTGCTAAGTTTCCCCTTAGTGTCCAAAGATATGTAGGTTAAGTAGATTGACCATGCTAAATTGCCCCTTGGCATCCCAAGATGTTCAGGTTAAGTGAATTAGCTGTGTTAAATTGCCCCTCAGTGTCCCAAGAAGTGTAGGTTAGGGAAATTAGCCATGCTAAATTGCTCCTTAATACCCAAAGATGTGCAGGTAAGGTGGATTGGCTATGTTGAATTGTCCCTTAGTGTCCAAATATGTGTGAATTAGCAGGGTAAACTTTTGGGGCTACGGGGATAGGGACTGGATAACATGCGCTGTCAGAAAGTCAGTGCACACTCAATGGGCTGAATGACCTCCTTCTGCACTGTCGGGATTTTATGAGTCTCACATTGTTTACCTCCAATAAAATTGAGAAAATCTAAATTCCTGCTGCATTCTTGCAACTCACGGCAAGTCCCAGTCACTCCTGTGTTTGTTAATCTGTGTTGCTTAGTGATCAAGGCAGGGATGGGAAAAAGACAGAGATAAGCAGAAACCTGTTCTGTCAGAGCACCATGGGTCTGGTGAGTGGCTTCCTCGAGAGGCAATGGGAGGAGAGTCATCGAATATTTTTAAGGCAGAGCGAGATAGATTCGTGATAAGCCAGAGGGTGAGAGGTTACCGGGTGTAGGCAGCAAGGTGGGGTTGAGGTTACAATCAGATCATATTGAATGGAGCAGCAGACTCATAGGGCTGAGTGTCCTACTCCGTATGGTCCACCAGCACCTCAATCTTAAAATTCTTGTTGCTGTATTGATAAACCTCTCTACAATCTCATTTCCTTCCTGTGAAACCCAGCAATGTGAACGTAGCATGTTCCCTCACATCAGGAGTGTGGGCATTCCCTGGCTGTGTAGCTCTTCTCTTTTTAAGATCGTGTCTGAATTCGGGAGCCTGTCTGACAGTGACTGAATCAAATTATACCTCGCGGGGAACATTGACTCACGTTCCACCGAGCAGGCTCCAATTACAGATAAACGACTGGGTGTGTCTGCTCCTCCAGAGGTAATCAGTCAGAAATCTGGTTCAGTTTATTTGTGTTGCAGATTGACAGGAAGAGAAAGATTACCTGCTTCCTAACGTAGCACCATTTATGGACATTTACTGTCTGCAAATCGGCCATTGTGCCAACAGTGACTATAGTGCAAAGCAACTTTATTGGTTGTGAAACATTTTGACACTTTGAAAGGTTATCTATCTATCAATCTGTCTATCTATCTATCTATTCATTCATTTGTTCGTCCATCCACCCATCAACATCCATCCATCGTACATCCGTCCACCCATCCATCCATCCATTTATCTATCCATCTATCTGTCTATCTACCTATCTATTCATTCATTCATTCGTTCGTCCATCCATCAGCACTTATCCATCCATCCATTTATCTATCCATCTGTCTGTCTGTCTATATTTATCTAACTATCTATCTATCTATCCATCCATCTATCTGTACATCCATCTAACCGTCTATCCGTCTATCTATCTATCTTCCATACAGGACTCTCATGTCAGCCCCATTGAACTCACTTCTTCCCATCTCATCCTCTCCTCTTGTCCAGTCTCTTCCCACCTACACTTGTGATTCCTCTGATGCCCAACGTCATATCAACAGCTTCCATTTCCTGGCCCTAACCGCCTGCCTCTTCACCCTGGATCCCAATCCCTCTACACCTCCATTCCCCACCTCTCACCATCACCTTACAGATACTGAGCTCCGAATTCTCCGCTCTCACTGGCAGTAGTGAAAAACATTCAAGGCCGGAGAATTGCGGCTCACTTCCCATCCTTCGAAACTCCAGAGAACATAAAGTGTGATTTACTCAGCCTCTTGTCACAGAGCAGCCAGCTCATTCCACGATTCAATCTCATGAATCTTTGCTGTGCCACCCCTAAGTACATGATGTGGAGATGCCAGCATCTTCACTTTCTAATCTGTAATTATCTTACAATTGTGTCTTGGCCAATGTATGCTGTTTTGCTGAATTGACCACCAGTCACCTGATGAAGGAGCAACGCTCTGAAAGCTCATCATTCTAGATAAACCTGTTGGACTTTAAGCTGATGTTGTGAAACTTCTTACTGTACACTAAGAACATCCTTCCTAAGATTTGGAGCTGCATGATGGCATAGTGGTTAGCACCGCTGCCTCACAGCTCCAGGGACCCGGGTTCGATTCCCAGCTTCAGTCACTGTGTAGAGCCTGCACATTCTCCCCGTGTCTGCGTAGGTTTCCTCCTGGTGCTCCGGTTTCCTCCCACTGTCCAAAGATGTGTGGGTTAGGTGGACTGGCCATGCTAAATTGCCCCTTAGTGTCTCGGGATGCATAGGTTATGAGGTAAATATGTGGGGGTAGTGGGGATAGGGTAGGACTGTTGTAGGTGCAGGCTCAATGGGTCGAATAGCTTCCTTCTGCACTGTATGAATTCTATGATTCTATATGTATAACTAGGTTAGAGGGAGACTGATCCAGGAGTAATGATGTGCCACCTAACAAAGGAAAAGATTCCCGGGAATGGTCCTTTGTGTCTGTGATTGAGTGTTGATATAGATTAACATAGACACAACAATAATCCCAATATCTTTTGAAAAATAATCAGAGATCCCAAAACATGACAGAGATGGAGCAAAATGTTATTCGACACAAGACAGTGTGTTAATTGATAAAGCGCTGTCTGACTACAAGTATAACAGTGGCTTATTTGAGTGGCTTAGTAATACCCAATGCATGCTATTAGTCACAATAACAATGTGGTATCAAAGTTTCCCAATTAGCATTGGAAATTTCATTCCCCCACTTGCTCCACAAATGGTTTATTGGCATGTATTGGTGGGAGTTAATGGAAGTGTGTTAGTTTTCTGTAACTGTGCGTGTAGGAGCAGAAACACAGTGTGATAATTGCTGTCATCGCCCTGGGAGCAGTGGGGCACATCAGACCTCTCCAAGTGATTGCTCACAGCGCTAATGCTGTGTGGTTGGAGGGGGAGGGGAGGAAGAATGAGTCCCTCGGTGTCTGCCAGAGAGCTGCCTGGCCTATCCCGGGATCCGCAAACATGACGCTTAAACAGATGACTTTTCCACAGTTTCGCAAGCTAATGGTCGGCAAAGGTTTGGGTGGCCAAGGCAGACAGAATACAAAAGAAAATAGATGTTGTGAGGAGAGCGAGGGTCATGATTAAAGTCATTGGAAAAATACCAGCCTTGGCTCTGTAATGCCCTCACCTCCTGGATCAAGATCCACACTGACACTCGAGCATATCATCCAGACTCACATATGGGCAGTATCACAGTGGTTAGCAGTAGAGACAGGGATAATGTTATCTTTTAAAAATCATTTAGGTAGTTACATGGATACGATGGGTTAGAGGGATATGGGCCAAATGTGGGCAATTGGGACTAGCTTAGAGGTTTTTAAAAAAGGGGACAGCATAGACAAGTTGAGCTGAAGGTTCTGTTGCCATCTCTATGATTCCCCCCAAGCAATGACCCAAGCCGGTCCCTGGCGCTGTGAGGCAGCAGCACTCACCACCATGCCACTGTGCTGCCTTGGGTCTGGGATTGCTTGTCACCATCTATAAATGTAGAACTTGCCACCTGGTACTGGCAAGAGATTTGGCCTAGTCATGCAACTCACCCTTCCCAACAAGACAGAATTTAACCCATCTCCCCTTGACATTCATTGGCGTCACCATCTTGGAAACCCTGACTTGCTGAGGGTTACCATTGACCCAATACTGAACTGCCCCAACCATTCAATTCTGTTGTTACCAGAACAGATTAGAGGCAGGGAATATTGTGGTCAGTAACTCACCTCCTGACTCCCCAAAGCCTGTCCACCATCTACACGACACAACTAAGGAATGTGGTGGAATACTCTCCATTTGCTTGGATGGGTGCAGCTCCAACAGTCAAGAAGCTCAACACCATCCAGGACAAAGCAGTCCACTTTGGTTGGCACCACATCTACAAACATCCACCCCCTCCACCGCCATCGCTCAGTAACTGTGTGTACCCTCTACAAGATGCACTGCAGCAATTCACCAAGATACCTGAGACAGCACCTTCCAAACCCATTACTGCTCCTGTCTAAAAGGACAAGGGCGTGAGAACTGTCCCAGCTGCAAGTTCCTGACTTGGAAAAATATTCCTTCACATTCGCTGGGTCAAAACCCTCCCTCTCTAAAAAGGGATAAGTTTCAGTGTTTGAAATGTGGTGAAGATGTTCTGTCTGCCTCTAACCAGGGCTGCACAGATACTGCTCTCCATTAGTACTGTCCCTGACAATTCTGAAGCAATCCTCTTCTTTCTATACGAGCACAAGTGTGGCTAGGCTTTCAGATCCAGCTCCAAGGGATTCATCTGCTTGCCAGTTTTTTACTTGGGCACCATAGGCACTGCACCTTTAAAACTCTTCCCCACTGTCACCCTAGACACTGCACCTTTAAAACTCTTCCCCACTGTCACCCTAGACACTGCACCTTTAA